>CM060982.1:930000-1530000 GCA_030765065.1 Deroplatys truncata
ATTTGATGATGAGAATTTAATTCATTACTGCCACAAAATTCTGGAGCTGAACTAATCATCTTATAAAGATGGATGTATAAATAGGGTAATAGAATGTGCATCAGTTAGTAATACTTCAGATAGTGCAAAGGAAAAATTAACTAATAAACATGATATATCAGCTCCAGAGGAAAAAAACTGCGTTCTTTATTTTATTTCCATGTTTAGAAATATGTGAAAAGAAAAGAATGGATTTAAGTGGGAGACTAAAGCAACGTACAACAGTTCCTTCTAGAAATATAATGCACATTTAAACCAGTCAGGCACCAAATGTTTGTTCCTGCAAAGAACTACTACTACGTTTTGAGCTTCTTTTTTTTTTTCAGAGAACATTAGGAATGCTCTTTCACAACACACTAACAAATGTATTGGTTGAAATACAAAGAGCAAAACAAATCCACTATTTCTGATGTGATGCTGATTGAGCTGGAATCAATTATCCAGATAGCTCTTATTGGAATGACTCGTATTTGCCACAGTGTCAAGAGAGAGCTAAATTTACCAATAAAGGAACTGTCTAAAATTTTATTCTAAAGCACCAAGGGATGAAAGGCAATCACAAAATGAATTGCTTGCTTTCTGCATCATTTTTTTAAAACTCCTTGTGGTGACATTTTGCTTTACCTATGTTGAGCTGCTGTCTCTGGGTTATGTTTTAGTATTTGCTGCCCTGTCAGGATGTATGTCCTATCTAAACCTGATAAATATGGAATCAAAGCTGTGATGGTATGTGATAACAATTAAAACTATGTGATAGATGCAGTTCCACATTTAGGTAAAATATGTGTATATCTAATGCTCAGGAGTTAATAATGAAATCATTCCCCTTCTTGCTTCCCAGTATTTTGATGTTAGATTTTCAAAAGCCACAAGAGAGTCACATTTTTTAGATGTTCCATGTCCATTTCCTCTTTGAAGCACACTAAACAATTTGGAGATGTTACTATTCCAATTTTGTAAAGATGTTTATTCAAACAATCATGTCCTGTGATAAGTCAGAATGCAGCAACTAAAGATTTTCTTGGTAAATCAGGAACTATGGAAGAATCATTTAAAATTTTCTTCCATTTTGACTGTTCATTTTGAAAAGTTATCTGTTGGTTATAATCAGAAATGATTTTTCTTTTTATGATTTGTTTAATTGATTCATATGAAAAATTTTGTTTTATCTCAAAGTTGATTTTAGTTTCCTTTCTTTGCTAAAATATCCATTTCATCTCCTAAAACACAGCAGTGTGCAGAAATCCACTGTAAGACTAAGTTCTGTATTTGTTTGATTATATCATTTTGGGCTGAGTAGTAGAACCAATAGCTTGGAATGCAGCTTTAGAATTAGATAGAGTAACTACATTTTTGCATTTATGTAACCTTGAAAATAAATTTTGAAGTGATGTATATATGGCACCAATTTTACCAAAACTGGTTTCCCCACTTTTTTTATAAAAGGAAAAGAATTGGCAAAATGCACCTGCTCCAGCTACTTCTTCATCATAATCCAGAAGAGCACCATCAGTATTCAGTTACTGAGTGGGTATATTGTATTCAGGGTTTCAAGGGTAAAAGCTTTGGCTTGAACAGGATTAACATTTTTACTGAACTTGAAGTCAATAGTCAACTATAATTTTATTAATTGGATTATAACAAGATGAACAATTTTGTTTAAGTTGGGTAGTGTAACAAGTTTTTCAGACTCTTGACTGTCTGTATAAATCCAGTCTGTGTTTTTATGTCTTATGTAGAATTTCTAGCTTATTTAGGTATTTCTGATTTTATCAAACACTTAATTACTTTCATTTGGAATTAAAACAGAAATGTGATCACAGTGACTGGTAATTGATTCAAGTGCAGTTATTTTTTAAATATAATGTATTTACAGCAATATGCAACACAAAGAAGAACAAGAGGTATTTTCCCCAAAGTTTGCTGACATGTTTCAAAACGGAATCTCTTCTTATATCATGAACACATTATTTTCTTATCATACCAGCCAGTACCAAAAAGCTTGCACTACTGGTATCTTCTGTTCATTTAGAGTCCACAGTCAAAAGACAGATCTCGATATTCCAATTTCTAAAGGAATTGTACATACATTCGACCAGATGTACCACCACATGAACTGTGGGAGAAAAACAAGATGATGTCTGATGTTTGTTACACATTCTTACAATATGCTGAACAATCTTTGCATTAATTCAATTATATGGTTTTTCAGAAGTAATACCAGTGGTAAAGCATACAAGTCATACATCAGCTTACTAAGGACTGCAAGGCTTTAGGAGCAATATTACTGAGAGGGTATAGACTACTGCTTTGTCCAAAGTTTCTGATGTGCTTAGCAGTGAAGAAGATGATATTCTCAAACATGTAAGGAAAGACTGCTCCTGCTCGCACAAAAAAAGAATATATGTATATGTATCATACTGCCACCAATGTCTAAAACAATTTGTGGGGAACATCAGTGTAAATTCTGTGCTGCTTATAAACTATAAAACCATATGCTCATGTTAAACATTAGCAATTAAAATTTATATTTGGTGAGATAGTAACTCAACATTAATCAGTTTATGTGTGTGGGTGTGGGTATGCATGCAAGAAGTAAAACTGTTGTACAATTTTTTGTAAAATAAAATTTATTTTTAATTCACAATAAAACTGCTTTGGTGGACTTTGTGACAGTGATGCGTCTATAATTACTAAAATTTATTTCTTTTAGTTACTGCATAGCACCCTATTTCACATTATTGTAATTCTTTTCTCATTATTTCTTGTAAGTAAATTTTATGATTGGTTGGATGAATGGTGTTACTACACTGTGAAATAAGATTACTAGTATTCTAGGTTTAAAATTGGCTTCTGATTTTATTTCATTGTTCATTTCCAAAAAATGGCTTGCTACTACTAATATTTTACTTACTTAAACTGGGTATTCTTTAAATACTTTTTCCTACAAGTTTTCAAATTTATTTTTGTTTTTCTGAATATAGCATTCTATGGCTAATAAAGCAATATATAATATTTAGACTGTAGTGTGAGATGTAATGTGAAAACAAAAACAAATTTGGAAACTTGAAATGAATTTGATTAATATACATTGAAAAACCCACAATATAAAGCCATTTTTGGTAAAGAAGAATGAAATAAAATTGGAAGCCAAATTCTTAAGCTTCAAAACCAACACAATTAGCTGCTTTGCAAAAAAAAAAAAAAAAAAAAAAAGCAAATTTTACACTACAGAAAACCCCCATGAACCAAAATTTTTGCCCAGCAACCAGATACTCAAAAAGTATAGGTCAACACTTGGAACAATGGTTCAAGAAACATTTCCTAGCTTATAAATGTAAACAAAGTATGCAAAGAAGTTTTCTTTAATAATAATCTTATATTTTTTATTAATAATAGAATTAAAAAACATAGTTTGTGTATGTATGTTGCTTAGCAAAAGGCTAACTTTGACACATTCTTTTAAAGACACAAAAAAAATCACAGCTGTTTTAAAAATGTTATGTTTATAAGACTTGAAGAAGATTTGCTATTATGGCTTCTCTGGAGTTCAGCTGTGTCAAGCTTTCAGCCACTGCCTGCTCTTTGGCCAACACTTGTTGAAAAACTACATTATAGTACCTATATAGTGTTTGAAAACTTAGTATAATTAATGCAATTTCTTCTTGTATTTTATTTTATAGGCATCTTCATTTTCAGAATGTACTTGCAGTGATGGAAACAGTACAAGTAATTGGAATGAATTACAACTGCCCAACAAATATTTTACTCTATTACTATTACTTCAAAAAACGCTATCTTAAGGAAATCATTACCTTCCTCAACTTCTCTGCAGATGCATTTTCCAGGGCTCTTGTCAATTATGTGCAACTCCTATTCACAAAGTCATCATAGTAAATGATTATTTAAGTCTTTGATGGTAGTTACTACAATAAATCAGTGCACATTATATTCAGGGTTGCCAACCTAAATGCTATTTATCCTGGTAAATTATGGTATTGTCTAAGAAAGTTATTGTTTGTATCACTCCCCATATGCCCAATGGGCAATCTCAATCCACCAAGCAATGTCTGGATCCATTTATTAGCAGAAATCACCCAAAAGACAGTGTTCTATGGTAGGGATGACAATTAGGATGCTGGTCGAAGGAGGGGACCTATGGTATTACCATGAATTCTGAACTACATTGGGAAATACTTCACATGAACTAGTTAGAGGTGAATGCTTGGGTAGGGATGACTTATTATCTCCATCCCATAGTAGTAGGGAATCAAAATGAATCCTCTGTACTATAAACAAAATCTCTGAAGTACCCCAGCCCCCTATTTTCTAAGAACGCGTGTTATGTAACAAAATGTTTAGTTTTATGAAATATTTAATATGCACCGATATATATTTTGTTCAGAATGATTCATAAGACTACAATTTGTATAAGAAACCCTTTTAACTTTCGTCCAAGGTTACACCACCACTAACATCACAATGGAAGAATGCAAATGAATTGATGAAGCCTTATGGTTCATGATGAGATGGGTCAAATCAGGTCAATTATGATATAATTAACTGTCCAGGTTGTATACTTGGGATGTGGGGATCTCATTTATTAACTGGAGACACCCAGAAGGTAGAGTTCATTACCTCCAATGAGGGGGTGATAATGGAACGAAAGGATCTACAGCTTTTACTGTGGACTCTGAACAATGTTGAGCCTTGAGGATGCTTAATATGAGCTAGTCAGAGGTGAAGACTTATATAGAGCCAACTTAAAATCGCCACCTCAGAGCCAGGAATCGAACTATGGATCCTCAGCACAAGAGCCACAAATGAAACCACTGAGCTACCCCAGTGCTCTCAATTACTAGAATGTAACAATTACAATTTTATTTTCAAAATCATGAGTAAAAATTAGTTTGTTGAAACTGCAAGTAAAAGTTAGTAAAATGTTTGTTAGAGGTAACTTTATTACCTTTACTCAATTACTTATCATACTAGTTATTTATTTGATTAGTAATACATATCATCTTTTTCTAATGCGATGTGTGATTATTTGCAACATGAAATATACTACATTATTTCTTAATTCATTAGTTACAGATAACTTTTAGTTATGTGTAGTCTCCGTCTGAATCTATGACTTTCCTCCTCCTTGAGGATGTAAGAGCCTGTACACCACTGCAGCTCACCTTGTTTCTTTCGCAGCCATGTCCAGCCTCTTCTTTGGTGTCATATTGCCTTCCATAGAGTAAGTCTTTAAGGGGAGCAGACAAAATTCTGATGGTGTAACATCTAGGCTGTAAAGTGAATCTGGAACAACAGTCCACCCAAGTTTTTCAATTGTTTCATAGGTACACAGGCTTGTGTGTGGCCTTACATTGTCATGTTGTTGCCATGTTTATGGGGATGAAGATACAGAAATTGTGTTCAGTCTTCTGAGGTTATTGTGCAACCAGCAGGCAATGTGTCAAATAAATCACTCCTTCAGAATTCTAGAATACTGAAGTCATAATCTTGCTGGTCCTGACTTGAGCAAATTTGTGTGATGACATTCATGGACTGTTGTTTCATCTTGGGCTCAAAATGATAAACCCAGCTTTCATCCCCTGTGACGATTTTGGATAAGAAATGACCATCAGCCTTGTGATCTTCAAACAATCCACTTAGATGGTCTAACTTTGGAACAAAGTGGTCCATTAGGCATCTAGGGATCCACTTGGAACAAACCTTTGAATGGCCTAAGAGATGGATTTATGTTGACAGTTAACCACAAAGATGTCAAGTTGAGTAACTTTGGTTGCTATTCACCTACTGCCCTAAATAAGTCTGTCTGCACACTGAATTGTGTTGTAATCGCTAGGTGGCTGTCCCAAACGTTGAAGATCTGACAGTTTTTCTTCATCTTCTTCACTCTGCTTACCTAATGAGTGACCATATTCATATCCACTGCCTCATCTTCTCCATACAAGTGCCTATGAGCATTTGTAATGGTGTCCTACTCTATAAAAAGAAATTTCATCACAGATCTCTGTCTTGTATGTACTTCATGTGCAGTAGCCATTTTTCAACCAAACTATTATGCTACCATGACAACAACAATGATGAAACTTCATGGCATTACAAAGGAAGGTTTGTAGTTGCTGTACATAAAATTTGGTCTTCTCTCAACATCTCATTTTACAACAACAAAAAAGAAAGAAAAGATGTGCATTAACTATTGTACTGCCCTAATATATTTAATTTGTTTCAATTTTACTGAATTAACTTACAAAGTCATCAAACTATGAACTATTTCAAACAGTGAATAACACATCCTAATACGAATTCCAGGACTGCCCTTGCAAACCTAGTCATAAGTCTTTCTCATCTAATCCTCTGCAACCAAGAAACTCTGAATTTATCTTAACCACGAGAGATTTGTATGCGAAAGTACAACAGGAAAAGGATACAAGGGTGGCTCTACAATTTACAACATATGTTTTAGATTTCTCTCTCTTTCTCTCTCTCTCATGCATGCTACTTTAAATGTTATTCATCTGTAATGTGTCAGCAAAGGTCTTAACAATGAAATGTTGCAAAATATGTATTAATGAATTTGCCAGCTCAGCTATACAGTTTATTTGCTAACACAAATTAAGAGAAATGTATATTCATTAATAAATAAAGATGTTTATAAACCACCACAGTTATACTGCTTGATTGTTTAAGGTTAAATTAACTTCTTAGTTTGGCCTCAGACTGCCTCTGTGGTGGAATGACCATCATTCTGGCTTCTCAACCCAGAGGTCCTAACAGTTTCAAGGTGTAGGGGTTCATTCTCTACCTTCCACATGTGAGTGTGTTTCATGATAAAAATCAATATTAAAACTTACATTTCAATGAGTAATAACACCATCAGTCATTTCTCAAGTCAAGGCTTGGATGTGGCCATAGGTGTGTGTGTTTTAATTTAAGTTCCCGACGCAAAGATTTTCACGAACCCCCTCCCCTCCATTGTATTTGGCCATCTGACTATTGCTTTAGCTGCTGTATCATGCAATGAAAATGTAAATCTGAATTGAAAGCTTATCTGAATTAACAAGAGTAGCTAAAATAGTAAACTTTTGTAAGAATAGTTTGTAGAAGATTGAGTAGAGAAAGTCATATTAATTCAATACATCAGAATTTTTAACATGTAAAAGAGCTGTTTGGGACAAAATTTTGGACATCTCCAAAATATGTCCAACATGGTTACTTGAAGAAAAATTAAGATACGATGGGTGTATTGTAAACATGTGACTAATTCAAACTGAAATCTTTTTAAAAAACAATATGCATAATGCATGGCATGAAGCTTATTATTATAATATCAAATACAATATTTTTTTCCATTTTCCTTAGTGCTCATAAGGCTGTTTTGGACCTAATCAGTTCATAATACTCTAAGTAAAATATGTCTTTATACAACAACATATTAAATAATTTTCTTAAAATGACATTTACAAAATAAAGCTTTGTGCTATAGTTAGATATAAAGTAGTTTATAAAGTGCCACTAAATTAAAGAGATACCTATTACTTTTTCTAATCTCCTCTAAAAATTATTATTATGCACCGGGTGACTATTTAAGTCAAATTTCATATATATGGATAAAATATTAAAAGCTTTAAGAATATATCTAAGCATATGGTTTTATCTGCCTTGCTTCTTATCCTGCACCTTTAATTAATAAAATACATATTTTCTTTCTCTACTGCTTAGCTATACATTTATATTCATATTTATAATTACATTTCACCTAAAAGTTTGATGATTTCACTAGAAATGCAGATTTTGGAATAAGCATTTTTAAAAAAATCGTTTTTGTGTGCACATGCATGTTTGTGTCTGTCTGTGTGTTTGTGAAGAGCATAACTTAAAAATAAAACGCCTGTTAAAACCAAACTTGATAAGTTCAGTATCTTCCAAAGATGCAACATGATTTTCACGCAAATACCCCACCCCACATTACCTTTAATAAAAATATTTAGAAATATTTTATTTTCTCAAAAATGCCTCCATGATTTTAATTAAAATACCAAATATTTGCATCACAAATAAATGTATAATATCTTCAATTTTCTGGGAATAGCCTAACAAGTCGTCTTTATTCTAAAGGAGTTTTGTACAACTTTATATAACTGGTAAACCATAAAGCGACAGACAAAAACTTACTATACAAAAGATGTAGACCATGTTAAAATACAAAATTTATCTCAAATGAATATTTTTGTTGCATTAAACATTTGTAAGATATTCCTTGTTTTTTTCAAACTCTTTATAATTTGTTTCAATTAGAAGGTCTATTCATTTTCTTCTCATGGTCATGCAAGAAACATGGCATTTCAAAGACATTACATAGTGACCCACTATAAAAGATTTGACTACCACTTCAGCCTGTTGTAACACTCTTGTACCTAAAGGGAATGAGTAAGCACTTAACATGAGTAACTAAGCTGGTATAAGAGAACGCCATGTGAATGTAACTGATCAGAAACAATTTTTTTTCTTCTTTCATTTCCATTAAAATGAGATTCTCCCACAATCTATGATATGCTTAGTTCATCTGAAGGATAGCACATAACTCATTTAATCAACTTTCTTGAAGAAACGACAATCCTCTAGAAGTCATAGCCAAAGCTTCTTCTGTGTTAACTTTGAAAACTAGCAAAATCATGCATAAACTTATTTTTTAAAGTGATATTCATTTCAATCTAATTGTTTTTTAGTTCTATTTATATCCCACCTTTAACTTCATTGGTCTTATTAGCGGCCTTTCCTTTGGAACTTATAGCCTAAGGCAATGCTGTTAACTCGTCTTCTCTTGTCAGGTTTCTTGTACTTTGGGTATTTTAATCATTAGATCACACACGCTCTCATTCCTACTTCCAGCTCTGGGGATGATAGGGATTAATCATTAGATCAAACACACTCTCATTCCTACTTCCACACTCTGGGGATGATAGGGATTAATCATTAGATCAAACACACCCTCATTCCTACTTCCAGACTCTGGGGATGATAGGGATTAATCATTAGATCAAACACACTCTCATTCCTACTTCCAGACTCTGGGGAGGATAGGAATTAATCATTAGATCAAACACACTCTCATTCCTACTTCCAGACGCTGGGGAGGATAGGAATTAATCATTAGATCAAACACACTCTCATTCCTACTTCCAGACTCTGGGGATGATAGGGATTAATCATTAGATCAAACACACTCTCATTCCTACTTCCAGACTCTGGGGAGGATAGGGATTAATCATTAGATCAAACACACTCTCATTCCTACTTCCAGACTCTGGGGATGATAGGGATTAATCATTAGATCAAACACACTCTCATTCCTACTTCCAGACTCTGGGGAGGATAGGGATTAATCATTAGATCAAACACACACATTCACACTCTCATTCCTACTTCCAGACTCTGGGGATGATAGCGATTAATCATTAGATCAAACACACACATTCACACTCTCATTCCTACTTCCAGACTCTGGGGAGGACAGGAATTAATCATTAGATCAAACACACTCTCATTCCTACTTCCAGACTCTGGGGATGATAGGGATTAATCATTAGATCAAACACACACATTCACACTCTCATTCCTACTTCCAGACTCTGGGGAGGACAGGAATTAATCATTAGATCAAACACACACATTCACACTCTCATTCCTACTTCCAGACTCTGGGGAGGATAGGAATTAATCATTAGATCAAACACACTCTCATTCCTTGTTCCAGACTCTGGGGAGGATAGGAATTAATCATTAGATCAAACACACTCTCATTCCTTGTTCCAGACTCTGGGGATGATAGGGATTAATCATTAGATCAAACACACACATTCACACTCTCATTCCTACTTCCAGACTCTGGGGAGGATAGGAATTAATCATTAGATCAAACACACTCTCATTCCTACTTCCAGACTTTGGGGAGGATAGGGATTAATCATTAGATGAAACACACTCTCATTCCTACTTCCAGACTCTGGGGAGGATAGGGATTAATCATTAGATCAAACACACTCTCATTCCTACTTCCAGACTCTGGGGATGATAGGGATTAATCATTAGATCAAACACACTCTCATTCTTACTTCCAGACTCTGGGGATGATAGGGATTAATCATTAGATCAAACACACACATTCACACTCTCATTCCTACTTCCAGACTCTGGGGAGGACAGGAATTAATCATTAGATCAAACACACTCTCATTCCTACTTCCAGACTCTGGGGATGATAGGGCTTAATCATTAGATCAAACACACACATTCACACTCTCATTCCTACTTCCAGACTCTGGGGAGGACAGGAATTAATCATTAGATCAAACACACACATTCACACTCTCATTCCTACTTCCAGACTCTGGGGAGGATAGGAATTAATCATTAGATCAAACACACTCTCATTCCTTGTTCCAGATTCTGGGGAGGATAGGAATTAATCATTAGATCAAACACACTCTCATTCCTTGTTCCAGACTCTGGGGATGATAGGGATTAATCATTAGATCAAACACACACATTCACACTCTCATTCCTACTTCCAGACTCTGGGGAGGATAGGAATTAATCATTAGATCAAACACACTCTCATTCCTACTTCCAGACTCTGGGGAGGATAGGGATTAATCATTAGATCAAACACACTCTCATTCCTTGTTCCAGACTCTGGGGAGGATAGGAATTAATCATTAGATCAAACACACACATTCACATTCTCATTCCTACTTCCAGACTCTGAGACGGTAATTTGTAGCACAAATTACTCAAATGTAAATAATTATTGTAATATGAATATGTATTTTTATGTGACATTGATTTCAGAGGTTTATTAATTGTAATTATTATTGGTAAATAATAATATAAGGCTTTACTGAAACTGTTAGTAATGGCGCAAGAATGCAGCGATGGGGTGAGTTGTTTATCAGTACCGGGAACCAGGAAGTTACGTAATATTTCGCGCCTTTTCGGTAAAAGGTTCTAGAATTTTCCCTAAAAGTAATATGTATTAGTGGTTTTCATTGGATAGTAAAATAGACGCTAATGTTGGCGCGTTTTATTAGCCAATAGCATTTCATTTATAATCTTTAGGCGTATCTTAAGGCAAGCCTATAAATAAGCCAGGCCGAGGTAGCGTGTCCTCCAGTTCAACAAGATTCTCAACACATTACACGTCAGCCCACCAGTTCTACAAAATTCTCCGTTCATTTATTTCGTCAAGTTACGCGCAACAGAATTACAAGGACTATTATAAAGTATTATACAGTTAAATATATAAAGTTGAAGTACGTGAGTTAAAAGTGAGAAGTTATTACAAACAGTTTCAGTATGGCGAGTATCCAAATAAATATGTGAAAGTGTTCGTGAACGTGTTCTGCAATAAAGATTATAAAACCAATTTCTTCGTCAATATCATTTCTAGACAAAAGATTCCTTTCCGCTTCACACCCTGCAAGAGATACAAGTTCTACCAAGAAAAGATGATAGCTAGCCGGAGGACAATATACATAACCTTAAATTCTTTTAGAAACTAATTCATACAAATTGCTACGACAGAGGGAACTACGGACCAGACCAACGAATGACGTCACACAAGATGGCAACACACGTGATGTAAACAACATTACGTGAGAAACATTATTCACTCGGGTGCTTTAAACAAACACAATTTGTTATACTCGCAAATTGGCACCCATAAAGTGGGGCATAGCGACCAGGAAAGGAACTCGAGTAACCAGGAAAGGATCAGAATTAACCAAGAAGAATTGAGATGACCAAAGGGGCGAATGCAGCAGTAAAATTATCTACAAGACGCAGATTCCAGAAACAAAAGGAACGACAGACTATATGAATGATTGGACATCGTAATTCCGAGATCAACTACAAGACGACGTAGATTCATCACAACACAACGCAGAAGCGACATCAAATCTAGGAGAATGGGGCAGAATGCTGGACATCAAAGTAACAGCAACATACAGCATCACAAAGGTATCGTAATTTTTTTTTAGAAAACAAAAACAATGGCTGCTAGTAATACAGAAGAAACAATGATGGAAGGGGATAGTGTAACAGTTAGCTGTAATTCAATACAGGGTACAAAAAATAGCTTAAACAATGTAATATTGGAGGGAGGAAATGTTAGTGCAGAAAGTAAGAATAGAACAGCAGGAAATGTTAATCTTGATGCTAATATGATGATGGAAATTATGGAAATGCTGAAGAATATACAAAAGAGTTATAGGGAATTAAGAAAAGATATGCAAAAGAATAATGAGAAACTAGAAAAGAAAATAGATCAAAATAGGGAAGATATTAGTAAGAGTATTACAGATCAATTAAGGGAAGATATGCAAAAGAATAATGAGAAATTAGAAAAGAAAATAGATCAAAATAGGGAAGATATTTGTAGGAGCTTTGAACAAAACAGAAAAGATATTGGTAGGAGTAATGAGATATTAGATCAAAAAGTAGATCAAAGCAGTGGAGAAATTGAAAAGAAAGTTATGAAGCTAGATAGTAGTATGCCAAAAATGAGAGATGAAAATGAGGAAGTAATAGTAAGTGAGATAGGAGAAAATTCAAAGAAAATGCTAGACATGAGCATGGAAATAGGTAACAAAGAAAGTGAGGTTAATACTAAAAGTGAGGTTAATGTAGAATGCACAGAGTCAGGTAGTAGAATGAGCAACATTGCAAGTGAGATAAGAGAGATAAAAGAGGTTAGGAATGTAGATGTAAATCAGGCGCAAGTTAATTTCAGAGCGGAGATATCAGAAATACAAAAAGAATCAGAAATGCAAAGAAATAAATTGTACCAAGATGTTCAAATTGAAAACTCCAGTCCAGTACAGTTTAGTACAGATTTGTCAGAGTATTCTCAGATTAAAGTGATAGAAGAATTGAAAATGAAAGTTGTCAAAAGATGTGTTGTTCGAGAAACTTTAGATTGTTTTCAAATGGTATCATGGGATGAAATTTCAAATGAATACAAGAGGTTATTCATGAACAAAAATTTGAAGGTTAGGTTACGGCTACGAGTAATGTTTAGCCACACACAATTTGATCCAGGAGGGTAAATAGCAATGAGATGTAAAGTGAATGCTGGATAGGTAAAGATGACTTGCAGAGAAATGTATTGGAACGTAAGAGGGTTAATTATTTATGTGTCATTTGAAAAGAGAAATAAATTATAAAAAAAAAAAAGAGAGAGAAATGTTTAAAAAAAAAAAAATAAATAAATAAATAAATAAAATTTTTAGTAACTGTAACAACATTTGAAGATTAAGAATGCAAAGATTGAAACTTAATATGATATTAAATTAAAGGTACGTAAATACAATTCAAAGAGTATTGTTAAAATAAAATTCAGAATAACAAAAATTGGTAAAAATAAATAAAACAAATACTTATGTAGCAAACAGAAAAGGTGAAACATTGTCAAGATTTAAGAGATGTAAATATATTTGTAAAGTACAAAATAACAAAAATTGGTAAAAATAATTTAACAACAAATATTTATGTAGCAAACAGAAAATGTGACACAGTGCCTAGATTTAAGAGATGTAAATATATGTAAAGGGTGAATATTTTGGTAAATATGTATAGTAATTACAAAAAAATTCTTGAATTGATAAATTTTTGGTAACAATATAAGAAAATAAACCATTATTTGTAACACTAGTTAAATAATTTATGGTAAAGTATTTGCTATAAAAAAAATTGTAATGTCAGATTAATATCTAAATTAATTAAACCAGAGCCAGTAAGTAGTGGCGAGATAAAACATATGTCGTGTGTTAAATGCGTTAGAAGTGTTAAGTGAAAGTGATAACGTGTGTTCCAAGATTTAGGAGACTACAAACACAATTTTAAAATTTCTAAACAAGTTATAAATATTTATAATTATGTTTCTAGTGGGGCATATGAGACGGTAATTTGTATCACAAATTACTCAAATGTAAATAATTATTGTAATATGAATATGTATTTTTATGTGACATTGATTTCAGAGGTTTATTAATTGTAATTATTATTGGTAAATAATAATATAAGGCTTTACTGAAACTGTTAGTAATGGCGCAAGAATGCAGCATTGGGGTGAGCTGTTTATCAGTACCGGGAACCAGGAAGTTACGTAATATTTCGCGCCTTTTCGGTAAAAGCTTCTAGAATTTTCCCTAAAAGTAATATGTATTAGTGGTTTTCATTGGATAGTAAAATAGACGCTAATGTTGGCGCATTTTATTAGCCAATAGCATTTCATTTATAATCTTTAGGCGTATCTTAAGGCAAGCCTATAAATAAGCCAGGCCGAGGTAGCGTGTCCTCCAGTTCAACAAGATTCTCAACACATTACACGTCAGCCCACCAGTTCTACAAAATTCTCCGTTCAGTTATTTCGTCAAGTTACGCGCAACAGAATTACAAGGACTATTATAAAGTATTATACAGTTAAATATATAAAGATGAAGTACGTGAGTTAAAAGTGAGAAGTTATTACAAAGAGTTTCAGTATGGCGAGTATCCAAATAAATATGTGAAAGTGTTCGTGAACGTGTTCTGCAATAAAGATTATAAAACCAATTTCTTCGTCAATATCATTTCTACACAAAAGATTCCTTTCCGCTTCACACCCTGCAAGAGATACAAGTTCTACCAAGAAAAGATGATAGCTAGCCGGAGGACAATATACATAACCTTAAATTCTTTTAGAAACTAATTCATACAAATTGCTACGACAGAGGGAACTACGGACCAGACCAACGAATGACGTCACACAAGATGGCAACACACGTGATGTAAACAACATTACGTGAGAGAGGATAGGAATTAATCATTAGATTAAACACACACATTCACACTCTTATTCCTACTTCCAGACTCTGGGGAGGATAGGAATTAATCAATAGATTAAACACACACATTCACACTCTCATTCCTACTTCCAGACTCTGGGGAGGATAGGAATTAATCATTAGATCAAACACACTCTCATTCCTACTTCCAGACTCTGGGGATGATAGGGATTAATCATTAGATCAAACACATACATTCACACTCTCATTCCTACTTCCAGACTCTGGGGAGGATAGGAATTAATCATTAGATCAAACACACTCTCATTCCTACTTCCAGACTCTGGGGAGGATAGGGATTAATCATTAGATCAAACACACTCTCATTCCTACTTCCAGACTCTGGGGAGGATAGGAATTAATCATTAGATCAAACACACTCTCATTCCTACTTCCAGACTCTGGGGAGGATAGGGATTAATCATTAGATCAAACACACACATTCACACTCTCATTCCTACTTCCAGACTCTGGGGAGGATAGGAAATAATCATTAGATCAAACACACTCTCATTCCTACTTCCAGACTCTGGGGAGGATAGGGATTAATCATTAGATCAAACACACACATTCACACTCTCATTCCTACTTCCAGACTCTGGGGAGGATAGCAATTAATCATTAGATCAAACACACTCTCATTCCTACTTCCAGACTCTGGGGAGGATAGGGATTAATCATTAGATCAAACACACACATTCACACTCTCATTCCTACTTCCAGACTCTGGGGAGGACAGGAATTAATCATTAGATCAAACACACACATTCACACTCTCATTCCTACTTCCAGACTCTGGGGAGGATAGGAATTAATCATTAGATCAAACACACTCTCATTCCTACTTCCAGACTCTGGGGAGGATAGGGATTAATCATTAGATCAAACACACTCTCATTCCTTGTTCCAGACTCTGGGGAGGATAGGAATTAATCATTAGATCAAACACACACATTCACATTCTCATTCCTACTTCCAGACTCTGGGGAGGATAGGAATTAATCATTAGATTAAACACACACATTCACACTCTCATTCCTACTTCCAGACTCTGGGGAGGATAGGAATTAATCATTAGATTAAACACACACATTCACACTCTCATTCCTACTTCCAGACTCTGGGGAGGATAGGAATTAATCATTAGATCAAACACACTCTCATTCCTACTTCCAGACTCTGGGGATGATAGGGATTAATCATTAGATCAAACACATACATTCACACTCTCATTCCTACTTCCAGACTCTGGGGAGGATAGGAATTAATCATTAGATCAAACACACTCTCATTCCTACTTCCAGACTCTGGGGAGGATAGGGATTAATCATTAGATCAAACACACTCTCATTCCTACTTCCAGACTCTGGGGAGGATAGGAATTAATCATTAGATCAAACACACTCTCATTCCTACTTCCAGACTCTGGGGAGGATAGGGATTAATCATTAGATCAAACACACACATTCACACTCTCATTCCTACTTCCAGACTCTGGGGAGGATAGGAAATAATCATTAGATCAAACACACTCTCATTCCTACTTCCAGACTCTGGGGAGGATAGGGATTAATCATTAGATCAAACACACACATTCACACTCTCATTCCTACTTCCAGACTCTGGGGAGGATAGGAATTAATCATTAGATTAAACACACTCTCATTCCTACTTCCAGACTCTGGGGAGGATAGGGATTAATCATTAGATCAAACACACACATTCACACTCTCATTCCTACTTCCAGACTCTGGGGAGGACAGGAATTAATCATTAGATCAAACACACACATTCACACTCTCATTCCTACTTCCAGACTCTGGGGAGGATAGGAATTAATCATTAGATCAAACACACTCTCATTCCTTGTTCCAGACTCTGGGGAGGATAGGAATTAATCGTTAGATCAAACACACACATTCACATTCTCATTCCTACTTCCAGACTCTGGGGAGGATAGGAATTAATCATTAGATTAAACACACACATTCACACTCTCATTCCTACTTCCAGACTCTGGGGAGGATAGGAATTAATCATTAGATTAAACACACACATTCACACTCTCATTCCTACTTCCAGACTCTGGGGAGGATAGGAATTAATCATTAGATCAAACACACTCTCATTCCTACTTCCAGACTCTGGGGATGATAGGGATTAATCATTAGATCAAACACATACATTCACACTCTCATTCCTACTTCCAGACTCTGGGGAGGATAGGAATTAATCATTAGATCAAACACACTCTCATTCCTACTTCCAGACTCTGGGGAGGATAGGGATTAATCATTAGATCAAACACACTCTCATTCCTACTTCCAGACTCTGGGGAGGATAGGAATTAATCATTAGATCAAACACACTCTCATTCCTACTTCCAGACTCTGGGGAGGATAGGGATTATTCATTAGATCAAACACACACATTCACACTCTCATTCCTACTTCCAGACTCTGGGGAGGATAGGAAATAATCATTAGATCAAACACACTCTCATTCCTACTTCCAGACTCTGGGGAGGATAGGGATTAATCATTAGATCAAACACACACATTCACACTCTCATTCCTACTTCCAGACTCTGGGGAGAATAGGAATTAATCATTAGATCAAACACACTCTCATTCCTACTTCCAGACTCTGGGGAGGATAGGGATTAATCATTAGATCAAACACACACATTCACACTCTCATTCCTACTTCCAGACTCTGGGGAGGACAGGAATTAATCATTAGATCAAACACACACATTCACACTCTCATTCCTACTTCCAGACTCTGGGGAGGATAGGAATTAATCATTAGATCAAACACACTCTCATTCCTACTTCCAGACTCTGGGGAGGATAGGGATTAATCATTAGATCAAACACACACATTCACACTCTCATTCCTACTTCCAGACTCTGGGGAGGACAGGAATTAATCATTAGATCAAACACACACATTCACACTCTTATTCCTACTTCCAGACTCTGGGGAGGATAGGAATTAATCATTAGATCAAACACACTCTCATTCCTACTTCCAGACTCTGGGGAGGATAGGGATTAATCATTAGATCAAACACACTCTCATTCCTTGTTCCAGACTCTGGGGAGGATAGGAATTAATCATTAGATCAAACACACACATTCACATTCTCATTCCTACTTCCAGACTCTGGGGAGGATAGGAATTAATCATTAGATTAAACACACACATTCACACTCTCATTCCTACTTCCAGACTCTGGGGAGGATAGGAATTAATCATTAGATTAAACTCACACATTCACACTCTCATTCCTACTTCCAGACTCTGGGGAGGATAGGAATTAATCATTAGATCAAACACACTCTCATTCCTACTTCCAGACTCTGGGGATGATAGGGATTAATCATTAGATCAAACACATACATTCACACTCTCATTCCTACTTCCAGACTCTGGGGAGGATAGGAATTAATCATTAGATCAAACACACTCTCATTCCTACTTCCAGACTCTGGGGAGGATAGGGATTAATCATTAGATCAAACACACTCTCATTCCTACTTCCAGACTCTGGGGAGGATAGGAATTAATCATTAGATCAAACACACTCTCATTCCTACTTCCAGACTCTGGGGAGGATAGGGATTAATCATTAGATCAAACACACACATTCACACTCTCGTTCCTACTTCCAGACTCTGGGGAGGATAGGAAATAATCATTAGATCAAACACACTCTCATTCCTACTTCCAGACTCTGGGGAGGATAGGGATTAATCATTAGATCAAACACACACATTCACACTCTCATTCCTACTTCCAGACTCTGGGGAGGATAGGAAATAATCATTAGATCAAACACACTCTCATTCCTACTTCCAGACTCTGGGGAGGATAGGGATTAATCATTAGATCAAACACACACATTAACACTCTCATTCCTACTTCCAGACTCTGGGGAGGATAGGAATTAATCATTAGATCAAACACACTCTCATTCCTACTTCCAGACTCTGGGGAGGATAGGGATTAATCATTAGATCAAACACACACATTCACACTCTCATTCCTACTTCCAGACTCTGGGGAGGATAGGAATTAATCAATAGATTAAACACACACATTCACACTCTCATTCCTACTTCCAGACTCTGGGGAGGATAGGAATTAATCATTAGATGAAACATACTCTCATTCCTACTTCCAGACTCTGGGGATGATAGGGATTAATCATTAGATCAAACACATACATTCACACTCTCATTCCTACTTCCAGACTCTGGGGAGGATAGGAATTAATCATTAGATCAAACACACTCTCATTCCTACTTCCAGACTCTGGGGAGGATAGGGATTAATCATTAGATCAAACACACTCTCATTCCTACTTCCAGACTCTGGGGAGGATAGGAATTAATCATTAGATCAAACACACTCTCATTCCTACTTCCAGACTCTGGGGAGGATAGGGATTAATCATTAGATCAAACACACACATTCACACTCTCATTCCTACTTCCAGACTCTGGGGAGGATAGGAAATAATCATTAGATCAAACACACTCATATTCCTACTTCCAGACTCTGGGGAGGATAGGGATTAATCATTAGATCAAACACACACATTCACACTCTCATTCCTACTTCCAGACTCTGGGGAGGATAGGAATTAATCATTAGATCAAACACACTCTCATTCCTACTTCCAGACTCTGGGGAGGATAGGGATTAATCATTAGATCAAACACACACATTCACACTCTCATTCCTACTTCCAGACTCTGGGGAGGACAGGAATTAATCATTAGATCAAACACACACATTCACACTCTCATTCCTACTTCCAGACTCTGGGGAGGATAGGAATTAATCATTAGATCAAACACACTCTCATTCCTACTTCCAGACCCTGGGGAGGATAGGGATTAATCATTAGATCAAACACACACATTCACACTCTCATTCCTACTTCCAGACTCTGGGGAGGACAGGAATTAATCATTAGATCAAACACACACATTCACACTCTCATTCCTACTTCCAGACTCTGGGGAGGATAGGAATTAATCATTAGATCAAACACACTCTCATTCCTACTTCCAGACTCTGGGGAGGATAGGGATTAATCATTAGATCAAACACACTCTCATTCCTTGTTCCAGACTCTGGGGAGGATAGGAATTAATCATTAGATCAAACACACACATTCACATTCTCATTCCTACTTCCAGACTCTGGGGAGGATAGGAATTAATCATTAGATTAAACACACACATTCACACTCTCATTCCTACTTCCAGACTCTGGGGAGGATAGGAATTAATCATTAGATTAAACACACACATTCACACTCTCATTCCTACTTCCAGACTCTGGGGAGGATAGGAATTAATCATTAGATCAAACACACTCTCATTCCTACTTCCAGACTCTGGGGATGATAGGGATTAATCATTAGATCAAACACATACATTCACACTCTCATTCCTACTTCCAGACTCTGGGGAGGATAGGAATTAATCATTAGATCAAACACACTCTCATTCCTACTTCCAGACTCTGGGGAGGATAGGAATTAATCATTAGATCAAACACACTCTCATTCCTACTTCCAGACTCTGGGGAGGATAGGGATTAATCATTAGATCAAACACACACATTCACACTCTCATTCCTACTTCCAGACTCTGGGGAGGATAGGAAATAATCATTAGATCAAACACACTCTCATTCCTACTTCCAGACTCTGGGGAGGATAGGGATTAATCATTAGATCAAACACACACATTCACACTCTCATTCCTACTTCCAGACTCTGGGGAGGATAGCAATTAATCATTAGATCAAACACACTCTCATTCCTACTTCCAGACTCTGGGGAGGATATGGATTAATCATTAGATCAAACACACACATTCACACTCTCATTCCTACTTCCAGACTCTGGGGAGGACAGGAATTAATCATTAGATCAAACACACACATTCACACTCTCATTCCTACTTCCAGACTCTGGGGAGGATAGGAATTAATCATTAGATCAAACACACTCTCATTCCTACTTCCAGACTCTGGGGAGGATAGGGATTAATCATTAGATCAAACACACTCTCATTCCTTGTTCCAGACTCTGGGGAGGATAGGAATTAATCATTAGATCAAACACACACATTCACATTCTCATTCCTACTTCCAGACTCTGGGGAGGATAGGAATTAATCATTAGATTAAACACACACATTCACACTCTCATTCCTACTTCCAGACTCTGGGGAGGATAGGAATTAATCATTAGATCAAACACACTCTCATTCCTACTTCCAGACTCTGGGGATGATAGGGATTAATCATTAGATCAAACACATACATTCACACTCTCATTCCTACTTCCAGACTCTGGGGAGGATAGGAATTAATCATTAGATCAAACACACTCTCATTCCTACTTCCAGACTCTGGGGAGGATAGGGATTAATCATTAGATCAAACACACTCTCATTCCTACTTCCAGACTCTGGGGAGGATAGGAATTAATCATTAGATCAAACACACTCTCATTCCTACTTCCAGACTCTGGGGAGGATAGGGATTAATCATTAGATCAAACACACACATTCACACTCTCATTCCTACTTCCAGACTCTGGGGAGGATAGGAAATAATCATTAGATCAAACACACTCTCATTCCTACTTCCAGACTCTGGGGAGGATAGGGATTAATCATTAGATCAAACACATACATTCACACTCTCATTCCTACTTCCAGACTCTGGGGAGGATAGGAATTAATCATTAGATTAAACACACTCTCATTCCTACTTCCAGACTCTGGGGAGGATAGGGATTAATCATTAGATCAAACACACACATTCACACTCTCATTCCTACTTCCAGACTCTGGGGAGGACAGGAATTAATCATTAGATCAAACACACACATTCACACTCTCATTCCTACTTCCAGACTCTGGGGAGGATAGGAATTAATCATTAGATCAAACACACTCTCATTCCTTGTTCCAGACTCTGGGGAGGATAGGAATTAATCGTTAGATCAAACACACACATTCACATTCTCATTCCTACTTCCAGACTCTGGGGAGGATAGGAATTAATCATTAGATTAAACACACACATTCACACTCTCATTCCTACTTCCAGACTCTGGGGAGGATAGGAATTAATCATTAGATTAAACACACACATTCACACTCTCATTCCTACTTCCAGACTCTGGGGAGGATAGGAATTAATCATTAGATCAAACACACTCTCATTCCTACTTCCAGACTCTGGGGATGATAGGGATTAATCATTAGATCAAACACATACATTCACACTCTCATTCCTACTTCCAGACTCTGGGGAGGATAGGAATTAATCATTAGATCAAACACACTCTCATTCCTACTTCCAGACTCTGGGGAGGATAGGGATTAATCATTAGATCAAACACACTCTCATTCCTACTTCCAGACTCTGGGGAGGATAGGAATTAATCATTAGATCAAACACACTCTCATTCCTACTTCCAGACTCTGGGGAGGATAGGGATTAATCATTAGATCAAACACACACATTCACACTCTCATTCCTACTTCCAGACTCTGGGGAGGACAGGAATTAATCATTAGATCAAACACACACATTCACACTCTCATTCCTACTTCCAGACTCTGGGGAGGATAGGAATTAATCATTAGATCAAACACACTCTCATTCCTACTTCCAGACTCTGGGGAGGATAGGGATTAATCATTAGATCAAACACACTCTCATTCCTTGTTCCAGACTCTGGGGAGGATAGGAATTAATCATTAGATCAAACACACACATTCACATTCTCATTCCTACTTCCAGACTCTGGGGAGGATAGGAATTAATCATTAGATTAAACACACACATTCACACTCTCATTCCTACTTCCAGACTCTGGGGAGGATAGGAATTAATCATTAGATTAAACACACACATTCACACTCTCATTCCTACTTCCAGACTCTGGGGAGGATAGGAATTAATCATTAGATCAAACACACTCTCATTCCTACTTCCAGACTCTGGGGATGATAGGGATTAATCATTAGATCAAACACATACATTCACACTCTCATTCCTACTTCCAGACTCTGGGGAGGATAGCAATTAATCATTAGATCAAACACACTCTCATTCCTACTTCCAGACTCTGGGGAGGATAGGGATTAATCATTAGATCAAACACACACATTCATACTCTCATTCCTACTTCCAGACTCTGGGGAGGACAGGAATTAATCATTAGATCAAACACACACATTCACACTCTCATTCCTACTTCCAGACTCTGGGGAGGATAGGAATTAATCATTAGATCAAACACACTCTCATTCCTACTTCCAGACTCTGGGGAGGATAGGGATTAATCATTAGATCAAACACACTCTCATTCCTTGTTCCAGACTCTGGGGAGGATAGGAATTAATCATTAGATCAAACACACACATTCACATTCTCATTCCTACTTCCAGACTCTGGGGAGGATAGGAATTAATCATTAGATTAAACACACACATTCACACTCTCATTCCTACTTCCAGACTCTGGGGAGGATAGGAATTAATCATTAGATTAAACACACACATTCACACTCTCATTCCTACTTCCAGACTCTGGGGAGGATAGGAATTAATCATTAGATCAAACACACTCTCATTCCTACTTCCAGACTCTGGGGATGATAGGGATTAATCATTAGATCAAACACATACATTCACACTCTCATTCCTACTTCCAGACTCTGGGGAGGATAGGAATTAATCATTAGATCAAACACACTCTCATTCCTACTTCCAGACTCTGGGGAGGATAGGGATTAATCATTAGATCAAACACACTCTCATTCCTACTTCCAGACTCTGGGGAGGATAGGAATTAATCATTAGATCAAACACACTCTCATTCCTACTTCCAGACTCTGGGGAGGATAGGGATTAATCATTAGATCAAACACACACATTCACACTCTCATTCCTACTTCCAGACTCTGGGGAGGATAGGAAATAATCATTAGATCAAACACACTCTCATTCCTACTTCCAGACTCTGGGGAGGATAGGGATTAATCATTAGATCAAACACACACATTCACACTCTCATTCCCTCTTCCAGACTCTGGGGAGGATAGGAATTAATCATTAGATTAAACACACTCTCATTCCTACTTCCAGACTCTGGGGAGGATAGGGATTAATCATTAGATCAAACACACACATTCACACTCTCATTCCTACTTCCAGACTCTGGGGAGGACAGGAATTAATCATTAGATCAAACACACACATTCACACTCTCATTCCTACTTCCAGACTCTGGGGAGGATAGGAATTAATCATTAGATCAAACACACTCTCATTCCTACTTCCAGACTCTGGGGAGGATAGGGATTAATCATTAGATCAAACACACTCTCATTCCTACTTCCAGACTCTGGGGAGGATAGGAATTAATCATTAGATCAAACACACTCTCATTCCTACTTCCAGACTCTGGGGAGGATAGGGATTAATCATTAGATCAAACACACACATTCACACTCTCATTCCTACTTCCAGACTCTGGGGAGGACAGGAATTAATCATTAGATCAAACACACACATTCACACTCTCATTCCTACTTCCAGACTCTGGGGAGGATAGGAATTAATCATTAGATCAAACACACTCTCATTCCTACTTCCAGACTCTGGGGAGGATAGGGATTAATCATTAGATCAAACACACTCTCATTCCTTGTTCCAGACTCTGGGGAGGATAGGAATTAATCATTAGATCAAACACACACATTCACATTCTCATTCCTACTTCCAGACTCTGGGGAGGATAGGAATTAATCATTAGATTAAACACACACATTCACACTCTCATTCCTACTTCCAGACTCTGGGGAGGATAGGAATTAATCATTAGATTAAACACACACATTCACACTCTCATTCCTACTTCCAGACTCTGGGGAGGATAGGAATTAATCATTAGATCAAACACACTCTCATTCCTACTTCCAGACTCTGGGGATGATAGGGATTAATTATTAGATCAAACACATACATTCACACTCTCATTCCTACTTCCAGACTCTGGGGAGGATAGCAATTAATCATTAGATCAAACACACTCTCATTCCTACTTCCAGACTCTGGGGAGGATAGGGATTAATCATTAGATCAAACACACACATTCATACTCTCATTCCTACTTCCAGACTCTGGGGAGGACAGGAATTAATCATTAGATCAAACACACACATTCACACTCTCATTCCTACTTCCAGACTCTGGGGAGGATAGGAATTAATCATTAGATCAAACACACTCTCATTCCTACTTCCAGACTCTGGGGAGGATAGGGATTAATCATTAGATCAAACACACTCTCATTCCTTGTTCCAGACTCTGGGGAGGATAGGAATTAATCATTAGATCAAACACACACATTCACATTCTCATTCCTACTTCCAGACTCTGGGGAGGATAGGAATTAATCATTAGATTAAACACACACATTCACACTCTCATTCCTACTTCCAGACTCTGGGGAGGATAGGAATTAATCATTAGATTAAACACACACATTCACACTCTCATTCCTACTTCCAGACTCTGGGGAGGATAGGAATTAATCATTAGATCAAACACACTCTCATTCCTACTTCCAGACTCTGGGGATGATAGGGATTAATCATTAGATCAAACACATACATTCACACTCTCATTCCTACTTCCAGACTCTGGGGAGGATAGGAATTAATCATTAGATCAAACACACTCTCATTCCTACTTCCAGACTCTGGGGAGGATAGGGATTAATCATTAGATCAAACACACTCTCATTCCTACTTCCAGACTCTGGGGAGGATAGGAATTAATCATTAGATCAAACACACTCTCATTCCTACTTCCAGACTCTGGGGAGGATAGGGATTAATCATTAGATCAAACACACACATTCACACTCTCATTCCTACTTCCAGACTCTGGGGAGGATAGGAAATAATCATTAGATCAAACACACTCTCATTCCTACTTCCAGACTCTGGGGAGGATAGGGATTAATCATTAGATCAAACACACACATTCACACTCTCATTCCCTCTTCCAGACTCTGGGGAGGATAGGAATTAATCATTAGATTAAACACACTCTCATTCCTACTTCCAGACTCTGGGGAGGATAGGGATTAATCATTAGATCAAACACACACATTCACACTCTCATTCCTACTTCCAGACTCTGGGGAGGACAGGAATTAATCATTAGATCAAACACACACATTCACACTCTCATTCCTACTTCCAGACTCTGGGGAGGATAGGAATTAATCATTAGATCAAACACACTCTCATTCCTTGTTCCAGACTCTGGGGAGGATAGGAATTAATCGTTAGATCAAACACACACATTCACATTCTCATTCCTGCTTCCAGACTCTGGGGAGGATAGGAATTAATCATTAGATTAAACACACACATTCACACTCTCATTCCTACTTCCAGACTCTGGGGAGGATAGGAATTAATCATTAGATTAAACACACACATTCACACTCTCATTCCTACTTCCAGACTCTGGGGAGGATAGGAATTAATCATTAGATCAAACACACTCTCATTCCTACTTCCAGACTCTGGGGATGATAGGGATTAATCATTAGATCAAACACATACATTCACACTCTCATTCCTACTTCCAGACTCTGGGGAGGATAGGAATTAATCATTAGATCAAACACACTCTCATTCCTACTTCCAGACTCTGGGGAGGATAGGGATTAATCATTAGATCAAACACACTCTCATTCCTACTTCCAGACTCTGGGGAGGATAGGAATTAATCATTAGATCAAACACACTCTCATTCCTACTTCCAGACTCTGGGGAGGATAGGGATTATTCATTAGATCAAACACACACATTCACACTCTCATTCCTACTTCCAGACTCTGGGGAGGATAGGAAATAATCATTAGATCAAACACACTCTCATTCCTACTTCCAGACTCTGGGGAGGATAGGGATTAATCATTAGATCAAACACACACATTCCCACTCTCATTCCTACTTCCAGACTCTGGGGAGGATAGGAATTAATCATTAGATCAAACACACTCTCATTCCTACTTCCAGACTCTGGGGAGGATAGGGATTAATCATTAGATCAAACACATACATTCACACTCTCATTCCTACTTCCAGACTCTGGGGAGGACAGGAATTAATCATTAGATCAAACACACACATTCACACTCTTATTCCTACTTCCAGACTCTGGGGAGGATAGGAATTAATCATTAGATCAAACACACTCTCATTCCTACTTCCAGACTCTGGGGAGGATAGGGATTAATCATTAGATCAAACACACTCTCATTCCTTGTTCCAGACTCTGGGGAGGATAGGAATTAATCATTAGATCAAACACACACATTCACATTCTCATTCCTACTTCCAGACTCTGGGGAGGATAGGAATTAATCATTAGATTAAACACACACATTCACACTCTCATTCCTACTTCCAGACTCTGGGGGGGATAGGAATTAATCATTAGATTAAACACACACATTCACACTCTCATTCCTACTTCCAGACTCTGGGGAGGATAGGAATTAATCATTAGATCAAACACACTCTCATTCCTACTTCCAGACTCTGGGGATGATAGGGATTAATCATTAGATCAAACACATACATTCACACTCTCATTCCTACTTCCAGACTCTGGGGAGGATAGGAATTAATCATTAGATCAAACACACTCTCATTCCTACTTCCAGACTCTGGGGAGGATAGGGATTAATCATTAGATCAAACACACTCTCATTCCTACTTCCAGACTCTGGGGAGGATAGGAATTAATCATTAGATCAAACACACTCTCATTCCTACTTCCAGACTCTGGGGAGGATAGGGATTAATCATTAGATCAAACACACACATTCACACTCTCGTTCCTACTTCCAGACTCTGGGGAGGATAGGAAATAATCATTAGATCAAACACACTCTCATTCCTACATCCAGACTCTGGGGAGGATAGGGATTAATCATTAGATCAAACACACACATTCACACTCTCAATCCTACTTCCAGACTCTGGGGAGGATAGGAAATAATCATTAGATCAAACACACTCTCATTCCTACTTCCAGACTCTGGGGAGGATAGGGATTAATCATTAGATCAAACACACACATTAACACTCTCATTCCTACTTCCAGACTCTGGGGAGGATAGGAATTAATCATTAGATCAAACACACTCTCATTCCTACTTCCAGACTCTGGGGAGGATAGGGATTAATCATTAGATCAAACACACACATTCACACTCTCATTCCTACTTCCAGACTCTGGGGAGGATAGGAATTAATCAATAGATTAAACACACACATTCACACTCTCATTCCTACTTCCAGACTCTGGGGAGGATAGGAATTAATCATTAGATCAAACATACTCTCATTCCTACTTCCAGACTCTGGGGATGATAGGGATTAATCATTAGATCAAACACATACATTCACACTCTCATTCCTACTTCCAGACTCTGGGGAGGATAGGAATTAATCATTAGATCAAACACACTCTCATTCCTACTTCCAGACTCTGGGGCGGATAGGGATTAATCATTAGATCAAACACACTCTCATTCCTACTTCCAGACTCTGGGGAGGATAGGAATTAATCATTAGATCAAACACACTCTCATTCCTACATCCAGACTCTGGGGAGGATAGGGATTAATCATTAGATCAAACACACACATTCACACTCTCATTCCTACTTCCAGACTCTGGGGAGGATAGGAAATAATCATTAGATCAAACACACTCATATTCCTACTTCCAGACTCTGGGGAGGATAGGGATTAATCATTAGATCAAACACACACATTCACACTCTCATTCCTACTTCCAGACTCTGGGGAGGATAGGAATTAATCATTAGATCAAACACACTCTCATTCCTACTTCCAGACTCTGGGGAGGATAGGGATTAATCATTAGATCAAACACACACATTCACACTCTCATTCCTACTTCCAGACTCTGGGGAGGACAGGAATTAATCATTAGATCAAACACACACATTCACACTCTCATTCCTACTTCCAGACTCTGGGGAGGATAGGAATTAATCATTAGATCAAACACACTCTCATTCCTACTTCCAGACTCTGGGGAGGATAGGGATTAATCATTAGATCAAACACACACATTCACACTCTCATTCCTACTTCCAGACTCTGGGGAGGACAGGAATTAATCATTAGATCAAACACACACATTCACACTCTCATTCCTACTTCCAGACTCTGGGGAGGATAGGAATTAATCATTAGATCAAACACACTCTCATTCCTACTTCCAGACTCTGGGGAGGATAGGGATTAATCATTAGATCAAACACACTCTCATTCCTTGTTCCAGACTCTGGGGAGGATAGGAATTAATCATTAGATCAAACACACACATTCACATTCTCATTCCTACTTCCAGACTCTGGGGAGGATAGGAATTAATCATTAGATTAAACACACACATTCACACTCTCATTCCTACTTCCAGACTCTGGGGAGGATAGGAATTAATCATTAGATTAAACACACACATTCACACTCTCATTCCTACTTCCAGACTCTGGGGAGGATAGGAATTAATCATTAGATCAAACACACTCTCATTCCTACTTCCAGACTCTGGGGATGATAGGGATTAATCATTAGATCAAACACATACATTCACACTCTCATTCCTACTTCCAGACTCTGGGGAGGATAGGAATTAATCATTAGATCAAACACACTCTCATTCCTACTTCCAGACTCTGGGGAGGATAGGAATTAATCATTAGATCAAACACACTCTCATTCCTACTTCCAGACTCTGGGGAGGATAGGGATTAATCATTAGATCAAACACACACATTCACACTCTCATTCCTACTTCCAGACTCTGGGGAGGATAGGAATTAATCATTAGATCAAACACACTCTCATTCCTACTTCCAGACTCTGGGGAGGATAGGGATTAATCATTAGATCAAACACACACATTCACACTCTCGTTCCTACTTCCAGACTCTGGGGAGGATAGGAAATAATCATTAGATCAAACACACTCTCATTCCTACATCCAGACTCTGGGGAGGATAGGGATTAATCATTAGATCAAACACACACATTCACACTCTCATTCCTACTTCCAGACTCTGGGGAGGATAGGAAATAATCATTAGATCAAACACACTCTCATTCCTACTTCCAGACTCTGGGGAGGATAGGGATTAATCATTAGATCAAACACACACATTAACACTCTCATTCCTACTTCCAGACTCTGGGGAGGATAGGAATTAATCATTAGATCAAACACACTCTCATTCCTACTTCCAGACTCTGGGGAGGATAGGGATTAATCATTAGATCAAACACACACATTCACACTCTCATTCCTACTTCCAGACTCTGGGGAGGATAGGAATTAATCAATAGATTAAACACACACATTCACACTCTCATTCCTACTTCCAGACTCTGGGGAGGATAGGAATTAATCATTAGATCAAACATACTCTCATTCCTACTTCCAGACTCTGGGGATGATAGGGATTAATCATTAGATCAAACACATACATTCACACTCTCATTCCTACTTCCAGACTCTGGGGAGGATAGGAATTAATCATTAGATCAAACACACTCTCATTCCTACTTCCAGACTCTGGGGCGGATAGGGATTAATCATTAGATCAAACACACTCTCATTCCTACTTCCAGACTCTGGGGAGGATAGGAATTAATCATTAGATCAAACACACTCTCATTCCTACTTCCAGACTCTGGGGAGGATAGGGATTAATCATTAGATCAAACACACACATTCACACTCTCATTCCTACTTCCAGACTCTGGGGAGGATAGGAAATAATCATTAGATCAAACACACTCATATTCCTACTTCCAGACTCTGGGGAGGATAGGGATTAATCATTAGATCAAACACACACATTCACACTCTCATTCCTACTTCCAGACTCTGGGGAGGATAGGAATTAATCATTAGATCAAACACACTCTCATTCCTACTTCCAGACTCTGGGGAGGATAGGGATTAATCATTAGATCAAACACACACATTCACACTCTCATTCCTACTTCCAGACTCTGGGGAGGACAGGAATTAATCATTAGATCAAACACACACATTCACACTCTCATTCCTACTTCCAGACTCTGGGGAGGATAGGAATTAATCATTAGATCAAACACACTCTCATTCCTACTTCCAGACTCTGGGGAGGATAGGGATTAATCATTAGATCAAACACACACATTCACACTCTCATTCCTACTTCCAGACTCTGGGGAGGACAGGAATTAATCATTAGATCAAACACACACATTCACACTCTCATTCCTACTTCCAGACTCTGGGGAGGATAGGAATTAATCATTAGATCAAACACACTCTCATTCCTACTTCCAGACTCTGGGGAGGATAGGGATTAATCATTAGATCAAACACACTCTCATTCCTTGTTCCAGACTCTGGGGAGGATAGGAATTAATCATTAGATCAAACACACACATTCACATTCTCATTCCTACTTCCAGACTCTGGGGAGGATAGGAATTAATCATTAGATTAAACACACACATTCACACTCTCATTCCTACTTCCAGACTCTGGGGAGGATAGGAATTAATCATTAGATTAAACACACACATTCACACTCTCATTCCTACTTCCAGACTCTGGGGAGGATAGGAATTAATCATTAGATCAAACACACTCTCATTCCTACTTCCAGACTCTGGGGATGATAGGGATTAATCATTAGATCAAACACATACATTCACACTCTCATTCCTACTTCCAGACTCTGGGGAGGATAGGAATTAATCATTAGATCAAACACACTCTCATTCCTACTTCCAGACTCTGGGGAGGATAGGAATTAATCATTAGATCAAACACACTCTCATTCCTACTTCCAGACTCTGGGGAGGATAGGGATTAATCATTAGATCAAACACACACATTCACACTCTCATTCCTACTTCCAGACTCTGGGGAGGATAGGAAATAATCATTAGATCAAACACACTCTCATTCCTACTTCCAGACTCTGGGGAGGATAGGGATTAATCATTAGATCAAACACACACATTCACACTCTCATTCCTACTTCCAGACTCTGGGGAGGATAGGAATTAATCATTAGATCAAACACACTCTCATTCCTACTTCCAGACTCTGGGGAGGATAGGGATTAATCATTAGATCAAACACACTCTCAATCCTACTTCCAGACTCTGGGGAGGATAGGAAATAATCTTGGCTAGAAAAAAATTCCCACCATCTGCAGCCGGGAATCGAACCAGGGGCCCTTTGCACAGCAGCCAGCTGCTCTACAGACTGCGCTATGGAGCATTTTACTTCTCAAGCTCCCTTTAACTTCTATTGCCGTATTGGGGGGGGGGTTGACTTGAGAAACAATTAATAGGGTTGTAACCCATTTAACTGCAGGTTTTTTATATTGTTTTTTTTTTTTTTTTTCATTTTTACTATGAAACATACTGTCATTCACTCCAACGTTCATACTTCCAGACTGCAGAGCATAGGAAATCATTATATTTGAAGAAAAATTGCCCCATTCCAGCTGGCACCTTTGGCTTAACAAGCAACAATATTGAGCACTCAACCACAGAAGCAGTCTTAATTATAACTTATGACTACACCATTCATGATTTTCATTGTTACAAGATGCTATTATGCATATAAACACTTTCAGCTCATTTAGTGAAATTGTCTCTAAATTTTAAGAAACATCTTCAAGAGCAGTACTAGTATAACATACAGAGCTTGCCTAAGGAACTAACATGAGAGGTTTATTGACAATATTATTTGCAAGACCACATGTCTGCATTCTAATCACTTATGTTGTTCATTGCCAACAAATTGATTTCACCACCAACCATGCTTTCTCAGTACAAAGTTATTTCTGAACCCAAAGAGTTTCTTATTAAGAAGCTAGCAGCTGTTTAAATTAATTTCTTCTGTCTTATCCAAAATATTTATAGATTTCCTCATAAATGCTTATACAGTCTTTTTAAGAAAAGTCTTTAATTTCACAATTTAAAGTAGGAACTACACAAAACTGAAAGGTAGCTTTCCAAGCGCAATGCTCTGTAAATTTGGACCCAACGCTCTACATTCTGAAGAATATGTGGCCAAGTTCTGGCCATGCTACAATGTGGTTGGGTGGTATCTAAGCTTGGGCAGTTGGCAATGAAGATATTTGCTCTCTTGCAGTCCAGTATTTTCATGAGAAGTTGGTATTATGATCGAAAACTGGGTAGTAGAGTAGGTGATTTCTTTTTATATTTTTTTCAAGTTCACAAAAAGGGCAAAGGGATTCCCATTGTTTATGATACATATATTTTTTAATTGTTTAAAGAATATTGGAGAAACATCAAATTCAAGTACATGGACAAGTCTGCTGTAGCACATAATTTTTGGTATTTAAATCACAACATAAAACAGGAGAAAAAAATTGTTGAAACACATCAAGAAACCATTAAAACTAAGCACTTGGGAGAACATCTTTATCATCAAGAGCAAAGAAAAAGTGATGAATTTTGAAATCCTCACCATTGATAACATCATCATTCAAACAGGGCAGCACAATGCCAAGCAGGACCAAACCATCCATGGCAGTGAACTGATGATGAGAAAGATATTCCCAGAAACTAGTCTTAAATAACTAAATGCAAGTGGAGAAAAAAGCATTTAACTCACCCCAACATTAATTATAATGTTGCTCCACTAAGTTTGTTTGTTTGATATAGAAGCTGAGAAGGACCACTAGAACTTAAAGTTAATGTTGTGTGGCCATATTATTACTGAGCATCACGGTAATATGTGAGACTCACATTTGATCCCTGATGGGTCGGTCGGCAGGCGAATACTGGGGTGGCTTCCCCTGTCCCTCATTTCTCTTTCATCGTTACCTGCTTCAGGGTTGTAGAACTAGGTGATGGTGTTCGGCAAGTTGTGGCTGGATGTGTGCTTTGTAGAGGTTTCTTCCCTAGTGTTGGTTACCCAGTCAGGACCTGTCAGGGGTAACCACTGGGGGTTAGGGGCTCATGAGTGGGGTCAGATGCTAGGGATCCCATCCATGCTTGCATCTGTCATCACCCAGATCTGTTCACCCTTCGGGTCTCTCTCCTCATCCCTCACTCCCTGGGGTCACTTTAGAAGCAAAAGGGCTTGTTGCAGCCCTGGTTTTGGGGGCCCCTCCATAATATGTACCTTTAGCTTTACCACCATTCTTTGGTTAAGCTGGATCTGTCAGTGTAAACATATTCATTAGCAGAATATTTCAAATTCATTATTTCTAGTTTTGTTTCAAAACATGGGCAGAGGCTTCAGGTGTTCTAAATTCTTCTGTTAACTGAAATAGTGCTCAATACCAAATAGGTCTAAAAGATTGACTTTTGTTTGTAAGTTTTCTTTTAAGTATGGGAGTTTTAATTTCTGTTTGATTTCTTGGGTTTAATTAAGGAAGCTTTGTTGTGTTATAAGTTCACTTGTAGTTTTCTTTTTTCCCAGTTAGGTAATCTGGTTAATCGTTCATATTGTATGATAGCTGCTTTTTCAATGTCAAGATTAAGCCTTGAATTATTTCTTAACATTTGTAGAGCAAGTACTGGGGTAAATTTAGCAGATTCAGTTACTACACAAAGAATTTGCTTTTAGTTTTTTCTATATGTGCAGTTATTAGTATATCTTCACAGTACTTGAAAGTTGGTTTAATATACCTACTCTTGTAAAAAGTGTTCAAAGCCTCTGTAGTACTTCCCCATTTTTTTCTGCTAGTCATTTCAATAGTGATGGTTTTTTTCTCAGTCTTTTGCATTTAGTATCAATGTGTTTTCTCTATGTTAATTTTGTATCAAAAACAATATCTAAATATTTGGCTTTACATGTTTCCGTAAGTGTTTTCTCTTATAGTCGCAGTGAAATATTTAATGAACTTCTTTCTTAGTGAGAAAAGCTGATTTGATTTTTTAATATTTATTTTCATAAAACTATTACATGTTCAATCCTACGGACTGTTGCGATATATTCATTAACCGTTGTCTTTAATTTTTTTGTTTAAAATTCACTAAAACTTCATTGTCTGCAAATAGTAAAACTTTTTATAATATATGGATAAGCTAGCATTAGTGGTGTGAAATTGAAATTACAGAAACATTGAGTCGGCCACTTCTGATGATGAGAGTTCTGAAAACCAGTCAAGACGAAAACATGTAAGTGATGTTATGTGTTTGTTTCAACTCTGACTCAATTTTTCTATAATCAAGACTTTTGTTTGCACTTTTTGTAATTGATATACCTGTGGTACACCTCAGTGTGTCTGTTGATATTTTGATAACTGGTTATAATATTTGGTAGCAAAACAGTGTTGGATAATGAATTCACTAATCCAATGCAGCATTCCACCTTTACCATCTAAAATTTTAATTTTTTGAGTAGTTTGTACCTCAAATAGAGTCATGTGCTCCTTGAAAATCAATAAATATTACTAAGATATCTTCCTTTTTGTTCAATGCACCTTTAATGTCTTGACTAAAATTTAAAATTTGTCACCTTATTGAACAGTGTTCTCTAAATCCTGCTTGGTAATTTAAATTAAGTTGTCTTTTTCTAAAAACTGATTTAATTGGTTAGAAATAATTTCTCTATGATTTTTGCTAATACTCTGGTAAGTGCTATTGAGCAGTAACTTGAAAAATTATCTGCTGGTTTGTTTGATTTCAAAATAGGTATTATTATTGCTTCTTTCCACTTGTGAGAGTTAAAATAAGGATCTTGCCTGGAACATCTTTGAAACATATTTATCATTCTTAAAAGTATTATTTAAATATGTTTATAATTTAAAATAGAGAGTTGAGGGTTGTTACACTACATCACTATGATATTCTTACTTCAAGTAAGAATATCATAGTGATGTAGTGTAACAACCCTCAACTCTCTATTTTAAATTATGACACATCACTGTTACAAGCTTGCAAATCTTCAAAAATTGATGTTTATAATTCATTTGTATTGTAATGTTAATGTGGATGTTATGTTTCTTTATGGATATAAATGTTGCTAATATGCATATGTCGGGAATTAAGAGTATAAATGTTAAAATAGATGCAATTTACAACTGACATAGCCCACTTGAACTAGTGCTCTAAATAAAGAAAATTTAAATAATTTGTCATAAAGGCAATGGAGAAGTAAATAATAAGAATACTTGTTTTTACATTACCTTTAGGATGGAAAAGATATTAGAAAATTGTCAAGATGAACTTAGTATCAATTTGTAACCCATAGGGATCACTACATACTGCTCACCTACAAAAAGAAATTTCCAGACATTCATCATATTAAGTTGGTGAGTTGTATAAATCAGCTATTATATTTAGAGGAATGTAATAAGTGTGAATAATAATAGAAATTGTTAAATAAGAATACTTGTTTTTACATTACCTTTAGGATGGAAAAGATATTAGAAAATTGTCAAGATGAAGTTAGTATCAATTTGTAACCCATAGGGATCACTACATACTGCTCACCTACAAAAAGAAATTTCCAGACATTCATCATATTAAGTTGGTGAGTTGTATAAATCAGCTATTATATTTAGAGGAATGTAATAAGTGTGAATAATAATAGAAATTGTTAAATAAAGGATCAAAATTTAAAATGGAGTAAATTATTTATGAAAGAGCCTTACCTGCCAGCATACCCTGCAGAGCATTAAAGAAAAGATCTCATAGTTCAAATCTTAAAACACCACAAAGTTTTGACTGCTGCATGTGGAGCCCATACATGGGGCATGCATTTAAAGGAAGACTCAAATAAATAAATAAATAAATTAACCACCTCAACATCAAGTTAGAAGACAACACGACTACATCAGAAGACAAGATGACCACACAATGATGAACATTGATAGGAGAAGACAACATTCAACCCACACAACATCCAGGGATTAGCATCAAAAAAAGAGGAATGCAAGTATAAAAGACGAAGATGTGTACAAAATCATGAAAGAATATGAGGATAGTCGGAGAAGAGAAATAGCTAGCTTAGAGAATAAGGGAAAGAAGATTTACGGGAGAAAACAGAACAAGGTAGGAAAGAAGATGCAGATAGTAGAAAAATCGAGATGATAGAATTGAAACAGGAAATAGAAAAACATAGGAAAGAATTAAAACAGGTTTTAGGATAGAAAATGGAACAAAGTAGGAAAGTGTTAGAACTTGATTTTGGACAGAAAATGGAACAAAGTAGGAAAGAATAAATATAAAAAGAATATGGAAGTAATGAAGTAATTTGAGAGAAACAAAAATCATTTTTGGAAAATAAAATAGAAATTATTGGAAATAGAATGGATAATTTGTAAATTCAGATTAGGGAGAATAAGATGTTAGAGGAAGAAATAGGAAAGTGTAGGAATGAAATGACAGAATGTAAAAGTAGTATTGAGAGTAAAGTTAATAGTATGAGAACAGAGTTAGCTGAGGAAGCAGAGAACATAAAGGCAAATCAGTGTAATTTTGAGACAAAACAGATAGAGGAGGTAAAGAAGATATTAGGTCAGGTGGTAGAAATAATAAGGAAAGAAGCTATAAATGATAAAAATATAAAACAACCATCACATCAGAAGTTAAAGAAGTGTCAAATGCAATACAATTACAACAGCAAGCCATGGAGAGCATAAAACTTAATCATACAGAAATAAGAAAAGAAATCAATGTACATGAAAATGCTAAATGAAAAATAACAAAAAGAAAATGAAAATGTACAGAACATAAACAAACTTGTAATTGCATTGCAAACACAAAATGAAAATATGTTGTTTTTTTTTCTAATGTGCTGCATTTGACACCAAAGTCATTAGCTGTCTTGCCCTCCAGTACTTTGCTGGAGTCTTCACTTTGTAATGCAATGCAATTGTACAGATGGTGTTTGTCCATATCCTCTTCTGTATTGTTGCATTTAGGAGATGTGAAGATGTAACTAAACCACTGCTAAATACCACTGCTTATTTGTCACCCTTTGGGAATAAATTGATACTAAAGTCTTGGAACTGGTAAAATTTTAGATGATGTAATGTTAGATTTTCCTCTTAAATTGTGAATTATAGTATTATGGTCATATATAATTTTAGTCAATTCAAGGTTTTTTTGCTTGTAATATCCTTCTGTATTATGTTGTAAAGTTTTTAATGAATTGTGGATATTCTGTTGTTTTTCTTGAAAAGAGATAATTGCCCAGAATGGAGGACTACTGTTTTACTTTAGGAAACCTTCTCTTTCCACAGAGATACCATGATATCTGCAGTGTTTCAAACATATATGTAACTGTTTAAAAATGGGCACCATGGCCCTAAGTAGAGGGAAGATGGACAGGAAAGAAAATGTAATGATCCCCTATGCCTCATTATAACATGTGATACAATTACGTTGATATTGTAATGAAAAGAAGCTAGAAACAGTGATGTGTATTGAATTTATTTAAAGGTGAGTCGGAATTGTAACACTAACATCACTTAAGTTTACTCACTTAACATGTTTCGGGAAACCGTTGTTCCCATCCTCAGAAGGTTATCACGACTGGCCCGGAAACACCAACAACACGGGCCAGTCGTGATAACCTTCTGAGGATGGGAACAACGGTTTCCCGAAACATGTTAAGTGAGTAAACTTAAGTGATGTTAGTGTTACAATTCCGACTCACCTTTAAATAAATGTGATACAATGTTAATTTGTGGTTCTTCATTGATCTACAAACTCTGAGAGGATATAGTTGTCCTATATTCCCGTGAAGATGTGTGGCTTTTCGTCCTTTTTTCTACTTATCTATTTTGAGTGCCATGGGGATAGCAAAACATGTGCAAGTGTTAAATAGTTGCTACTTGTGAAAGTGCCGAGAAAAAAGTGAAACTTTTGGTTAAAGTTATTGTAAGAAAAATAACGGATAGTTATTTTAAAATGGTGTAATTTTGAAGAAAATCATAAGGAAAAGAAAAGTAGCCAAGATGACGGATGAAGTAAAAATTCCTGTTTTTGACGGCAAGGACTATTAGTGCCGAAAAAGGAGAATCGCAATGATTTTAAAGCTAAAGAAATGTGAGGAAATAACGAGGGAAAAAGTGACGACAGATAAAAAACCTAATTGGACAGAAAAAGATTTAAAAGCTATTAATGTCATATATAGTGGTATTTTGAATGATCAGCTACAGTTCATAAAAGACAAAGAGACGGTGTATGAAATTATGAAAAAGTTTGATGAAATGTATTTAAAGGAATCTACTGCATTGCAAATATACATAAGAAATAAATTGGAAAAATTGAAGTTGAAGAACTTTGAAGATTCAAGTACCCTTTTTACTGAGTTTGAAAAGTTAATTAGTGATTTGAAAACTGCAGCTGCAAATGTTAGTGAAAAGGAAAAATTATGTTATATGAGCTTTCAAGTTCATTAAGTTGTATTTGTGACTTAATTGATGTGTTGAAAGAAACTGATCGGACTGTTGAATATGTGAAAAGTAAAATAAAATGGGTTGAATTAAAAGAAAAAGAAGAAGAATGCAAAAACATTCAAGTGCATTTAAGACTGAAAGAAAACAGGATAAAGTGTGCTTGAAGTGTGGAAAGTTTTGACATTTTAAGGCACAATGTACGAGCATAAGGTCAAGTGAAAATTTGTGGAAATCTAGAGGCAGTGCACAGCAGCAAAGAGGCAGGCACAAGCAACATTACCAACACTGGCAACATCGTAGCAGCCGAGGAGCTGGTCGAGGTTGGAGTCAACATTGTCAAGGTGGCAATTGGCAGCAAAATCAAGGGCAGTGAAATGATGGTAAAGTGAATAATTTTAATATGAAAATTGAGGCTAGCCTGGTTTAGGAAAACTGAATGTCGAAGTAAATAGTTGTGTAAGTAAAGTAGATAGGTTACTCGATAGTGGTTGCTCTGAACATATTGTGAATAATGATAAATATTTTTATGAATATGTGGAATTTAAAGAACTGATAAATGTAAAACTCGGAGATGGTCACTCCTTAAAGGCAACGAAAGTGGGAAATATTTTGCATAAGTTTAAAAGAGCACAATCAAAACACACAACAGGTAATAAAAAACCCACAAAAAAGTTAGTGAGGGCAAAAATAAAAGAGTAAAAGAAAAAACAGAAGAAAACAAAACAACCCTCTTAACCCTCCGTCAGGCGCGCACTTTGGTAGAACACTGTTATTTGCTAGGGTCCTAGTAGACCCTCGCTATATATTTGTTATTGTTTGTATTTATTTTTTCTTTGGTTTATTTTCCTTATGTTTACGTTTATTTAGGTTAAGTATAATCCTTCATTAAGTATTATCTTACAACATAAAAAGACAAGCTAAAATATGAGTACATACACATTATGAATTGTATTACAGTAAGTATAAGGAAATACATTGCCATTTCCAGGTATACATACAACTTGTAATTTCAAATGTTCAGTTACTCAGAATCATCTACTACCTCTCCCGTGTTTTCCACGACTAAGCAACTATCGCCAATAATTTTAGCATGTTGGCTCAAGCATGGGGAGTGTTACATTTCCCACATTTATATTTAGTTTTGCAGTTCCTTTGTCTTTGCTGCAGGGTTCAATGTGGATAGCGGTGTATTTGACAATTCATCTACTGCGGACTCTTCAGGTTTATATTTTGTCAAAAGGCCATCAAATCACCGAGTAGATTTGATACTGTTGCTCTCCTTTGTAGCTGTTGTGATAGTAAAGCTAAAGACGGTGCTTTCAAATACTCCTGCTTTGTAGAATATGTATTTTGGTTTCCAAGGAAGATAACCCTAGAGTTAATACCTGCAATGTTCAAGATATGGTAAAAAATTACCATGGGCCACCTTTTCATTGTTCTGGCTACATTGTATGTAGCACAAAGTTATCTACTACATCAACACCAGATTTAGTGTCCTTGTAATGCAGGATTATTCCAGGCTTTTTCTCAGCAACTTCTGATAACTGTTTGGATGAAACATGTAGACTTGAGAGCAAAACTACTGTTTTGGAACATATGGAACCAGTGTTTCATTTTTTTGTGAAGCCAAATATGCTTTTGTACTGACTGTGACCTTTTGGATAAGTAAAATTAGTGGGTAATTCTTTTTTGTTCTTTCATATTGTACTGACAAAAGAAAGTTGTCTCTTGTGCAATTCATTCACGAGTGATACACTGGCAAACCAATTATCTGCAGTAACGCTTCGTCCAGTGCCAGAGATTGGTTCAGTTAGTCCCAGCACTACAGCCTCTGCCAAATTAGCTTGCAAATATAGTCTGCCTGGCTGCTGTCCACATTAAATCTCTATATTAGTGGTATAAAACAGATTTTCATCACTCAAACACAATATTTTTATCCCATACTTGTTTGGCTTGGATGGTATATACTGTCTAAAATGACATTGTCCACGAAATGCCGGCAACAGTTAGTCGACAGTGACATTTTGTCCAAGAGAATAATGCTTCTGACAGTAGTAGAAAAATAATGTAAAAATTTCTCTATCAGCAGCCAATTTATCCAGTCTTCATCACTTCAGTCTTCAGCTTTTGTCATCATAGCAAATACATGTTAGAAAGCTGAATAATTTTTCGGACATAGCCATTTGAAATACAGGAATTCCAAGATAATAGGTTTTCCAAAAATCGTGAATATTCTGGCGTCCACCACAAAAAATTCCTGCCAGGTACAAGAAGCCTAGGGAAGCATTTATTTCTACATTTGTAGGTCACGGTTCTTTCACGTCAAATTTGTGCTGCACATTGGTAATGAAAGTGTTTGAGCTTTCAACAATCAAATCAACTATATCTTCGGTAACAAATGGTTTCCGACAATCTATTTCCATTTTCACATTTTTGGCAGCTCCTACTACACCAGGAAGTTTGGCCAAAATATTGTGAGCCCTTGTCTGTGTTATTTTGCAAGTTTGTTTTCTTTTCCATTTTGTTCCATCTCTTCCTGTAAATAATAGCAGAATGCATTGTCGATAATAATAATTATATATTATTGTAATTATTATTATTATTATTATTATTATTATTATTATTATTATTATTATTATTATTATTATTATTATTATTGGTATTATATGATAAGCATATGATATTACCTATAAAATAAATGTTATCACACAAGCTGCTTTCATCGTCTTCCTCTACTTTTTCAGAATCAGAAGCAACTGATTTATGGATTTGCATCATCGCAAAGTAGGCGATGTATTTCTTCCAAATCATTCGGATTTTGTAGATCATACCTTTTACTTGTGTTCATGACAAAGCACTAACAGTTCCTTGCAAAGGCAAAGATATATTGCACAGCAAATGACAAACAAATCTGTTAGCAATATGTAATGAGAGCAGGCACATGGGACCTGGTTGACCTGTGCGACACATAACTGCTGATTAGTCATTCTTCCAGCCAAACAAGTAAACAGAAAAGATTGTTGCTTCAGCAAACTATCGAGTAAGGTGTAATGTTAGATGTCCTAGTCAAGCAATTGCATAGATGCGTTTGTTCGGAAATTATAAAGGTTAAATAATGCCAGGGGTCTCTCAGGCTTCTAGCGACTAATGGCGGGTTAATTAAAGGTTAGGGAAGGCACAAAATCAAATTGGAAGTGCACAAAACACCCAGCATAAGCCTGAAAAGATATACACCTACACCAGAGAATGCATGAAAACCAGAGAACACACGAAAAGGTACCGGTAGTGACTCACACAAACATCGACAGCAGACAAAAACCAAAGATGATAGGAAAAATGAGCAAGGAGATCCAAGAAATGGAACAAAGCAGTAATAGAGGAAAAAGAGATGGCAAAAATCAGCAGGCACAAGAGTAATGACCGGTGCGATTTAGAAATTCGGAAGAGTTAAAAACAGTAGTAGGACAGCTCCAACAAATAAAAGACCAAGAGGAACAAAGAGCAAGGAGAGAAAGAAGGAGCAACATTGTGATCAAAAGCAAAGAAATACTACCAGACATAGAAGACAAAAACAAGATAGAAGCATGAATGAGAGAAATACTAAAAACAATCAACGCAGAAGTTGTACCAATGGTAGCGATCTACATTGGAAAAGATGAGGTGAACAAAAGAATGGTCAGAGTAACCCTCAAGAATTTCAAGGATGAGATAAAAATTATTACAAGAAATGCCAAACTTCATGGTCAGGATACATATACAGACAGCGACCTCACTTAAAGAGAAAGGGAAATACAAAATGCACTGAGGCAGAAAGCACGAGAAGAAAAGGAGAGAGGGCACTGAGGCAAGATCCAATTGAGAAGTAAATGGGTGACATGGAACAAGTTAAAGCCAATAAACTGAGAGAGAGGACCACCAATGCACAATGCATGCACTGACGAAAGAGTCCAGACATAAAGTGAAAGGAACTATACATCACAACATTCAACATCAATGGAAGGAACATCTGAAAATACATAGTTTGATGACTGAGCTTGACAATGCATTACAAAACCTAAAGGTAGACATAATAGGATTCAGCAAGGTGAGAAGATTATAAGAGGCCATGATAAAAAAGATAAAATGGTGATGTATTCAGCTACATAGAACAGACAAAAGGCCAAAAAGGGGTAATATTCATTGTGAAGAAACACCTAAAAGAGAATGAACAAGAGACAGTAAGAATCTCAGGAAGGATCATGGGTATGACCCTAAACATCAATGGTAAAATGTACAAAATAATACAAGTGTATGCACCCACCGAAGCAAGCCCTACAGAAGAATAAGAGAACTTCTATAACTTCCCAGCTGAAATAATCAACAAGTACAAAGCACAAACTAGTATCATCATGGGGGACTTTTAAAGCAAGGTAGGGCACAGGGAGAATGAAAACAAGGAATCAAAGGGACCATAAGGATATGGGGAGGAGAAATGAAAGGAGGCAAAGAGCCAGATGGGCAGATCTCTTCACACAAGTAGGGAAACCATGGATGAGGCAGGCCAGGAACAGGGACCCGTGGAAAGAGCAAGCAAGACATCTAGAACTGTGAACAGAAAAAAAAAAGTCAAGTGTATTAAAAATAGCGATGTTCAATGAATTAGACAAATAACATTGGGTCAGTTATCAGCTCTTCAGGAGTAGCTCCCCTGCTGTCGGCAGGAGGTCTTTGCCCATAAGGGATGATATGGGCTACATTCTAAGAAAGATGCAAAAGTTCTGAGAGATGTATTGTTACTAAAAATAGGCATGGCATTCTCAGTATAAAGCTGAATTGGAGTCCTGAAGTAGAGATTGGATAGCACGAGCCAACTTAATCAGTGTACGGCAGCAAAAAGACTTGGGTGTGAATTTTATTACTGAAATTATGCTTTCATATTAGCTATATATAGGAAGAAAGTTGGAAAAGAGGATCAGATTAGAAAATGGCTCACAGCTGGAATTCTAATCACATATCTTTGGCCTTCCATGCAGAAGCTCTTACCAAATCACACTATTATAGATAATGTAAGCTATTGGAGTTCATCAAAAGCCAACTGTGGCATATTTACCCCATCATAGTGCTCTCAGTTATACATTTGGTGACATTCTGTTTGTTCAGTTGACATCAATACCAGCAACTGCTCCTAAAGTATACACATGGTAAAGGTATGGCCATAGCTGGTGTTAATTGCAGCTGTTATGTTGGCAGTGCAGGCATTATCTTGCAGAATGTCAATGGCTGAGTTTAAAGCAAATAATCCTTGGTTGGGTAGAGGCCATTGTGTTTCACATGTGCATTTATTTGGAATTATTTTAGTGTTTACATAAGTATTCCCCATTTTTAATTGTGTTTTTACAATACAATTTCACATTAAATGCAATGCGATGCAATATTTAGTGCTGGAAGTGACTTAGTCAACTTGTGTTGCTTCAAAACAAGATTTGATTTACCAAGTGACTTGAAACCACTAATTCCCATTGTACAATTGGCAATACATTGGTTTAGGGCAAAATCAGCCACTTTGAATTTTTGGGAACTGTCATCAAATTGTTTCCCCAATACAACCTTTCTCCTCTTATTCTGTAAGTTATCCTGAAGGTTATCCCAGTCAAAGAAGAAGCACCCTTAAAGGCAGTTTCAAATGCTGAATACATGTTTTGACAGAAAAAATAATGCTGCAATACAACATTTTTATAAAGAAGTTTTAAATTAAGAAATGGTGATAAAAGCTTTTTCTTTATTCTTAGTATCCAAAAACATAGTGTGAATAGAATTTTCTAACTAAACAGTTAAAACATACAGTAAATGTCTCTTTTCCATTCTGGGATATCACTCATCAATTCTTGTGCATATGCTGTTTCTTAAAGTACACCATACTCACTTTCTCACAAGGTAAAGCTCATTGCTCTCATTGACACCCAAATAACGGCCAGTGGTAAGATGTCGAATGCGCATAGGATGGTACCAATTGATAAAGCCACCTGCCCACTTCGTTCTTGCCAGCTCCAATCTCCATAATGATCTAGCTTGGCTCATGACACTCCCTCCCTCATAAATAACCATGCTGAAACACATTCACAGTTGTATGTCAACTCACACAGGGCTTAAAGAATTTATTATGATCCAATTAGATAAGTAATGTGTGCAAGTAATTTAGTTTGCACAGCTTAGGTAGCTCATAAACAGATCAAAATATTTATTTAAAGGTGAGTCGAAATTGTTACACTAACATCACTTAAGTTAGTGATGTTAGTGTAACAATTTCGACTCACCTTTAAATAAATTCAATACACATCACTGTTTCTAGCTTCTTTTCATTACAATACATACATAAGATCAAAATATTTTTAGAACTTGTGTTTACATTAAAGTTTTTGCACTGTAGCAAAATCATGCAGATCATAACTACAATACATTAATACACAAGATTACCACACACTTACATTCCAATCTTAGTACCAGAATTACATATTTAGTTTTATAAAAGAAAGGCATTATTAAACCAAAATATCTTGCATGTTTTCTTTAATACTAATTATCTACATTCTCCATTACAATTTATAATACTACATACTGGTCACCATTAGCATTCTAATTTTAACACTGTAAGGTAACTGATAGAAAAACCTTAATTCCACTAGCCTATTATTTATTCACTTTGGATTGTAGATATTCAAAATCTACTGAACAGTAACCAACAAAACCTTTAAGGTGTTTCTTGACCATTTCATTATTGTTTATTGGACATTCCCCCCAGTTTTAATCACATCTTTACATAATTATCTTTTGTAACTTAAAATATCACATTCCCACAATAGGTGACTGGCAGCAGGGGGGTCTCTTCCTGCACCATTTTAGCTTGTACTGCTTTCGGTCCGCCTGCTGCATGAAGTCATCGAGAGTGAAGTTTTAGCTAGCCAGTATTCTGCACCGTACTTTTCGGCATGAAAGTTCGGATAATATTCTCTTCATACGATCTGTTTCGACCCTATACTACTTGAAACAAAATCGCATCTATAACTAGACTTATTCTTGGAAATAATAAACACAAACCTGTCTTTTTACAGCTAAATACCCAACTGGCGCCAATTTCATTTCTCCTTGAAATATTCACTAAAAAGCTGTCGATATATGAAATTTGGTCTTGAGGGATGACTTACAGCATATATGTTATTCAAAGAAAGAGAGATATGTAGATATAAAGCAGATATTTGTTGTATTAAAGTTGTTCAGAAGCTCTAAGTTGCAAGCTTTAAAACCATTTTCTTAGTTTATGCTATTGCTTGGCTTTAATTATATTATGTTAAAGAAAACCAATAACACATTATTCGGCCAATTTTAGCAACGAAAGTAAAATATGTTATATGCTATTAAAATTCAATGTTATACGCTATCGGGCCTTAAACTTTGATTCGAAATTAAATTATACTGTTTGTTTATGGATTGTGAAAAACGCAGCTTAATGAGAGAAACTGTATGTTGATCATGCTATTATGTAATATGATTTAAACACAGCAGTTTTAAAAGTCATGATAGCTGAAAACTTGATATATGTGCATTTTTTCCGAGACTTTTTTTTCGCGTCTAGGTCAAAACATGAATAATCGACTTATGCATATGAAACTGTGCCCACATGCTGAAAAACAGTTATCTGCACAGCAAGTCTTGCAAATATCCTCCAATTTTCAAATAAACCAAATTTACAGAGTAGTGCACATTCGAATGATGTGTTCAAAATTTGGATAGTTTGGCTTCATTATTTAAGCTGAGAATGTGCTTATATAAAACTAGTTTCTTAATTATTTCTAGTATAAAGCTGTTTTAATATTTTAATTAATGAATAATTAATTGTACATAGTTCCCATTTGATCCTTCCTACTTGAAAGAGTAAGAACAAGGATGCGTCTAGCCTTAATATTTTGGAGATATTAATTTTAGAACAACCTTTCCTGTATGCTTTAGTATACGCTTGCAACCAATACCCTTAAAAGCACACAAATGTAATGCTTTCACCCACGGAAAAATGGGTGTTGTTAAAAGGAGGTGTATTAGTGTATTGCACTGGCGATCATTGAAACATATTACACTGATCTTTTTAAAAGGAGGTAGATCTAAGGAACTTACCAATTGTAATTAGGTACCTATATTATTTAGTATTTATGCAAGGAAAGTGCAATAACTTACTCGTATCTTATTTTTCGTTATTTTGTATAAAACATGGACACATTTCACGCCAAACTGGCAGGAGAGGCTTTACGAAACAAATCAATATTACGTGAGCAAATACAGGGGAGATGAACGTAAATACATGAGAGAAAATAAGGTCAGAGTGGTGTTTTATAAGCAGGGCGCGGATTTTGATGACTAATTTTTTTTTAAAATAACTACATTTGTTTTAAAATGACTTTGTAATTACAAAAATTTATATAAAATGAGATTTATTTGATTTACTAAAATTAGTGTACAGAAAGTTATAAATAAATTAATATACTGATATAACTCCTATACAAGAAGAAAAAATAAGTAAATGAGCAGTGAAAATGTTCATCTTCAAAGAATCTGAAAAGAAAAGAAAATTTTCTTACTTTCCTTTTCAGATTCTTCAAACAAGTAAGAACATTATTTTCTTTGCTTTTCAGATTCTCCAAACAAGAACATAGAACAAATATATTTTCAATTAATTTTTCTAACTTATTGTGTTTTTAAACAGGTCTTACAAAAGTGTAGCATTAACTCTTTTGAGAACTCAGAATATGCAATGTTTATTGCGAATGAAGAGGATTTCACAGTCCACGTCATACATAAATAAGAGCAATATGCACTTATTAAGCAAAAAAGGGAAAACTGACCTTCTGATACCTAATTTTGGACATGATCTCATAACAGTAATTATAACTGTTTCCCTGACAATAACCATCTCTCCACCCACAAGCAACCCTTTCCAGACCAACCAATAATCTTTATATACTCTATACTTATGCAAGGAAATTACCAAATAAAGAGGCAAAGGACAAAGAAATTACAAATTAATGATGTAATATCAAAAAAAAGATTATCCAAAATAGAAAACTTGAAACTACCAAAATGACCTAATAAATATATATATATTGTGAGTATATTTCTTATTGTTTGTATTTAACATTTTTGTAGCCCCACGTTGTGGTGGCCAATTTGCGATGTTTTTACTTATAATGTTTGTGTATTTGTGTTTACTTCACGCGGTGAAGCCATCTTGTGACGTGATTCATTTGTTAGGTTTGTTAGCTCCATCTGGTGTTAGCAATTTGCGGCAGTATTAGTTTTTGTTTAAAAAAATACTACTGTTATTTTATTTAATTTTGGTTCTCTGTCCTCCGGCTAGCTATTATCTTTTTGGTCAAGCACTTCTCTTTATACAGGTTGTGTAAACGGAAAGGAATCTTTTACCCAAAGATAACACTGATGAAGAAATTTGTTTTACACTTTTATTGTCGAACACATTAACTATCACATTTACACATTGATCTTGACACTCGCCAAACTGAAACTGTTATAACAACTTCTTACTAATCACTTTTAATCCACGTACTTCAACCTTTTGTATAATTAACTTTACCATACTTGAGAATTTTCATAACTCTGTTACGCGTAACCTGCAAATTGATATCCGAAGTGTGCCGTACAAATACTTTCGACGAACTGATGGGAATGCGACGTGTAGTGTACAAAGAATTTTGATGAACTGACGGACTTTACCTCTAACCTACCCTATTTATACTCCTACACACCGATATGCCTAAAGATTATAACTGAACTGCAATTGGCTAATAAAACGCGCCAACATTAGCGTCTATTTTTATATCCAATGAAAATTATGAATACATTTGCTCTAGGGAAACGTTCCAGAAGATTCTCAAGGAAAAATGCGCCAACATTAAGTAACTTCCTCGTTTCCAATAATGCTAAACAGCTCACTACAAATTACTGCATCAATATATAGATATATATATTTTCTTAATATGGAACCCATGATAAGGATTTATGTACACTTAAGCAATACTTTTATTGCAAGAATTAAAAGATGGCATGTCATCAGAATCCGGATCATGCTTATATGATACTTGGTCTTCAAATAGCTTCTGCTCACAATAATTACTGTTTAATACGCATTCCTGAGGAATATAAAGAACTTCCTTTTTGGCAGGTAGGCCGACTCATAAGTCTGCACATGAAAATAAATGTAATGCGGGCCAAAAATATTCTTCCCTGAAAATGGCAAGCTTTTCCAGGTATATAATCCTTTACAGAACCACAGTGGATGGAAAAAGGTTGTTAAACTTTGGCTGTAAGAGCAAACAGCATTTCCTTTGAAATAATTATGCCGCTCAACTGCCTCAAAGGCAACAGATATTAATCTGAGCTTCTCTTCGCTTTAAAAGTCACGTACAAGTGCAATAAATCAAGATGTACTCATATATCGGAAGGGAATATATGCTTCTGGCTTTATTTTGAAAGTATAATATATTTTTAGCTGTTTTGGTAAATTATCCTACTTTACCTCGGTATGTTGGCGGAAACTTCACAACTTAATAACAGATGTATGAAAGTGCATTGTTCCTTATCACTCAGCCATAAGCCATATTTGTTGAAGTGGGGGGGGGGCCCCCCACTTCAACAAATAAGTTGCACATACGTATATAAACTAGAATGTTGAATATAGATTCAGTTTTCTCTGCTTTGGTGAAGTGTTTAAGTCGGTGTGCAATGAGTGAGAATGTTAAGAGTAGAATGTCTTGTGCTGTAGCACAATACCGTAATTACGGTTTTAAAACGGTTGGTGTGAATTATCACACATTTCCAAAAAAATGAGCAATTAAAGCGCGTGTGGGTGTCTCGCTGTAAGCGTACTGAAAAATTTAACGCTGATAATTCATGTGTATGTTCAGTGCACTTTCTTCCTAGTGACTATAAACGGGATTTGAAGAGTAAACTTTTAGGTTTGCCGGTTAAGAAAATTCTGCTCTCAGATGCAGTTCCGTAGCAGTTCATTCCCAATTGGCATGGAGATGCACTTAGTGAAGGTCCAAGTACAAGTGGAATGTTGCAGGTATGTCTTTTTCATTTTTACATCCTGTAACAGAATAATGTATTCTGGAGTTATTGTTTTCATTTCTTACAGTAAAAAAATACACCAGCATATCCATTCAGCGATTCCTTTAGAGTAGTTGAAAATTTTCCTTTAGTACTAAAGTAATGTATGTTTGAATCTCTTGTAGCGCCTACAGTTTACGTTGAAGTACTGCATGCGTTCCAGTAGTTTTGTTAATACGTAAATATATTACTAATGTAATGCAGTTTCCATTCGTTTTGCTTTATGGTATACGCCCACAATGTTTGTAGAAAGCTCTGAAATAGTATACCTTTTAAACAAAACTGGAAGAACGTGCTAATAATAAACAATTGGGAGTTAATTGGGAGGAATTTAGTGTGCTCACTGCGATGTGTATGTATTCCGCGTGCTCGTCTTCACTCTCACTTACGTCACAGGCGGGCAGCCAATGGCAGCTCCCACCCCGGAGTGGCTCACCTTAGTTATCTAGCCACATTGACTGACAGTTTGTATGTTTTTATTACATGAAAAGTTTGGATTGCCTAATATCTTAAACCTTTGGAAGGATTCTTTTAGTTTTCCATGGCCTGTTAGAAATGTAGTTAATGCACCAGGTTTCAGATTTACCGAGTCTATCTTTCAAATTTGGGAAAAATGATTTTGTGACCACACCCTAATTTGCTGATTCCCACTCATTCTGCCACTCCTGAACACTTTCTTGTATACTTCTTCGGTGTCACTGTTGCTTGTTGCTTCCTTTGCCAGGCCATCTGCCAGCTCATTGCTGATGATCCAAACATGAGCCTTAATTCAGGAGAAATGAATATTCCAATTTTCCATTAGCTTATATCTTACTTGTTTGATGTCTTCAATGATGTTCTGATGATTAATCTGGGTGTTAGATTATTGTAGATGTTAGTGTCTGGTAAGTGATTAAAGTCTGATAGCTTGACAATGGCATTTAGTATGGCAACATGCAATTTGCTCTGCTTGGTTGTTGGAGCACCTTGCATTGAGTTTGTATTGTAGCTGGTGACTAAACTGTTCGTTTACCCTATAGCAATTCCTAATCTGACTTGTGCAGCAATCTGTATACATCTCTATAGTATAAGATTTGTTTTCTTCTTTGTCTTCTATCTCTATAGCTTCAGTGCGATGACTCCATGTAGTCCTTTTGGGGTATCTAGTTCAAATTTTGGATCTCCTCCTCTCCAGATATGGAATTACTGAACTATTTTATTAAGTTTGATGATGACTAGGGTCATGATAGTCAATATGCAGAGAGTGTCATAGGATGTAAGTCTGAAAGCTTTAGTTCAACTTTAAGATGACGAGTCTATGTATTCTTTTGACTTTCATGGCATTGCTACCTTTGCATGCTGATTCAAAACACAGTTCGCTACCTTAGGATCAGACTGACGTAACTACAGTTTTTGCTGTTTTTGAGTTACGACTACTTCCATAGTCAGAAAATTGCACTCTATCTTAGGATCAAACAATCGTATCTCTAGCTATAATAGTGTCGAAGTTAAGCATCGACGTAACTACAATGTCATACTTTTTGTAAGAGTCAAAGGAACATAAAAGCCATTACGTTTGACTGACCCTAATGCTATCTGCAAAATAATAATTTTGGTAAGGATAAGAGGATCGTAAAAGCTGATACGTTTGTCTGACCCTAATGCTTCATTTTATTATTGACACCGGATAAGCTCTTACGTTTGTCTCATCCTTCCTGCCTACGTGACTGACCACTGTAATTTTCCTGTTATTTTTTAATTATTGCCGTTACATACACAATTCCACGCTTGAAGGAGTGCACATCACCAAATCGCGCATGAAAGCGCATGTATTTAAAGGCAATTTGTTATTTAGTGCAATATTGCTTAGCAGTGAATTTTTAGCTCACAAGCATAGCCTTTGTAGATTTAAAAATTAGTGAAACACTCTTATGGAATCCAGAGGGAGAAGAATGGTTCAGTTAGTAAGTGAACAGAAGAATAATGAAAATAATGATAAATGTAAGTATAAAATACATTGGAACAAAATATAAATAAATATATGTTTGTGTTAGTTATTAAACTTGTATATACGATATTGAAATAATAATTGAATTATATATGAGCTGTCATTTAAACGTTGTAACTTAGTTAAAGCATTCAGTACTGTGTTATTTTATAGTTTATGACAGTGAGACATCAGAAGATGAAGGAGAAGCATTGTTTAGAGAATTTATAGCAGCAGCTGACTCAGATACTGATTCTGATTGTGAGCCAAAAAGTGATTTAAGTGAGAATGGTGATGTTATGGTTTTGGACTAGTTACTATTACTCCTACACCTTGTTATTATCATTGTTATTATTATTGTGGTTATTATTGTGTTTTGGAGGTCTACATTATAGACACATTATTACATTTATTACAGATTCTAATGATGAACAAGTATAGAGGGGCATTGTCAATCCTAATGTGAAAGCCAGAGTTCTGGTGGCACAATCTATGGAAATTAATAGTGCTGAGACAGTTAATGAACCCAGTAACGATTCTAATTATCTGAATGAGAAGGGTGATGATCTTATAAGCTTCTGAGACTTCTTCTGTACTACATTTTGGAATATAATGTATTACAGATTCTAATGATGAACAAGTATAGAGGGGCATTGTCAATCCTAATGTGAAAGCCAGAGTTCTGGTGGCACAATCTATGGAAATTAATAGTGCTGAGACACTTAATGAAGCCAGTAACGATTCTAATTATCTGAATGAGAAGGGTGATGATCTTATAAGCTTCTGAGACTTCTTCTGTACTACATTTTGGAATATAATGTATTACAGATTCTAATGAGGATATGCAGAGGCATTATTACTGTAAACACGGTTCAGGTTGCAGAATCTATGGAAATGGTTGATATTAATTCAGGCAAAGAGCCTGTGCTAGATGATCTGTGTGAAAGTGTGAGTCATCATAAACCTAGGGAACTATCTTTTCGTTAAACCATATTTATTCCTATATTTACGAATAGGCCTGCTTATAGCTACCATTTATTATTAATTTATTACAGATTCCAACTATGATGAACAAACAGGAAGGGATGTCAATGAAAATGTAGAGAGCAGGTTGCAGAATCTAAAGAAATTAAAGGTAAAATCAGTGAAGGCCCTGTTACAAGGAAAAGAAATAAGAGGGTTGTTATGGAAAAATGGAAAAGAAACAAAATATACTTAATAGATAGTCAGGGAAAGCATACACTTCTACCACAAATCATGATGTTCCAGCTCGAAGGGTGCACGAAAAAGGCTGTTCAAGGTGTATTCGAAAATGTAATGATAATTTCAGTAATGATGATAGACGAAAAGTCCATCAAGCTTTCTGGGACCTTGGTTCTACTGTAACGGTAAAGTTTCTTACGTAATATTTGTGTTTTGTATTTGTTAGCCCCACGTTGTGGAGCCAATTTGCGAGAGAAATTGCTTTACGTAATGTTGTTTACATCAGTGTTGAAGCCATCTTGTGACGTCATTCATTTGTTCGGTTTGTAGCTCCATCTGGCGTAGCAATTTGCATCAGTTTTGAAATAATTCACTTTAAATGTCCTCAAGCTAGCTGTTTGGGTCGAACATGTATCTCTTTTGCAGGTTGTGAAATGGAAAGGAATCTTTTATCCAGAAATTATACTGATGAAGAAAATTAGTTTTATAATTTTTATTGCCGAACACGTTCACGAACACTTTTACATATTGATCTAGATACTCGCCAAACTGAAACTGTTTGTAATAACTTCTTACTTATCACTTTTAACTCACATACTTCAACTTTGTGTATATTTAACTGTATAATACTTTAGATTCTCGTAATTCTGCTGCGCGTAACTTATGACGAACTGACTGACTGCAGACAACGTGTAACGTGCTAGAAATTTTGATGAACTGGGCGACCGACGTGTAAGGTATTGAGAATTTTGTTGAACTGGGGGGCGATCTACCTCGGACCTGGCTTATATACTCCCACTCCTCGACATGCCTAAAGATTATAAATGAACTGCTATTGGCTAATAAAACGCGCCAACATTAGCATCTATTTTAATATCCAATGAAAACCACGAATACATATGCTTTAGGAACTATTCTAGAAGGTTCTCAACGGAAAAAACGCGCGAACATTACGTAACTTCCTTGTTCCCAGTAATGATAAACAGCTCACCTCATTGCTGCATTATTGCATTATTATTGACAGTTTCAGTAAAGCCGTATAAACTTATTTCCCAATAATAATTACAATTAACAAACATCTGAAATCAATGTCACATAAAAATACATATTCATATTACAATCATTATTTACATTTAAATAATTTGTGATACAAATTACCATATCATATGCCCCACTAGAAACATAATTATAAATATTTATAACTTGTTTGGAAATTTTATAATTCTGTTTTTAGTCTCCTAAATCTTGGAACACACGCTATCACTTTCACTTAACACTTCACACGCATTTAACACACGACATATTTATTTTTTTTATTATTTTTTTTTTTTTTTATTATTTTTTTTTTTTATCTCGCCACTACTTACTGGCTCTGGTTTAATTAATTTAGATATTAATCTGACATCACAAATTTTTTGTATAGCAAATACTTCACCCTAAATTATTTAATCACTGCTACCAAATTGTTTACTTTCTTAAGTTGTTGACAAAAATTTATACATTTAAGATTTTTGTAATTATTATACATATTTACCAAAATATTCACCCTCTACATATATTTACATCTCTTAAATCTAAGTACTGTTTCACATTTTCTGTTTGCTACATAAGTATTTGTTTTTAATTATTTTCACCCATTTTTGTTATTTTGTACTTTATTTTAACCATACTCTTGGAATAGTATTTATGTACTTTTAATTTAATATCTTATTAAGTTTCAATCTTTGCATTCTTAATTTTCAAATATTGTTACAGTTACTAAAAATTAAATTTTTTTTTTTTAAACATTTCTCTCTTTTTTTTTTTTTTATTTATTTCTCTTTTCAAATGACATATATAAATAGTTAACCCTCTTACGTTCCAATACATTTCTCTGCAAGTCATCTTTAACTATCCAGCATTTACTTTACATCTCATTGCTATTTACCCTCCTGGATCAAATTGTGTGTGGCTAAACATTACTCGTAGGCGTATCCTAACCTTCAAATTTTTGTTCATGAATAACCTCTTGTATTCATATGAAATTTCGTTACATGATAACATTTGAAAACAATCTACAGTTTCTTGAACAATACATCTTTTAACAACTTTCATTTTCAATTCATCTGCTATCTTTTTAACTTGAGAATACTCTGACAAATCTGTACTAAACTGTACTGGACTGGAGTTTTCATTTTGAACATATTGGTACAATTTATTTCTTTGCATTACTGTATCATTCTGTATTTCTGATATTTCCCCTCTGAGATTAACCTGCGCCTCATTTACATCTACATTCATAACCTCTTTCATCTCTCTTAACTCACTTAAAATACTACTCATTTGACTTCCTAACTCTGTACATTCTACATTAACCTCACTTTTAGTATTAACCTCACTTTCTTTGTTACCTATTTCCTTGCTCATGTCTAGCATTTTCTTTGAAACTTCTCCTGTCTCACTTACTATTACTTCCTCATTTTCATCTCTCATTTTTGGCATACTACTATCTAGCTTCATAACTTTCTTTTCAATTTCTTCACTGCTTTGATCTACTTTTTGCTCTAATATCTCATTACTCCTACCAATATTTTCAATTGACTTCCTGTTTTGTTCTAAGCTCTTACCAATATCTTCTCTTAATTCCCTCTTAAACTGATCTAATTTTTTATCAAAATTTCTAAACATTTCCATAATTTCCATCATCGTACCAGCATCAATAGTAATATTTCCTGCTATTCTATTCTGACTTTGTTTACTAACATTTCCTCCCTCAACTACTACATTGTTTAAGCTATTTTCTGTCACCTGTATTGAATTACAGCTAACTGTTACACTATCCCCTTCCATCATTGTTTCTTGTTTTACACTTTTTTTTTTTTTTTTTAGAATTAAAATCACACTTTTCTAACATTTCTGATGCTATCTGCTGATGTTGCTTAGATGTCCAGCTGTCTACCCCACTCTCCTAGGTTTGTATGTCGCTTCTGCGTTGTGTTATGATGAGTCCACGTTGTCTCATTGTTTTGTAGTTGAATTCCTTGTTGCCTTGTAATCTCGGAATTACGATGTCCAATCTGCGTCTTGTAGATCATTTCACTGCTCCATTCATTCCACATTCTGGTTAATTCTGCTACTTTCCTGGTTAATTCTGCTACTTCCTGGTTATTGTGATCCTTTCCTGGTCATCGAGCCCCACGTTGGGCGCCAATTTGTAACGGTAAAGTTTCTTACGTAATATTTGTGTTTTGTATTTGTTAGCCCCACGTAGTGGAGCCAATTTGCGAGAGAAATTGCTTTACGTAATGTTGTTTACATCAGTGTTGAAGCCATCTTGTGACGTCATTCATTTGTTCGGTTTGTAGCTCCATCTGGCGTAGCAATTTGCATCAGTTTTGAAATAATTCACTTTAAATGTCCTCCAGCTAGCTGTTTGGGTCGAACATGTATCTCTTTTGCAGGTTGTGAAATGGAAAGGAATCTTTTATCCAGAAATTATACTGATGAAGAAAATTAGTTTTATAATTTTTATTGCCGAACACGTTCACAAACACTTTTACATATTGATCTAGATACTCGCCAAACTGAAACTGTTTGTAATAACTTCTTACTTATCACTTTTAACTCACGTACTTCAACTTTGTGTATATTTAACTGTATAATACTTTAGATTCTCGTAATTCTGCTGCGCGTAACTTATGACGAACTGACTGACTGCAGACAACGTGTAACGTGCTAGAAATTTTGATGAACTGGGCGACCGACGTGTAAGGTATTGAGAATTTTGTTGAACTGGGGGGCGATCTACCTCGGACCTGGCTTATATACTCCCACTCCTCGACATGCCTAAAGATTATAAATGAACTGCTATTGGCTAATAAAACGCGCCAACATTAGCGTCTATTTTAATATCCTATGAAAACCATGAATACATATGCTTTAGGAACTATTCTAGAAGGTTCTCAACGGAAAAAACGCGCGAACATTACGTAGCTTCCTTGTTCCCAGTAATGATAAACAGCTCACCCCATTGCTGCATTATTGCGTTATTATTGACAGTTTCAGTAAAGCCGTATAAACTTATTTCCCAATAATAATTACAATTAACAAACATCTGAAATCAATGTCACATAAAAATACATATTCATATTACAATCATTATTTACATTTAAATAATTTGTGATACAAATTACCGTATCACTACTGAACTTCAGAGACAATATTTCAGTTCATTAGTTGATGAATATGAAAAGGAAAGTATCCGAACACAATCAGAACATTGTAGAAGAAAAAATAGTAATGTCTTTTCCTAGTCAAAGGATTTGATAAAATTCAGGTATACAAGCAATTTTTCCTCATTACCTTTGACATAATGGAAACGTTTGTGAGGACAACCATTAAGAAAAGAGGTGATCATAACGTAATAGAGAAGGAGAAAAGAGGTCACCATGCACCTGGTTGGAAACCACCGGAAGATAAGGAGGAGGAAATAAGAAACCATATCGAGAAATTTCCAGTTCTCCCATCACATTATTCCAGGAAGAAGTTTAACAAGGAATACGTACCTGTATATTTAAATATTTGGATCATGTATAACAATGAATGTTTCAAATATTCTAATCTTACACAGATGGAGAATGAAGATGAAAATACGAAGATAAACCATGATGATCATATCAAGAAGAAAGAATTGGCACGAGAAATGAAGAATAAGAAAAAGGATGAAGCAAAAAATGGTGAATGTGTTATGGCAGAATATGAGTTGGAGGCAGCACTGTACTGTCCTAAGACAAATTCCAAGTCTTTGTTTTATAAAAGACAATTTTTTGTCTATAACTTGACAACTTTGAATTTACCAAACAACCAAACCAACATGTGAGAAGAGTCAACAGCGAAAAGGGGTTCAACAGAAGGGCATCGTGTGTTTTGGACTTTCTGAGAGATGCTGCAAATGGAAAGGAAATAACACTATTTTCAGATACATGTGGTGGACAAAACTGAAATATTAACATGTGTGCGATGTTGTTATATGCCGTGCAAAATATGAACATTCTAGTAATCAATCAGGGGTTTTTTGAACCAGGCCACTCACAGATGGAAGTGGACTCTGTACATGCCTGCGAGCAAGCAGTAGATGTGTTCGATCCCATAGGATGGTTCATTGTAGTACGCATAGCATCAAAGAAACACACTGTCATAGAGATGGAAGTGGACTCTGTACATGCCTGCGAGCAAGCAGTAGATGTGTTCGATCCCATAGGATGGTTCATTGTAGTACGCATGGCATCAAAGAGACACACTGTCAGAGAGATGGAAGTGGACTCTGTACATGCCTGCATAGAAAATTAGAGCAAGCACGTGTTCGATCCCATAGGATGGTTCATTGTAGTACGCATGGCATCAAAGAGAGACACTGTCAGAGAGATGGAAGTGGACTCTGTACATGCCTGCATAGAAAATTAGAGCATGCACGTGTTCGATCCCATAGGATGGTTCACTGTAGTACGCATGGCATCAAAGAAACACACTATCATAGAGATGGATTCTACGAAATTCGTAAACTATACTGAACTTCAGAAAGAAACAATTAGGAATAGAAAGATGCATGAAGAAGGAGAAGCAGTGAGCCTGTTGAAAATTGTATGGATGCAGTACATAAGGGTGAACCATACAAAATGTATTTCAAGTATTGTTACGATGAGACAGAATTTCATGAGTTGACCATAAGAGCTGGGCACCGTAGAAGAAATCAAACATAGGAATTAGCATTACAACCTGTCTATGACAGTCTCCTGCCAGTCACCAAAGAGAAACTATCCGATCTGAAAGAGTTATGCCAGAAAGGGATAATTCCACAGAAGTACCATCAGTTTTATTCCTCACTTCACTCCCATTACAACAGTGTAATATTAATGTAATTTTGTTTATCATTTATTTTATGCTTTAATAAAAATGTCTTACTACAACAAAGCGTGTGCAGTTTCATTATAAGATTGCAATACCCGTAGAGTCGCAGCAGGAAATCGTAATTTATTTAGGATCAGAGAGACGTAACTACAGCGCATTTTATTAAAATATTGAATATCTACTTAATAAATGATTATTACAAACTAAACATCAATGCCAATCATTGGGCAAATGAACTGGGTTATCAAATTTCATAACAAAGTTTGTGTTCAGCAACGCTAATATACATATAGCATCATGCCAAACTTAAAAACTTAAATATCTCAAAACATGCATTCATGTTGTTACGTCAGTCTGATCCTAAGGTAGCGAGTTGTGCTTTATATGATAACATTAGGTGTATTTCACCTTCATAAATTATTTTTAGTACGTCATATTGCTGACATTGCTGATTTACATAGCGGCTTGTCATTCACTGTGTTAACAGGATCTACTGCCACTCTTATCTATTTGTGGTAGGCACTATCAGTTGTTGCTTCATCTGTTGGAACAAGCAAATCCATCATATGATTCACTGTTTCCTTTAAATCTCTTGTCAGAGTGCTGTCAGATTTCCTTAGAGTTGATAGTGTGAAGGTGGTTTTCATCTTTCCACTAGCAAGTTTGGTGCTGGTTTCCATGGGTTGGCTGCAATTGTGACATCAAAATATTTCTTATAGGAGCTAATTTTTTCTTCTGATCATTGTTTCCTATTTCTTCTTCTGTTTGAATATTTTGTCTCCTTTCTTGTTACAGCAGGTCATCACCTCAGGTTCTTTGATATCTGCTAACACAGTGTGTTAGTTTCCTTTCTTGTAATAGAGATCCTGGGACCACCAAGGGACAGACTTTTTGTTTATAGCTTATTTGCTGCATTCATCTCCCTGAAAGACTTCTTGCAAGCAGCTATTAGTACTGCCTGAAACCTTTTTCTGTGCTTTCAGTATTAAGTTGATTTTTAACTTGGTTTTCCAATTTTTGTCCAGTTTTTATGGTCATTACTATCAATGATATTAAATTATTTTTAATTTTGGATGCTGATTTTAATTTGAATGTTTATACTTCTCTTCATTGATTATGCATTTTGTTCCTTAGAAATTGTATTCATTGAGGAAGCAATTAGTGTTTTAATACTGAAAGTAATGATCCTATGGTCCAAACAATTTTTTTCACGGTAGCACTCCCAGAATTTTTAAAGGTGCCATATTCCTCTTTGAGATGGTTAAGTCTATGTTGCTTCATCTTCTGGGTGTCTAATATGTTTTGTATTCCCTATCTTCACTGAGAATAAATAGGTGATTTTGCAATGGTTCTTCCTCTTGCATTAGTTAGGACATTGTGCCATAGCTAAAATAAGAGTTGCTGTCTGTTGCTATTAAAATGGGTTTCTCTATTGCAAAATTCAACAAGTTATGGAGTTTGTGTAGCTCTGTATTAATACAGGTTGTTATATTGAAATACTTGCTGCTATGAAGCTAAAGCTACTCTTTGACACTAGGGTAACAACAGTGTCTACAGCAGACAATTGATTTAACATGATTCTGTCGGTTTTATTATTTATAACCACAATTTTAGTTACCATTTTTGGCAACTAAAATCTGGTATTTATGTGAAATTCCCATAATGTGGCTATCAATTAGATGCAATTCTTGTATCATGACTAGATTGGGTTATAAGCTAATTAAGATTTCCAGCTGCAGCTATTGAATGTTGCAGGTTAATATGGATACAACTAATTGAGATGTAGCCATTTTATTGTTCAATATTGAGTTTATATTTCATTATGACGGTGCTAAACTGAGACAGGACTTGATTAATGAGGAGTGGTTCACATTTACTTCTGCATTATAGCTATGTTTATTTTGGTTATTGAAATAAACATAAATTGGTAATAATTTGGACAAGCTGTGCATTCCTTAAGTTTATGGCCTCCTGCACAAATATAACATGCTTCTAGTCCTCTGCACTCTCCAGCTCTGGGCCCATACCTATTGCATTTCTGATGAATAGGTTTACAATAGTCATTTATGAGTGTTGCAACAAGCAAACTAAAACAGATGCTAATTGCAATGAAGAATTTTTGTATTCACATAAAATACTGTCATATGCACTTAGTTGATATTTCAAACACCACAAAAATAAATCTCTTGGTAAAAAAAAACAGGTTTACTCCTGTTATTAACTATAGGATTATTTTACATACATTGCAACATATACATGAAAAAAGCTAAGCAACAAATCAAGTCTATTCTTGTCATATGAGCTATTGTTATTAGCTCTGAAACTTTCTGTTTAAGCAGAAATGAAATAAATGGAGGTTTTAGTAATTCTTCCATTTGCACAGCTAAAATGCTAAACTTGATCTACAACTTCAGTATTTGTTGAGCTTAAATGTCTTAACATCTTATGCTACTGAACTTGTTGAGATATAACTTCTTAACACTACAGGGTTAAATGCTAAGTTATGTTTGTCTCACTTACTTTTGACCAGGTTGTTCAGACCATGATGATGGTATTGTAAGACATTCATCACCACCATGGAAAAATCTAAGCACATCACCACCAAATACATAACCTAAAAATGAAGTAAAATAGCAGTTGATCTAAGTTCAATGAATATGTTTAATATTAACATAAATCAATGATGCATATGGATGTAGTTTTCTCTACAAACATGTTTATGCTTTCAAGCCTAACCCCTAAATAAATAAATAAATAAATAAATACATAAATAAATAAATAAATAAATAAGACTATAAACAATAAAAATCCTTGGGTAAAGGAAATCACTTTCCTGCCATGAATAGGTTTAGGACAGTGCAAACAAACACAGATACCAACTGCAACTTTAATTTTAATGTTCTTCTAATTATTACAAAGCATTAAACCACCTAAAATTAAAATATGCCCAATTATTTTTTATTCATAAATCTTATTGTATTTTTAATTTGTCTAACCGCTTTCATATTTTATTGACATAAGCTGCTTTTACCATGTCATTTTGGGTTTACGCCAGGTTTGTTCTGCAATTAAGGCAATTGAATCAGTTTTAGACACCATTTTAAAGGTTTTGAAAATAAAGACACAGTAAATGCCACTCTTATTGATTTAAGTAAAGCATTTGATACTATATCACATAAATTAATTATAGATAAGTCATCACATTATGGTGTAAAATGCATAGAACAGAAACTTATAGTATCGTTTTTGGAAAACAGAAAACAGTTAGTAGTTATAAGGAATAAGGTTTCTGAATTTAGAAATGTGGTAAAAGGTGTACCCCAAGGGTCTATTTTAAGGTCTTTTCTTTTTTAAATTATTATGAATGATTTAATAGGAAACATTCCCAGTAAAACAATGCTATATGCAGACAATACAACTTTACCTACTGCTGGAAGTGGCATAGAACTAACTAGTAAATTACAGGAAAATTCAATAAACTTGGCTGCTCAGTGAATATTAAATGAGCAAAAAACTGGGGAAAAAAATTACTCTTACACTTCAATGTAGCCCTAATGATACTGAACAAAAATACTCTTGGATAACAAATTAAACTTGAAATTCCATATTAATAGTATATGATTAAAATTATGAAGGGTGTTATTCGTGCCCAGGAAACTTAAACTCTGTGTGTGTGTGTATATGCAAAGTATTAATGAATATTTTGACCTTTTTCACTATTTGGCCTTGTTTACTATTATGGTGGAATAGTTCCCATGTAAAAACTATATTCTTTTGGCAAAAGAAAGCCATTAGAATAATTATGGGAGAAAATGGTAAGTAATCATGTAAATTATTTTTCTCAAAGCTGAATATTATGACATTACCATATATGTATATACATGTACTGTAACCTTTTGCATGTGAAGGAAAACCTAGGCAATTACCAAAGTCATAACAAGATACACAAATAAGAAATCAGGTTAAGGAATTATATAAATACACCATATGAACGTTTAAGTAAATCAATAAATTTGTATAATTATTTAACAAACTTCTATCTCAGGCTAAGCAATGCACAGGAAATATACCTATTTAAAAGTAAACTGAAACAATGGCTCATTGAGAAAGCAGTTTGCTGTAATGAAGAATTCTTCAGAAACAAGCATGACTGAACTTGTTTTTTAGCCTATAAAGATACTGTGTTAATGTGAAACTAAAATTAAACCTTAGTTATAACCTCTATTATTCGCAAACGTTAGTTTTTTTTTCTGTAATCTTAGCCATGGATAAACAATGGCTGCTATTGTACTGCTTATACATTTAACTTTTAGTGTGAATATTATGATCAGATATGTACTTGACAAGTAATTGTGGAATACTCTGTGAATTTTGTTACACTGGCATGGCCCACACTGCTGTATGTAATCAATGGATGAATAAAGATTCTGTTTTATCACCCCACATGTTCAAAGCTCTAAATGCAGCTATTATCTACAGCCAGACAAACTGCTGTTGCCTCTTGTCTGTTCCATTTTCTTCAATTGGCAACAGGCTATGTATTTCCCTGGGGTGGCTATAACTAGTTGTCTACAATACGGAATGAAAGGTATGTTAGTCTCATTCCATTTTCACTTAGTACAGATTGGAGTAAGCTCTGTCACATATGTAAATAGCCATGCAAGCTCTGAAAGACATATCTACTTTTCCCCATGATGCTAATACCTCTTTAACAGCTGAAATAATAATAATAATAATAATAATAATAATAATAATAAGAATAATAATCCTTCTTCTAACAGTAATATTGATATTAATGAAAGTAATGAAAGAGTTGAAAGTATAATTCAATTGTTTTTCAGAGCATAAATGTAATTTCATAGACAATATCTGAGATGATTATTATTACTATTGTTATTATTATTGTTGTTGTTGTTCAGAATGTAGTAGCTTTTAATTCTATATGGCTTCTTTTGCCATTGCTTTGCTAAAACTGAATTACGACTCCTATTTATATGGCTCTCAAAGTTTTGTACATCACTTTATCAATCATATTTTATTATTTACTGCTTATGTTAATCAGAAGATCATGCTCTGGCATATTACTGCAGATGTGACATGCAACTGAGTAAAACAACCAACTTTGCAATCTCCCTTCCAAGCTAAATAATGATAATAATTGCAATATCAGCAGTTCCTGATAAACATCTTACATAGCTCAATTTCTTATTTCACCTCCCTCCACTACCTATTTTAGGTACCTTCCATTTTTTATTTTCTTGAAGAGCACAGGAAAAGAACATACTTGAGAGCTTCACAGTGACTTCAAGGGCAGAATTCTGGAAAATACCCATGTCCTGCTTAGAGAGGTAAAATATAAAAATGTAATAAAATATTATTTTAGATTACTTTTATATAATGATCATGATGATAATTTTTTTTTACAGGTCTTCTGGCAATATCAAAAGAAAAGTATCAGGACCTCTAGGTTTTCAAAGAGTATTGCGGACAAGAAGTAGAGTGAAATATGAGCTGAAGCTTTCCTGGCATTTCTACCAACTCTGGGCTGGAAGCCCGAGAAAATCTAGAGTACAACAAGCTAGAGTGTATTACACAAACCTTTTACACTAGGCTGAGAAGTGCATGTTGGGACAAAGTGAGAGTGATCTTTATTCTTATTACCACTTCATCACATGAAGTTAAAATAACAGAAGAGAATTGTTTCATAAGAAGCATCATTATTGTTTCAAACACTGCTTTTCATTGCAAAATATTCTCATACATAATGTTTAACAAAAAATACAGTTTAACTTGCAATATCTTTTATTCCAGTATATACAAGTACCTAGCGCATTTTTCCTTATAACTCATATTACTTTACATATTATGACAATAAAACTACACTTTAAGTACTTGAGGCATTAATTTGTAATAAATTTAATGTATATAACATGTCCTTCCAAATGACTTTGGTGTTCATTAATTTTATCCATCAGTACCCTTGAAATTTGGTTTTAAACCTTAAAATTGCTCTCCTGAACAATTTGATAACGTGGACAAAGCACATTCTTTTCCTGTGCTCTTCTACTGCTTTACTGTATTAAGCAGAGGAGTATTGTATTCCATCCAAAAATTCAATACCAAGATTTTCCTAGAAAAACCCACATGTGTTGTATGCAGATGCGTGAGCAGCATAATCAGAAACAAAAAGTGATTATGTTCAGTATCCTGCAAAGATGCAACATGATTTTCAAGAAAATCCCTCCCCCCATTCCAAACTATCCTTTACATAGAGAATGTTTAGTTATTTTTTATTTTCTCAAAATGGCTCTTAAAACTTTAATTAAGATATTTATATGTGAAATAAAATGCTTATTTTTAACTTTCTGGGAATAGCCTGTGAAGTGTCCTTCATTCAAAGGAATTTCATATAATTTTGTATAACTGATAAACCATAAGAAATAGACAAAACTTACACACAGAAGAATGAAGATCCCTCTAAAACACCAATTCATTTCAAATAACATTTTTGTGACTTCAGCCATTTCTGAGATATACTTTGTTATTGACTTGAATTTTTCAACATTTTGTCACTCCTTGAAGTGCTTCTTTGAAATCATTCAGTTGTTTCTCATGATGTCATGGAAGGAGTATAGAATTTCAAGGCTATATGTAGCACCCCCTTTTGAACATTTTGCTATTGAATTTATGAAAAAATTGGGTTGAAGTTTATTTAGTATTTATTTATTGTGCTAAGAGCTTTACAATTTCATTTTCTACCCAACTATGACCCTGGCCACTCATTCTGTAAACAATCACTACAGTTTATCTAAATTTTACAATTTCCCATCAATAAATTATCTTCCTTCAGTTTTTCATGTCCACTTTCCACTTGCTTTTCACTTGTCACTTATTGATTACTTAACCATCACACATTCACTATAGTTTTCCATTCAAAGTAAGATGCGCCACCTCTTACTTTTCTCTATCCACTGTCCAAAGCCATTTATTTTTTACTGTACACAAAATCTGTCCAATGCTCCTAGCATCCTTGCACATCATTTCGATTATAAGCGTATTTCTACCCCCCCCCCTTTCAATCACTTCTTTTTAAAAAAAATCTCTTCTCCAATTTTCTGTTCCTTGGACCTTAAATACTGTGTGTTCAATGTCTTCATTACCACCACACATCGGACATTGGTTTTGAGGAATACCGTGTCTTAACACTCTTAACCTCCATGCTCCAGTTCTTACCCATGCAATAGATTCTCTTTCTTCTTTATTTACTGTGTCCATATTGTAGCGGACCAGGTTGAGCGCCGAGGATTACATCATATGAGGTAACCAAGCATAATGTGTCGAAATGGGGTTACCTCAACACGACCACGCTAAGGAACGCCGAGTCAGCTTTTCGGGATGTATTTATACTACGGGGGTTTGACTCGAGCGAGGGTAATCGATTGTCATGAGACGTCGAGACCCTTGTCTGAATCATTGCGGGAATCGCCGTAGTTGAAGGGAGAGTTGTAACATCGACGACCTCAGGTCCGCTCACCATACAGGAGTCGCCAACGCAACACCAGTCGAACAGGTAAGGATGTATCTCCTCTAAGATCTGCTTGCTTGTTGGGCTTCACCCCAAGCTGAGTGGCCAAAGTAATAATATGATTTATTGGGTCAATGCATCCCCTGTGCATTATTTAAATACCCATATCCTGGAACGCCACCCTGGCCTACCTACCACCCCAGTACCGACGCATTCCCCTACCTCTGAGCTATCACCCCCCTAGTGTAATCACCTACTGCGGGGTATCCAACCCCCGTAGGCGCCGGGTACAATGTGGTGGAGGCGCCGGGTACAATGTGATGACGGCGCCAGGCACAATTGGGGGTAGGCAAATACTACAATGTGGTGGAGTACACCTACAAGGTGACACTACCAAGCAACAGCTTGGGATGTAACGGAAGCTACATGTTACCACCACAGAATGGTGGAACTACGGAGCACGACTCCCAGAATTTTTTTTCTCCCCCTTTGTCACCTATGCATATACTCGCCTCAAATTATTTTGTTTTCTCCTCCACCCTCCACTGTAGATAAGAAAACCCAGTCATGATGCCAAGTAAAACCCACCCGGCCACCCGTTGCATCATGACATATTATTTTTTAAAGGCATGCTATATTCTAATTATTTCATAATAAGATGTGTAGCTTTAGTATGTAAGTTTTTTTTCTCCTTCAGCTACACCATGTAAATAGTAAAGATAGTTTAAGCCCAAAAGTCAAGATGTCGTGAGCAGAGAAAGACGCCGTCACTAGTGAGATCAGAGCACACATAGACATGCAAACGACAAACGTACAAATTAACAGACCCACCCTTACAGAGAAACGAGATAAACATACAGGATTGTAGTACAGCTTGACAAAACGAATACGGCAATACAAAAAGTCGCCGTACATCACTGTAGAAGTAAAAATCCAGATTTATAATTGTATTCAAATATAAGTACCTATCCCCATAACGGCTTCCTTCATTTCTATAAAATATAATACATTCAGAAAGCGAGTTCAATGTGTTATCCAAGCATAATGACAATGATTATTGCTGCAATATTTTACTCACCTCAAATCAATTTATTGTGATGAAAAGTAGCTTCCATTGGCACGATAAAGGAAATCATGGCTGACCCATATGTGTTACGCATAGCAAGCGCAAAGATGCTAAGTTTTAAATTTTCGTAATAGTTCTCAGATGCTTGAAAAATAAATTAATTAATTTGTTATAATACAATGTATTGTATGTTTTTTCCCCTCCAGCGTAATTTTAAGTTTTTTTGTAGACCAGATGGTGATCTACGCGACCCATCTGTGTGTTTTTTTAGAGGTATGATGGGGAAAAATGTCTTAAGTGAGGTGCAAAAGGTTATCCGATGCGACCCTGGTGTATCCCCACGTTTTTTAAGACAACAAATGTTCAGATATAGAAATTTGAACGGAGTATATTGTTGTCATACAAGCTAAGTTCGGGAAGACAATGCTGATGACAAATTTATTTTTCAGTGGTTTGTGGTGTACGCTCGAGGAACACGCATACATGAAGTATGAGAGTTTTGTTTTTAGTTTCTCATGCCTTTTATAGTAGAATAAAGACTAAAAATTATCGCTGGAGTGTTTTTTGAATGTCTAAGATTCACCGAATATTTAAGTTTAATCTTAGCATTGTTTTTTTATGTTAACTTATTTCGAAAATAATTGGCGAATGTTAAGTAAGTTGGAACTGATTTCTCCAAAAACAAATTGTGCAGGCGAGAACTATAAATAAATTAAAATCTTTAACGACGGAAGAATAAGACAACGCACAGTTAAAAGTAATCTATAATATAATGGCGATGAATGCTAAATAAATAAATGGTCAAGAAAATAAAAATTAAATGTAGCGTGGTAAGCATGAAATTCACGCTATCACGGAAACTTATGACACCCCCAGACGTTCAATTACAGGGCACCTCGAAAAACCTATTTGTGCAGCAAACACGGGAGGCAGTACTAAGGGCAAGGACGTTAGCATCCCAGAACATAGCAAAGAGCCAAAGAAAAAATAAAAAAGTTATATGATTCAAAGAGGCGGCACGTCGAGTATAAATTCGGCGATTTGGTGAACCTATACACCTCTAAAAGGAGGGTAGGTAGAGCCACGAAACTTTTGATGAATTACACGGGACCGTATAGAGTAATGAAAAAACTGAGTCCCCTGAATTACGTAATAAAACCAAGAAATTCCGTAAAACAACAGAATGTTCATTTTAGTAGAATTTCATCATATTATGCCTAGTGAGTATACACCACTCTTGCGGCAAACGCACAGCGAGTAAACACAGTCTTATTGCCACATATAAATAAACACAATAAAAATCGCCAGCTTATTACTCAATGTCTATCAATACACAACCATAAGTGTTGACATTATTACATGACGAAATGCGTTACACAACACCATCCACACTGCGGTAAGAGTGAAGCATAAAACAAACATACAAACAAACAAGGAACAGAAAGAAGGTAAAACATTAAACATCAACAATAGTTCTCAAATGCGTAAGATAGGTTAAGCAATATGTTGCAATGCAAGACGTAGTATACCTTTGGACCTCCAGCTTAAGTTAGGTTAAAAGTGATAATACACGCGATTCACTTTTAATGTTTTAATTTTTTTGCTCTCTCTTTCTCTTGATGAAGAGAAAATAGGTGTATCTGGAAGTGAAAATATAATGGGAAATTCGAGACGCGACCCTGTTATTCGCTTAATACTGATCTCTATGTTCAGATACAGAAATATGAACAATATATATTATCCCCCCAGCAGTTAAGAGTGCAATGGGCCGAGGGACACAACAGAGAGCAAGTATACAAAAAAAAAAAAAAAATAAGTATTGCCCTTGTTCTGGAGTTCGGGGAGCAGAGTTAAATAAATAGGAAAGAGAATAGGAAATAAGATCTAGTGGAGGTCGAAAAGTTATTTCATAGTAATGTTATTTATAGAATTGTTAGTTTAAGGTTAATTTAAGACAGGTAGTTGATAACTTGTTTCACTGTTCGTTGTATGATTGGTCACGACTTACTACAATAGTAGTATCGTTAAAATTGCGTTATGTGAGCTAAAGGCAAAACTTAAGTTTGTTTATAGAGGACGTCCTCAAGGATGCAAGAGAAACCACGAGTGAGGGTCAGTCTACAGCAGCCTCAGCGACCCTCCTCCTGTTACGGGAGCAAGGAATCAACAAAAAGCCAAAATGGTGGAAGCCTACATCAGCATCCAAAGAAGTAAACACCGTATAAACACCGTCTACACACAATGTAACACAAAAAAATCTGATGTGTTACACTCACATGACTTTCTCTACTCTTGTACAATCTAATTTTACAAACGCCTATTCTCCATATGCTTCATGTTAATCGAGATATCGAAATGTCAATCTTATTGGTAATTTTCTTGTAGATGCAAGGGGAATATGGTAGCTTTTAAGCGATAGTCAAATACTTTAACGCTGGTTGCTATGTGGCGCATTCCATTCTCTTTGCATGTCCAGGACATAAAAAAATGAATAACGAATTTGAGAAAAAGTATAAGTATTGCAAAATTTAAGGAAATAACAAGCAATATCTCGAAAACGGTTCACTCAACAAAAGAAATGTATATGACATAAGTTGTGTATTTTAACGCGATCTATATTTTTTGTGTAGTAAAATTTTGTCTATCTCTTATAGTTTACCAGTTATGCAAAAGTCGTTCAGAATGAAGAATACTTTTGGAGACATTCCCAGAAAATTCGAGATATACATTTCATTTCTCATGATATTATCTTAAACATATGATATTTTCATCAAAATCGTTAGAGCCATTTTTGAGAAAATTAAAATTTTCGAAAAATGTTCCATGTAAAGGGTAGTCTGGGGTGGGGGATTTTCTTGAAAACCTTCGTGTCGCATCTCTGGAAGATACTGAACCTAAATACCAAGTTTGGTGTTTATCCGACTGTTCGTTTTTGAGTTATGCTGTTCACACACACACAGACACACAGACACACACACACACAGACACACACACACACAGACACACACACGGACATGTTTCCAAAAATGCTTTTTTTGGATTCAGGAGGTCTCAAAACATGTATTTCCGGTGAAATCTCGGTATCGAATTTTTGGGTGGAATGCAATACTTCCCCTACTTACTGTACGTAGTAGAGAAAGTAAAACAATCTCTTTGTACAGTTACAGACGATAGTAATTGTATATATGTACCTATATAACTTTTACTTTCTCTACTACGTATAGTAAAGTAGGGGAAGCATTGTATTCCACCCAAAATTTCGATACCGAGATTTTACCGGAAATACATGTTTTGAGACCCCCTGAATCCAAAAAACGCATTTTTGGAAACATGTCCGTGTGTGTGTCTGTGAACAGCATAACTCAGAAACGAACAGTCGGATAAACACCAAACTTAGTATTTGGGTTCAGTATCTTCCAAGGATGCGACACGAAGGTTTTCAAGAAAATCCCCCCACCCCAGAGTACCCTTTACATGGAAGATTTTTCGAAAATTTTAATTTTCTCAAAAATGGCTCTAACGATTTTGATTAAAATATCATATGTTTAAGATATTTTTATGACAAATACAATGTATATCTTGAATTTCCTGGGAATGTCTCCAAAAGTATTCTTTATTGCGAACGACTTTTGCATAACTGGTAACCCATAAGAGATAGACAAAATTTTACTACACAAAAAATGTAGATCGCGTTAAAATACACAATTTGGGTCATATACATTTTTTTTTGTTGAGTGAACCATTTTCGAGATATTACTTGTTATTCCCTTAATTTTTACTTTCTCTACTACGTACAGTAAGTAGGGGAAGTATTGTATTCCACCCAAAAATTCGATACCGAGATTTCACCGGAAATACATGTCTTGAGATGCACTGAATGCATATAAAGCATTTTTGGAAACATGTCCGTGTGTGTCTGTCTGTGAACAGCATAACTCAGAAACGAACCGTCGGATGAACACCAAACTTGGTATTTAGGTTCAGTATCTTCCACGAGATGCGATACGAAGGTTTTCAAGAAAATCCCCCACCGCAGATTACCCTTTACATGGAACATTTTTGAAAATTTTAATTTTCTCAAAAATGGCTGTAATGATTTTGATTAAAATATCATATGTTTAAGATATTTTCATGATAAATGAAATGTATATCTCGAATTCTCTGGGAATGTCTCCAAAAGTATTCTTCATTGTGAACGACTTTTGCATAACTGGTAAACCATAAGAGATAGACACAATTTTACTACACAAAAAATGTAGATCGCGTTAAAATACACCATTTATGTCATATACATTTTTTTGGTTGGGTGAACCATTTTCGAGATATTGCTAGTTATTTTCTTAAATTTTCCAATACTTATACTTTTTCTCAAATTCGTTATTCAGTTTTTTTGTCCTGGTAATGCAAACGGAATGGAATACTCTACATAGCAACCAGCTCTTAAAATATTTGACTATCGCTTAAAGCCTAGCAATTCCCCTTGAATCTACAAGAAAATTAGCAATAAGATTAACATCTCGATTAACATGAAGCATATGGAGAATAAACGTTTGTAAAAATAGTTTGTACAAGAGTAGAGAAAGTCATGTGAGTGTAACACATCAGATTTTTTCAATAATTTTCTCAAATGGGAATTCGTTATTCATTTTTTTTTGTCTTCGATATGCAAAGAATATTAATCTGTGGCAAAGCGAATGGTGCTGCTCCTAGCAACCAGCTATTAAGAGATATGTATGTGCTTAAACGCTACTGTATTTGTATATTGCCCTTGTAAATATATATTCCTCTTAAATCTACAAGAAAATTAGCAATAAGATAGAGTCTGCAAATGTTTATCTCGATTAACATGAAGTAGATGGAGAATAAGCGTTTGTATAAATAGTTTGTACAAGAGTAGAGAAAGTCATCTCAGTGTAACACATCAGATTTTTTTGTTCGAACAATCATACCAAGGCAAGCAGAACTTATGAGTAGTTGCATCATAAGTAGATAACGGAACATATATTTTTTTTCTTTTTTTCCTTGTTTTTTTCACTTTTTCAAAATTCTGAGAGACAAAGAATCGGCAGGGGTACTCATTCACTTTTCTAAATTTACCTTTTCTCTGCTGTGTTTAGTCTCATCCCGTAAAAACTAAAACACTTCCCACCTTTCCGAAGTGAAATTCATCTTGGAAAAAAAAAGAAAACCCTGTTGCTGCGCACTAAGAGACGACCAGAAGAGGAGCAACCAACAAGAAAAACCCAGGTTGAACAGTGCCCAGCAGAGTACAAGTGACAGTAACTCACCACGGGGGTCGCGCCAGGCCAGGAAGAATTGGTGCACCCTGAGGGAATGCCACTGCATTACCAATGAAATGCGGCACGCGATGAAACTAAATGCTACGTATGCGGAATCAATCAGCAGCTCTGTCACAGAACACTCAAACATACAAGGCAAAGTTCATCTCCGGGCACGGAAGTAAGCAACCAGCATAGAAGAGGCGAAAATGGGCAGCAGGCTGCGGTGCGCAGTCGAACCCACCCCTAACGAACTCGTCAACCCTTACAAAATATTTTCGTCCCTGATATCCGAGTCTTGGACAGCAGAGTACCCCTGAGCATGTCAACTGTATAAGGCTCAAACCATGATTTTTTTTTTCTTTTTCTACCAACCCTCGTCTAAGTAGACAGCTTTAGTAGCCCCTAAGATGTTTGCCCCTCTCTTGAATTTTAAATTCTGGGTCGGAATTTGGCGAACCTGGGACCGATGTAGCGGACCAGGTTGAGCGCCGAGGATTACATCATATGAGGTAACCAAGCATAATGTGTCGAAATGGGGTTACCTCAACACGACCACGGTAAGGAACGCCGAGTCAGCTTTTCGGGATGTATTTATACTACGGGGGTTTGACTCGAGCGAGGGTAATCGACTGTCATGAGTCGTCGAGACCCTTGTCTGAATCATTGCGGGAATCGCCGTAGTTGAAGGGAGAGTTGTAACATCGACGACCTCAGGTCCGCTCACATACAGGAGTCGCCAACGCAACACCAGTCGAACAGGTAAGGATGTATCTCCTCTAAGATCTGCTTGCTTGTCGGGTTTCACCCCAAGCTGAGTGGCCAAAGTAATAATATGATTTATTGGGTCAATGCATCCCCTGTGCATTATTTAAATACCCCTATCCTGGAACGCCACCCTGGGCTACCTACCACCCCAGAACCGACGCATCCCCCTACCTCTGAGCTATCACCCCCCTAGTGTAATCACCTACTGCGGGGTATCCACCCCCGTAGGCGTTTTGCAATATATTTTTCCCTACCCCATGTATTTTTCATTCGCCTATAACAAACTAATGAGCTTTTTTCGGCAATCTCACTGAGCATGTTTTGTATTTCTATATTTTCCAGTCTTTTCCTAGCCTTTTTCCAAAAGTTTTTCACGTTATTTTCTCTCCTTCTCCACATGACTCCTAATGCATTTTTCTCCAAAATGTCCCGTAAATTACTTATCCATCCATCATTCATTAAACTATTCTTTTGGTATACTATATATTGTCTTAATACATTACTTTTTCCTAGATTTAAAGTTCCGAACCAAAATTTCAAAGCTCTTTCCATTATCTTCCCCTTAGTTTCCACCCTGCCCATCTGTAATTGTGCTACCTGTCTCACAATTGCCTTCGGTAACCCTAGTATTTCTCTACAAAACATCCTGTGCACCTCATCTATATTTTCCCATTCTCTATCTAATCCCCATATTTCTATACCATACATAATTTTTTCTTCAAAACCATCTTATAAACTTTTTTCAGCTATTTAACATTTATATTAGGTACTCTATATTTACAGCTTCTAATTGCTGCCATCGCCCTTTTCCCTTTTGCCAATGCAAAATTCTTTTGTTTCTCCGATTTATTACCTCCATCTATTTTTACTCCTAAATACATACAGTCACACGCCACCCTATAATCTTTATTCTCTCCCTTCCACTTTTCATATTTGCTTAATTTTCCTCCCTTTTTGAATACCACAATCTGTGTTTTCTCTTGATTCACTTTTAACCTACATTCTTTACAATATACATCAATTGCTTGTAATGATTGTTTTAAACCACTTTACTGTAATAGATCCTACCACTAGGTCATCTGCAAAAAGAGGTCTGGGATTTGGATGTTGTTAATTACTGGTGCACAGTTATTATTCCTTCCAATTTCTAGTAAGACATCATCTATGCATAAATTAAATAAAATTGGGTTTAAGTTACATCCTTGCCTGAGACCTTTCTTTTGTTGAATTTCTCTTGTTACACAGCCTGTCTCCACCCTTACACAGAAGGTGTTTTCAAAATACAGTGCTTTAAGAATATTCACCAATTGCTGATTTACTCCCTTACACACTAATTTATGCCACAGAAGTTGTAACTCAATTTGGTCATAAGTTTCTCTAAGTCTACAAAAGCCATATACAATTTACCCCTTTTTTCTTTTAAATATTTGTCTGCTAATGTCTTTATAATAAATAAATTATCAGTTGTTCTCCTTCCCTTGCGAAAGCCCATCTGAAATTTCGAAAGGATATTATATTTTTCAACCCAAATTTGTAGCCTAGACGCTAAAATGCCCGCAAAAAGTTTTCCTATATTAGATAGTAATGCAATACCTCTGTAGTTATTAGGTTTGTCAACATTACCCTTGCCTTTATATATAGGATTGATGATAACTTCCCTCCATCATTTAGGTACATAACCCTTTCTAATAATTACATTAAATAAATCTAATAAAATGTTCACTCTTCCTGTTTCAGTACAGCCCTCCTTAAGAAACCCTGTTGGGATGTCATCAATTCCAGTAGCTTTATTTTTCTTCAGTAACTTAACTTGTTTTATTATTTCCTCATTCCTAATTTCACCATCTCTACAAAAGCATTCCCTATTTCCAGAAATCCCATAATTCCTATACTCCTGTCTTCCCCAATTAATGTTTTAAAATACTCCATCCATTGTCCTGGCTGAATATTGGGTTTAGTTACACATTTATTATAGGTCGACTTAAGAGCCTGCCATAACTTATTAACATTATTTTCATTTAAACACTTTATCAAATTCCTTTCATTACTTTCTCTCCAGTCCTTTTTCTTTTGTTCTAACAATAAATTATGTGAGTTCCTCCCTTGCATATAATTGTCCCTAGATTTTCTATCACCTAATTCCCTCCACCTAACCAACAGTTGTTTTACTTGTCTTTTTGATACCCTACATTCTTTGTCAAACCAGTCCTTATCATTTATGTAAACCCTCTTTTTTTTTTCATTTCCTCTCCCGCCCTTTGCATAATTGTATCAAGGATATCTATTGCATTCTCTATTTGATTATTCCTAACCATGAATGTTACTCCACATAGACATATCTTTCCATAATTTGAATCTAGAATCTGTTTAAATGTGTTACAAAATTCTTCTTTCCATTTATAGCTAATATACTCTTTTTTACAATAGCTTTCCACTCTTATGTTGTGTTTTACTTGTGCTATGTGCATCATAAAATCCACAATCAGTGGATAATGCCCGCTAGTTGTGCTTAAATTTAATACCTTAAAATTCCTTAAAATATGCCCTAAATTAGGAGAGACCACAACACAAAATCTATTACACTCTGCCTGTTATTGCTAACAAAGGAAAATTCTCCTTATTTATCTTCCCCATATTTTCCATTCAAAATTTCTAAAGCATTCAACTCACAAAAATCAATAAACTTTTCACACTCTTTATCAACAAATTTGTCCTTGCTTTGCCTAAATTTCTCACTTTTAAACACAATTTCATCACTCATCCAATCATTTCCAACATATGTATCACTTTCCCCAATGATATTAAACTTTCCCATTAGTGTAATACTAACACTCTATAGTTACAAATTTCTCATTCAGCCTATCTATATCTTTGTTTATTTGTTTAAGGAGATCAGGATTATGAAACTGTGAGGATACAGCGGGGTTACATATTATTCCTACACAAAGTACATTCCCATCTATATACTTAACATCCATTATAACCCACAATATTTCTTTATTACTAGACCATGTTTGTTTAATTTCCTTACTTAAGCTGTTCCTTATAAAGAAACTTATACCTCCAGATACCCTTCCCTTTGTAACTACCACCTCTCCTTTCCTACCAATGTATTCAAAGCCCTTTATATTTATCTGTTCCTATTTTAACCATGTTTCTAGTACCGCTAAATAATCCACCTTAGCCAACAGCTGTTTCAAAACTCCCACATATAATTTGTTTTTTAAACCCTCACAGTTCCAGAAGTCCATTCTCCTTGTTGTACCTTTTTCCTATTGTGAGCCTGCATCTAATCTTTTGCTACTTCTTAATTCAAATCCTTCTTTCAGCATTAACATTTTATTTTTATCTGATACCGAAATGTTCCCATGTTTGGATGAAACAATACTATCTTCTTCCCCCTCTTCCGTATTCTCCTCACTTCCTTGATACCATATTTTCTTTCTCCCCTCTGTCAACGTGCGTGCAACTCCTACCTCTCCCCTCCTTGGTGAAACAATTCTCTTGGGTAATGTCACTTCTCTGGCTTCTCCCTTCGCCACTGTTGTCGCCACCATTGCAGTCCTACTGCGCTCAGCTGATGCAACTGTTTGGGCCCTCCTTCCTCTTGACGTCATCACATGGTCATCAATTTTCTCCTCTCTGTTAGCTACGCAGTTTGGGCTAGCCTCGCCATTACATAATTCTTTCTCCATGTTTGCTGCAAGTTGCCAAGTTGTGAACTTTGAACTTCCTGTTTCATTTCTTACAGTTATCACCGACACCTGCTGATTCATTTCCGCTCTTTCATGTCACTTTTCTCTTGAATCTATATTGTCCGTATCAAGTACGCTTTCATCGTCAGTCCACAGCTGGAAGTTTGTAATATATGCCATTTTTCCCAAAGCTCTTGCTTCTTTCATTTTCTGAATTAAATTTCATTGTAATGCTCTCTTATTTGGTGAAAGGTCTTTGTTAATAAAGATATTTGCACCTTTCAATTTTTTGGCTCTCCTAAGCACTTCATGCACTAACTGTATTATTGCTAGCTTCACTATTATTGCCCTCTTTCCAATTTGTCTCCCAACTCTAAAAGCCTCAAAAATTCCCCATTCGTACATCTCTAATTCAAGCTTCTCCTTCATTACCTGATTCAGCTTCTCTCATTTACTCCTAGAAACACCAAATTAAATCTTCTTTCCCTCTCGTCCATTCTTTCCTTAATTGCATTTACTTCCTGTTTTGCTTCATACACTTCATCTATAATGTCCTTCTTAATATCCCTAATCATAAAGCACAATTTATCACTCAATCGTTGTTCCATTTTATCCATTTTCTCATTAAGGTTCCCCAACAATTCTTGAATATCCGTAGGGCTGGATTTACTTGCACTCCTCCAATCACTAGTAGAATAGTTAATACACTCCCAATAATCAAAAGATTAACCATTTCCTCACCAAAATTTATTCCTCTTGTTCTCACAAATTTCATTCTCAAAAATTGTCCAATTCTTGCTCTATACAGAGCCATATCCACACTCATTGTTACTTAACTCCTTCTTGTTGCATAATCACGAGCCATCCTCTCTCACTGCTGGCTTAGCACTCAAGGGGTTGAAGTTAAAACACTTACATTACTTATATTTTTTGTGTCTTAACCGATTTCAAGAGCTAATTGTTCGAATCATTCAAAGTGAAAATGATCTACTGTATTGCCATACTGAATACATCCGGTGTTAATATTGTTAATGAATAACACTGCACTAATATTACAATTATAAGTTATGAGTACTAGACTATCCATCTGAGTGAGGAAATCAATGGTTTTGTTTAGAAACATTTTCAAGTGATGTAAATCCAAAATGGTCATTTGGCACAAGAAATCAAAAGTGAATGTGAGAAAAAGTTTATGGGGAATTACAACAAACTGAACTTATGAAAATTGGAGAGATAGCAGTTCATGGGGTGTGTTTTCAAATAATAAGGAGCCAACATTGGTAGAAATGAAGACATGACATTATATATATATATATATATATATATATATATCCTGCTGAAAAGATGATACATTCTATGTGTAAATACTAGTCTAGGAGATATGGTATGTGTATATGGCTATACAGAATGAACATTACGTAGTTCAAGCCCAGATTGGAAACCAGTTTTGTAAGGCAAACTAAGTTATCCTCTCAATAAAGCATTATTGATCAAGTATGGGCATGTGCATGCCGGTAAACATCTGATGGCATTTATTTGTGTACAATACAAAAGATACATGTTTGCATAAAAGTAATTTGGAGCACAGGTATAATTTTTTCACAAATCTATATATATACAGGGAAAGGTGACCTATGATTCACTCTTATACAGTTTTACTGCTTTTAAAGTAGTTTTTGAGAAAAAAAGCGAACATGGTTTAAAATTAACTCTGTTTTAAATGAATATTTTACAAAACAGAAATACTTTGTCAGATATTTCTTAGAGGAGATTCAAAGACAAATATTTTCTGCATGTTCAAATAATTTTTAATTAAAACAATTTGTACTCCTACTACTATTATAAGCTTTGAAATTTGTCTCAGTTGAATCTACATCATTAGCCACGAGATTACAGCATGACAACAATGTAAGATCAAAAGAAATGCACTTCAGTTGTTGTTTATTGTGCTTATGGCTTATTTTTGAAACAATGGATTATCAGTTACAAAATAGCTCACTTTACTAATGGTGAGTATCTTGAAATACTACACATTTACGCGAAACACATCACAATGCAGCAGCTGCAATAAGAATTTATCGAGAAGGATTTCCAAATAGATGAGCACCACATCATAGGACATTTATTGTCATTTTCAAAGAGTTATAAATACAGGAAGTGTATCTCCTTATGTTGAAGGAGTTGATCAAAGAAATGTTGCACAAGAAAAAATCCTTCCCTGGAAGCAGCAGCCACTGTGGTATAGCTTGCATGCACTATTGGCATATCCCATTGGACTGTTTTGAGAACATTAAAAGAAGAACTTATCATATTCAGTGCTTCCAGTATCTCTCTGAAAGAGATTATGCACCAAGAGTAGCATTTGGTTTCTTCAACAAGGAGGGGACTTTTCCCATAAAATTCTTGCAATGGATGAAACAACATTTACCAGAAATGGAGTAACTAATTACCATAATGCACACACCTAGGCTTACGACAATCCACACACAATAAGACAAGACAACTTTCAGCACAGATTTTCTGTAAATGTTGGGCAGGAATCGTATCGGTCCATGGATTCTTCCTTAGGTTTCGATAGGAGCTATCTACCTCTGTTGTCAATTGTCTGTTAACTAGTTGCTAATTTGTTCTTGACAGTCTTCTTCCTTTATTTGATGCTTAGGCCTCTGTTGGAAGAAACTATACACTCATTATTTATATCCATGTCAAAATTCATTAACATAGGGCAATGGCGTCAGGTAGTATGGTTACTCGGAGTATCCAGCTTAAATTAAGTGAAAACGGTGCTAATTCTACTGATTCAGGATGTGAACGTGGTGTTATAATGAAATATAGTGATGCCACTAGACATGTAAATTATAGGAACTTCGGGGACAGTTGTGAACTTGGTAAACAACCAAAAAACCAGCCCATAAAAGTGTTGCAACCGGTAACCGCGAAAGAAAGGGAAATGGCGGCGTCACTCCATGTGATCATCGACTTGTTGAATAAAGACCTTCAACAAGCAAAAACCGAAAACACAACACTCCGAAGTGAAAACGATACTCTGAAAAAGGAGCAATGTAGGCTGGATATAAACGAAGTCAGCACATTGAGGGAGAAAAACGAAGTTTTGGAAAAGGAAAACACAGAACTCAAAGAATTACTCCGAGGCCTGAAAACGAAGCTAGCAAGTATGGAATATACCTACAACGAAGCGAAACATCAGAAACGGTACTCTGGCACATATCTAAATAATGAAAACAGCAGCCGTGGAGTGATTTTAAAAAACAGATATGAAGTACTGAATGAAAATAATGCAAAGGAGGATTCAACAAACAATGAACATCATGCAGTCTCGGAGATCAATGTTCGCGGAAGAAAGAAAGGATCGCGTGTTCTAGTTATAGGTGATTCCTTATTAAAATTCTCGGGGCAAACGTGTACTAATGAAGGATATGATGTAAGGTGCTTCCCTGGCATTAAACTTCGCGAACTGCAGCACCAAGTTGATAAGCTCAACTTAAAAGAAACGAAACCAGAAGTGGTGATGATGCATGCCGGAACAAACAACATACGACCAGGGTTATGTGCACAAGAAATAATGGGTGAAACAATGGACCTCATTAACTGCATAAAGTGTGAAGCGCCTGAAGCGAAGATCATAGTCAGTGGCGTGCTAAGTAGACGCGATACTACAATAAGGAAGACGAGAAAAATCAACGAAGAACTTAACTGGCTATGTAACACAAAAAAGTGTACTTTTGTGGATGGTAACTTTTGGATTACCGAAGATTAATTTGCAGGTGATGGCGTACATTTAAATCGTAAAGGTTCCTTCAACTTCGGGAAACTACTATGTGAAGTAATCGACTGTGAATTAAAGGGAAACTGATAAACTGTGAGGTGGATGTTAAAGTGCCATTTAAAAAAAGTGATTGTAATAGAACCAGTAACAACTTCGGCTAATATTATCTTATAGTGTGCCCGTAGAAAATGCTTATAAAATCAAAAGGAAAGCGAATAAATTACCTTAAGAGTGAGCTTAGAACACGATGTGGTCTCGTCTATAGCTGGTGCCCACCTGTATAAGGTATTTTAGTTATATGAGAAAATCGCGTCAGGAAGTAAACAAACGTAGCCATTTTGCAAAAAATTACATGCAAATTGGGTACTGCCAACGTAAATAAAAATGTGAAATCGGCTAAAAATGCGATGCGCCGTTGTTACCGCTATTTATTGTTGTTCTGCGATTTTGTTGAAACGCAACGCGTGCAAATTAACAGTGCGTATTTAATATAAAGCAAAATGGTTTGCACGGGATGTGAGAATACTGTCTTTAGCATTCTAACTCAACACGTGCTATGCTTATATAAAAAAACTAACCTAAAGTTAACTTTTCGTGAATTGAGAAACGTAAGCTTATATAAAAAAACTAACCTAAATCTAACCTTTCGTGAATTCAGAAGCGTAAGCTTATATAAAAAAAACTAACCTAAACCTAACCTTCCATGAATTCATAAATGTAAGCTTATATAAAAAAAACTAACCTAAACCTAACCTTTCATGAATTCAGAAACGTAAGCTTATATAAAAAAAACCAACCTTTAGTGAATTCAAACGTAAGCTTATATAAAAAAACGTAACCTAAACCTAACCTTCCTTGAATCCATAAACGTAAGCTTATATAAAAAAAACTAAACCTAACCTCCCGTGAATTAGAAACGTAAGCTTAGGAACGCACGCGAGCGAAGCGAGCGTGCTTTGATGTAACCAATGGTAACAAATTAAAACAAGGATATATATATATATATATATATATATATATATAAAGGTAATTCAGAAACCTATGCTTATATAAAAAAACTAACCTAAACCTAACCTTTCGTGAATTCAGAAACGTAAGCTTATATAAAAAAAACTAACCTAAACCTAACCATTCATGAATTCAGAAACGTAAGCTTATATAAAAAAAACTGACCTAAACCTAACCTTCCGTGAATCCATTAACGTAAGCTGATATAAAAAAAACTAAACCTAACCTAACCTCCCGTGAATCAGAAGCGTAAGTTTAGGAACGCACGCTCGCTTCGCTCGCGTGCTTTGATGTAAACAGTGATAACAAATTAAAACAAAGATATATATATATATAGGTAATTCAGAAACCTATGGTTATATAAAAAAAACTAACCTAAACCTAACCTTTCGTGAATTCAGAAACGTAAGCTTATATAAAAAAACTAACCTAAACCTAACCTTTCGTGAATTCAGAAACGTAAGCTTATATAAAAAAACTAACCTAAACCTAACCTTTCGTGAATTCAGAAACGTAAGCTTATATAAAAAAAACTAACCTAAACCTAACCTTCCGTGAATCCATAAATGTAAGCTTATATAAAAAAAACTAACCTAAACCTAACCTTTCATGAATTCAGAAACGTAAGCTTATATAAAAAAAACCAACCTTTAGTGAATTCAAACGTAAGCTTATATAAAAAAACGTAACCTAAACCTAACCTTCCGTGAATCCATAAACGTAAGCTTATATAAAAAAACTAAACCTAACCTCCCGTGAATTAGAAACGTAAGCTTAGGAACGCACGCTCGCTTCGCTCGCGTGCTTTGATGTAACCAATGGTAACAAATTAAAACAAGGATATATATATATATATATAAAGGTATTTCAGAAACCTATGCTTATATAAAAAAACTAACCTAAACCTAACCTTTCGTGAATTCAGAAACGTAAGCTTATATAAAAAAAACTAACCTAAACCTAACCTTTCATGAATTCAGAAACGTAAGCTTATATAAAAAAAAACTAACCTAAACCTAACCTTTCATGAATTCAGAAACGTAAGCTTATATAAAAAAAACCAACCTTTAGTGAATTCAAACGTAAGCTTATATAAAAAAATGTAACCTAAACCTAACCTTCCGTGAATCCATAAACGTAAGCTTATATAAAAAAACTAAACCTAACCTCCCGTGAATCAGAAGCGTAAGTTTAGGAACGCACGCTCGCTTCGCTCGCGTGCTTTGATGTAAACAGTGATAACAAATTAAAGCAAAGATATATATATATAAAGGTAATTCAGAAACCTATCCTTATATAAAAAAAACTAACCTAAACCTAACCTTTCGTGAATTCAGAAACGTAAGCTTATATAAAAAAAACTAACCTAAACCTAACCTTTCATGAATTCAGAAACGTAAGCTTATATAAAAAAAACTAACCTAAACCTAACCTTCCGTGAATCCATTAACGTAAGCTGATATAAAAAAAACTAAACCTAACCTAACCTCCCGTGAATCAGAAGCGTAAGTTTAGGAACGCACACTCGCTTCGCTCGCGTGCTTTGATGTAAACAGTGATAACAAATTAAAACAAAGATATATATATATATATATATATATATATATATAAAGGTAATTCAGAAACCTATGGTTATATAAAAAAAACTAACCTAAACCTAACCTTTCGTGAATTCAGAAACGTAAGCTTATATAAAAAAACTAACCTAAACCTAACCTTTCGTGAATTCAGAAACGTAAGCTTATATAAAAAAACTAACCTAAACCCAACCTTCCGTGAATCCATAAATGTAAGCTTATATAAAAAAACTAACCTAAACCTAACCTTTCATGAATTCAGAAACGTAAGCTTATATAAAAAAAACCAACCTTTAGTGAATTCAAAGGTAAGCTTATATAAAAAAACGTAACCTAAACCTAACCTTCCGTGAATCCATAAACGTAAGCTTATATAAAAAAACTAAACCTAACCTCCCGTGAATTAGAAACGTAAGCTTAGGAACGCACGCTCGCTTCGCTCGCGTGCTTTGATGTAACCAATGGTAACAAATTAAAACAAGGATATATATATATATATATAAAGGTAATTCAGAAACCTATGCTTATATAAAAAAACTAACCTAAACCTAACCTTTCGTGAATTCAGAAACGTAAGCTTATATAAAAAAAACTAACCTAAACCTAACCTTTCATGAATTCAGAAACGTAAGCTTATATAAAAAAAACTAACCTAAACCTAACCTTCCGTGAATCCATTAACGTAAGCTGATATAAAAAAAACTAAACCTAACCTAACCTCCCGTGAATTCAGAAACGTAAGCTTATATAAAAAAACTAACCTAAACCTAACCTTCCGTGAATCCATTAACGTAAGCTGATATAAAAAAAAACTAAACCTAACCTAACCTCCCGTGAATCAGAAACGTAAGTTTAGGAACGCACGCGAGCGAAGCGAGCGTGCTTTGATGTAACCAATGGTAACAAATTAAAACAAGGATATATATATATATATAAAGGTAATTCAGAAACCTATGCTTATATAAAAAAACTAACCTAAACCTAACCTTTCGTGAATTCAGAAACGTAAGCTTATATAAAAAAACTAACCTAAACCTAACCTTTCATGAATTCAGAAACGTAAGCTTATATAAAAAAAACTGACCTAAACCTAACCTTCCGTGAATCCATTAACGTAAGCTGATATAAAAAAAACTAAACCTAACCTAACCTCCCGTGAATCAGAAGCGTAAGTTTAGGAACGCACGCGTGCTTTGCTCGCGTGCTTTGATGTAAACAGTGATAACAAATTAAAACAAAGATATATATATATATATATATATATATATATATAAAGGTAATTCAGAAACCTATGGTTATATAAAAAAAACTAACCTAAACCTAACCTTTCGTGAATTCAGAAACGTAAGCTTATATAAAAAAAACTAACCTAAACCTAACCTTTCCTGAATTCAGAAACGTAAGCTTATATAAAAAAAACTAACCTAAACCTAACCTTTCGTGAATTCAGAAACGTAAGCTTATATAAAAAAAACTAACCTAAACCTAACCTTCCGTGAATCCATTAACGTAAGCTGATATAAAAAAAAACTAAACCTAACCTAACCTCCCGTGAATTCAGAAATGTAAGCTTATATAAAAAAACTAACCTAAACCTAACCTTCCGTGAATCCATTAACGTAAGCTGATATAAAAAAAAACTAAACCTAACCTAACCTCCCGTGAATCAGAAACATAAGTTTAGGAACGCACGTGAGCGAAGCGAGCGTGCTTTGATGTAAACAGTGATAACAAATTAAAACAAGGATATATATAAAGGTAATTCAGAAACCTATGGTTATATAAAAAAAACTAACCTAAACCTAACCTTTCGTGAATTCAGAAACGTAAGCTTATATAAAAAAAGTAACCTAAACCTAACCTTTCGTGAATTCAGAAACGTAAGCTTATATAAAAAAAACTAACCTAAACCTAACCTTTCGTGAATTCAGAAACGTAAGCTTATATAAAAAAACTAACCTAAACCTAACCTTTCGAAAGCTTACATAAACAAAAAATCTAACGTAAGTGTAACCTTCCGTTAATTCATAAAGCACAGGTTGTCTAAGATCCCTGGACTACACTCTGTGGTCGTTTCCGCATTCGCGGCATTAATTTTCGTTTTGGCGGCATTAATTTGTTATATGTTGGCAGCATAAACATATGACATACGTGACATGTGTTGAGCTAGTGCATGGCATAGTGTGACATCTGTTGGACAATATAACACATCATATTCATCACCGTGGGGCACACTGTAAAATGATATTGTCCCTTTTTTACAATAATATTGCTAGTATTAACAAGGGGAACTGTGATCTTGATTCAGCAGCTAAGCAATATCAACAGACAGTTGAACATTCTTTTGTGCAAAGTAACTCTGTTTTTCAAAATGATAATCGACCCAAAAAACAAAACAAGAAGGCTGATACAAATTATACGTCGAGCTTATCAACTCCAGCTAAGAACCAGGGAACCTTGGATCACACTGTAAATATAAAGGTAAGTGGTTACTTAGATGTGCTAAAAGAGCATTTTATACTTCTACACCACAACGTTCAATCATTAAACAACAAAATCAGCTTCATAGAGATTCTACTTGCAACTTATCTACAGCATGTCAGTGTTCTGTGTTTTAGCGAACACTGGCTTCAGAAAAGTAACCTATTTGTGCTTAATAAATTCAAAGATTTCACGCTAGCAGCATGGTCATGTAGGGACAGTAAAAAAGGTGGGGGCACATGTTTTCTTGTAAGAAAAGGCATCAATTTCAGAAACATAGAAACCATCGATCGTATTACAAAGGAACAGGACCTAGAAATATCAGGTGTGTATTTACCTGATTTGCAAATAACAACACTCTGTATATATAGAGCTCCCGACACCAAAATAAATTCATTTCTGAGTGGACTGGAAATGGTTCTAGATAATATTAAACACTTTAAAAATACTGTAATAGTATGTGGTGACTTCAATATTGACTTTTGTAAAGAATCAAAAGCTACCTCTGACCTACTAAATACGTTAAAATCTTATAATCTGGAACCCACAATCCATGGTCCAACTCGAATCACAGAAAACTCTTCAACACTAATCGATCAAATTTTTGTTAACAATACTCTCCTGTGCAAAAGCCAAACCTTTGATATGGATTTTAGTGACCATAATGCACAAATACTAAACCTTCCCTTGGCTAACAAATATTCCCAATCAATAGAATTCACTAAAAAAAGGATCTTCAATGATGAGAATATCCAATACTTTACTCACTTACTTAGCAGCGAAGCATGGGTAGAAATCTATAAAACCAAAAGTGTATCAGAAAAGTTTGAATTGTTCCTTCAGACACTACAACATTACATAAACTTAGCTTTTCCATTCAAAACTGTAAAAGATATTCCAGAAAAAAACGCTAAATCCTGGATTACTACAGGAATTAAAAAATCCTCTGAAACTAAACGCTATCTACATAAATTATCAAAAACATACCCATTAACCGTAGAATTTCAAAACTACATCAAGAAGTATAAACTAATCTTAAGTAAAGTAGTAAGAGAAGCAAAAACAATGACAAATGACCGACTCATCAATATAGCAAGTAACAAAACAAAAGCAATGTGGAATATAATTAAAAAGGAAACGGGTACTAATAAAATAATAGTGAACAACATAAACTTGCTCATAAATTCTAAAAAAGTTGTAGATCCAATTGAAGTAGCAGAAAACTTTAATACATACTTTGTTAATATAGCAGATAATCTCATAAAACAAGCCTCGTTAAATAATCCCCCTCCTACATTAAATTTTCACAACTCAATACATGAATCAATATACCTTACACCGACAAACGAGAAAGAAATTTTACAAATAATAAAAGATCTTGAGCCAAAAAACTCGGCTGGCATTGATAGGGTACCAGACTTTCTTATTAAAAAATGCGCACATGTAATTGTGAATCCAATAACACATCTATGTAATGAATCTTTAAGCTCAGGTTCTTTTCCCACTTGCCTAAAAACAGCTATAATCAAACCATTACATAAAAAAGGGAAAAACAATGATATGTCTAATTATCGGCCCATAGCGCTACTTTCAGTTTTCTCTAAAATATTGGAGAAACTGTTTCTTAAACGACTTTCCAACTTCTTAGAGAAACATAAATTATTATCGGACTCTCAGCACGGCTTCAGGAAAAATTACTCAACTGAATCGGGAATTTTCTCATTTATAACCGCGTCCCTTAAAGCCATTGATCAAAAGCAACATGCCTCGGCTATATTTTTAGACTTAACAAAGGCATTCGACACCATAGATCATCAGCTTTTGTTAACAAAAATAGAGGCTCTAGGCATAAGAGGGTTGGCCAATAAATGGTTAGAATCATATCTATGTGGTCGTATGCAAATAGTGGAAATAAAGAATAAATCAAATAATCAGATCAATTATTATCACTCCAGTCCACTCCAAGTAAGCTATGGTGTGCCACAAGGTTCTATACTAGGTCCTGTCCTATTTCTTCTTTTCATAAATGATTTCCACATAAATGATCCATGTACTAAAACCATTTTATATGCTGATGATACAAATATCCTGGTTAAGGCAACCCAAAAAGAAACCTTTCTAACCTCTATTCACCAAGTCTCAGAGAAAATCTCAAACTATTTTACACTGAATAATCTTATTATAAATACAAATAAAACTGTAGCAATGGATGTACACACAAATATGAACAAAAATTATCTTGCCCCTCAAATACAACTCTCTAATCAGACACTTAAAAAAGTAGAATCTATAAAATTCCTTGGGGTCTGCATACAAAGCAATCTGAAATGGGATGCCCACACTAGCTTCATAAATAATAAACTCAGCTCTCTATGTTATATGCTAAGAATATTGACAACATGCACAAGTAAAGAAACAGTTAGAGCAGCATATTTTGCACATGTGCACTCACTCCTAAGTTATGGAGTAGTCTTCTGGGGTGAGTCTCCAACAAGCAAGTCAATCTTTATTGCACGGAAAAAAATTATCAGAACTATTGAAGGAGTCAGCCCAAAGTCGTCATGTAAACCTCTCTTTAAAAAACTGGGGATTCTCCCACTTCCCTGCATTTACATATATGCAGTTATTCTGCTTATAGTCAAGAACATTAATGCTTCTGATTCACTATTCATAACTAATAATATGGGGCATGAACACAATACAAGAGAAAATACACAAATACATGTGACCAGCTGCAACACCTCGCTCTACCAAAAAAGTATCTTATTCTCTGGCATTAAACTTTATAATAATTTACCAAGTAATATTAAGGCAATTAAAAATGTAAACCAGCTGAAATCCAGTCTCAAGGCACATCTAGTTAACCACTCCTTTTATTCTATTAATGATTTCCTTGAACACAAATGTATATCATGAACCATAGTATTTAGCATGTAAATACCTATTGTATATAATGTAAAAACATATTGTATATATTGCAAAAACCTATTATTGTTTATGTTTATAGCTTGAGTGTCCAATAGTGAATGTACATTGTACCAAACCACTTTAACGGATGAATAAACCAACCAACCAACCGACCGACCGACCGACCGACCCACCAACCCACCAACGAACTAACTAACAAACATTGGTTGAAAATATATAATTACATTAAAATTGGTTGAGAATTCTAATCACATTTTTTATATTCACAAGTTCTTAAATTTGTTGCTGTTCATGTGATTTTCAATAGATATACTTCTCTTTCCACATCATATCCTCCTTATACCAAACTTTTTCTGCTTATACAACACAGTCATTTTGTGGCCAGCCATGGTTGATTGTATGTGTTATTCACTTCCCCTGCAATGACCTTGGCATTGTTCCACTAGCTCACTAGTGGGAATGACCTGCTCAAGGCTATAAAGCTGTCAGTTGCTGCCTTCTGCTCTTGCTTTAAAGACTAGAATTTGTTCATTGTGCATCTCAAAAATGAAAGTTTATTCAAACTTCTGTGTTGTGTTTGAAGTAGTTTATTCTTATTAGTGTTGCCATTAATGTGTTTATTAGTTCACTGAAAATCTTACACCTGAACAAAGAATGATACATATGTAAACACCAAATCATGTAGACAGGTGTGCAGACAATTTCAGGAGACACTTCCAGTTGTGAATAGAGATACTGTCAGTTGTGAATAGAGATACTGTCACATGTCTGGTTAATATGTTTAGAATAACAGGAATGCTAAATACTAAACCTAATATGCAAAAAAGACATGCTATAATGGAGGAAAAAATTGGCAACATTTCTGCATCATTTGAACATTCTCCTAAGAAGTCTCTAAGATGTGTTGAACAGCAAGTGGGTGTTTCAAAATGCTGTGTTCATTCAGGTAATAAACTTTTAAAATTGAAGCCCTACAGAGTGACTTTTGTTCATAAATGCAACCTTGAGACAGTGGAATGCTAGGAATGTCTCAATGTAGATGGACACCACTTATAACAAGGTTAGTACTTATTGTAGTGCATGTTACTGTTACTCATGAGTATGTAATGCAGAGTTTTAGAATGGAAACCTCCCCCCCCCCCAGTGTAGAGACAGCAAGCATACATGTGATCTGAGCTGAGTCATAATATGACTGCTCTGTATTTTATATTTCTTAGATGCTTTTGTGGATACAGTTTATATTTTCTTTCCCACACATATCCAATCACAATATAGGCAATTCATGGATAAATACCTGATTATTTCCTTTGGAACCTTACCTAAGTATTTCATTTCCAAAATGTTTTTTATGTTATAAGTATTTTCTTTCAAATTAATGTTAAAATACTTAAAAAGAATCTTCTGAAACTTTTTTAAGCCAAGGATGAGAGACAAATATTTTTTAAAACTTTCTCTTCATTAATCAGGGAGTGGTGACTTGATTTAGATATTTCTCCCTTGTATATTTCTGATAATTTTATCTACTAATTCTTTATAAAATCCATTCTGAAGTTCTACTTATATTACAACTTTAATTCTTTCATGTATTTGTCATTACTATGAGTCTGCCTTAAAGAATGTACGCTTTCACAGCCAGTGTCGGCAGAATGAAAAAACTTATCTCAGTTGTATGGCCATGGTCTGCTGGGCTTCCTTGTGGGAAAATATTTATCGTTAGTGGTGTGCACAACTCGGCATTCTTGGTGTATTGGCAGATCTGGGGCATAAAGGGGGAAAATCATAGTGGATTGCACCATACAGCCTGGATTACCTTCTTCATTGCAACGAGTCAGCCTATAAGCTTATTGTGTTTTTGCATTATTGGATTAAAACCATCCGATCAAATAAAATTATATATGTGACTTTCCTATAAATAAAAAGTTTAATTGCTCTTTTTTCGGATTACCTCTAAATCCAGGAATGGCAACATATTTTTATGTTCTATTTGCAATGTGAATTTAGTATTTATCATTATCTAAAAACCTTTTGCAATACCAAAAAATCTAATTGTTACATTCATATAACTTTCTCTAGCCTCTTTTGTACATTTCTATATAGTTTCTACAAACTGTTGTTACAAAATCTTATTTTGCTATCTACTCCATGCTAATTGAGATACACGTTTGCATAAATTTTCATTACACATTTTGTTGTCTATATACAGGGATACAAGTGAAGTGATAGTCAAATCTTTAAGAAGTCGCTATATGCCAACATTGAAATTGTATACAGCTTCCATGACATTGCAAGAAACAACTGAATAGTGGCAGCACTTCAACCAAGAGCTGCAAATATCTTGGAAGTGTTTGATAGCATAAAAAAGTTATATGAAGTCAATTGTATGTTTTAAAGAGATCTACATTTTTGAAGTTTCTCTACCATGTACATTATAGGTAAGAAATGATTTCATCCTGTCCAAAAACTTGATATCAAGATTTCACAACAAATACTTGTTTTGAGGCCTTGTGAATAAAAAAAGCATGTTTAGTAAAAGGTCTGTGCATGTATCTGTGTGTCTGCAAACAGCATAACTAAAAAATGAAATGTCAGATAAACACCCAACTTAGTTAAGCTCGGTATCTTCCAAAGATGCAACAAAAAATGTTCAAAAAATTCCTCCACTCCAAATCATCCTTTACATGGAGCATTTTCCAAAATATGTTATTTTTTTTAAAAAATGACTCCAAGGATCATCTTGAATTTTCGGGGATTATCCTATGAAGTCTTCTTCACTTGGAATGAATGTTATATAACTGTTAAACCAGAAGAGTTGGACAAAAACATACTACACAAAAGATATAGGACACTTTAAAACGCATCATTTATTTCAAATAAGTTTTCTTGTGACATTAGACATTTCGAGATATCCACAGTTATTTTTTTAAATGTTGCAATACTTATTTACATTTGGAAGTACTGCCAACTTCAGTTGTATCTCATGATGTCAATGAAAGAGCTTGGAATTTGAAAGTCAGTATAGGCACCCATTTTCTAGCATTTGAATATCACTATCTCCTTTACATTCATTTATTTATTTGAATAAATCTCCTTTATAACCAATTTTGTAATGAAACTATTTATGCAAATGTTTATCCAATTAACTTGAACAAAATAGAAAAATAAGCTTCTGCAGATGATTTGTGGAAGCTTTATAAAAATAAAAAATAGTGGTTAGAGAAACTCATGTTAATGTAACACATTTTCATATACTAGTTCCAGTATACAAAATTATACAACATTCATTCAAAATGAAGACAACTTTGCAGGCTATTCACAGAATGTTCAAGATATATATTTTTTTAGCCAGGTAATATGAGGAGCATAGAATTAAAAAGCACTAAGTATGTAATCAAAATATTTTCAGGAGAGAGGAAAAACTGATATCTCCCAAATATACCAGCACTTTTAAAGTTCTTCATGTAGTGCAAATGCTATTTTCCTAAATACTGTTGCTATTACCAAAATCAGGTTTTATTTAATATCACATGTATAATAAATAATGTTTGCATTTAGTGAATTTTGAACCTATGGTACCAAAAATAATATTATGGACATTAAAAAAATGGCAAAAATTATATTTACTGATATTTTAATAAATGAATAGTTCACCTGCAAAACCTGTTAAATGACAGTTTTCAAAAAATCAAGTTATATAGCTCATTGAAAAGGTCTCAACATCATCTACAAGTTATATAGTTCATAGCAGCAAAGATCTCAGTGTCAATCTACAAAGATCTGAAGTTATCCACTAGCAAAACCCACTAAAATCGCTTGATAAGTTGATGAGAAAGTCACGTTCTCCAGCAAAACCTATCAAAATTGCAATGGCTACCCTCTCAAACCTGTTAAAAACAGTCCACTTGCAAAGCCTGCTAAATTACAATCAGAATATGGCCGTCAGCTGTCAGTGTGTAACATCAGCTGTCAGATAAATTCTTGGTAAATTGTAAAATTTGAACAGTATGTCCATACATTTTATCAAACTGCAGTTGAATACTTAAATAAGTGGCTTGAACCCATTAAGAGTTTGCAGGACTGCAGTTGGGTAACACTTAAGACAGGAGTACCCATTGGAAGGATATACAAAAGACTGAAGATTTCATTCATGAAATGGCTCCTTCAACTATAATAGAAGATACTGGTCTGTATAACAAGTATGTGTATATTAAACAATATATATCACCAAAAATATTAAGAAACATCGAAATGAAAAAAACATCACCTAGCGACTGTTGAGTAGAAATTGTAATATGAACAATGTGCCTTATGAGTCATTCCACATCAAATATCACTTTATCTGAACTTTAGTTTACGTGTTCCACACATAAAATAAATTGATACGTATTTTATATGTTGCAGAAAATCAAATTATTTTATGATTTGCAGCATACTTAACATTTCTTCTATACACACACACACAATTACGTAAAAGTAATTTATTCTCAGAGTACAGAATGTTCAGGGATAAGAACAATGCATCATTATGTAGATAAAAACATTGTGGTTTTTCTTATATAAAACACTACTTTTTGCAATAAAAAAGCAATCAATTTTTTTAGGTATGAATATTTTAAACCACAACATCATATTTAACACCCTAATATTAAAATCCAGAAAACTACGGGAGGAATCTGTGAGGCATTTTGTTTTAAACCCATTAATATCAGGATGGAATCTTTCTTATAAGTATGCTTTTAAATAATTTGTTTGTGTTAATGCATAGGGTTTTAGAACATAGACTGCTGGCTGAGAACGTTACACTGCAGCAGAAGGTTGATGTATTATGCAGAATGAACATGATAGGCTATCACTTGCAGTGTTCGGTGTAACTAGAAGCCTCTCTCTCCACTGTTCCATTTTAAATGTTACTTTATGTTCAGCTTTTTGCATTAGATGTTCATTTTATAGCTCTGTGGTTTCTGAAAGTCTTAATGAGTGAACTGAAGAAACGTAGTAATGACTATTCCTTCAATCCATTTAATGTTTCCGAGGCAGAAATCATTAAGATTAGTTACCAGCAATATGCTTACAAAATTAAACATAGAGAACTTAACTTTGTCACCAGACCTAAAACTATGTGATGTGTATGTATATATAAAAACAAAGTACCACCCCTGATAACCATAATTGTGTGTTACAAAGTGCCAATGTGGTGAATAATCCAGAGTGGTTTTGAACATACTGTCCATTTTAAGGCAAGATACTGCAATGCAAAAGGGATCCCAGGTACCTTACAGAAATTCATTTATTTTATCAACCAGTAATGCAATAATAACCAGATTGTATTTTTTTTGAGCCTGAAGTGCACATTTAAATTGTAGCTAAGTTGCCTCCCATAGGATAAGGTTGAAAGTTCAAATGTTTCTCAAGTGTATGCCAAATTTAAGTTACATGTGAGTGCAACTAAAGTGATCTGAACAGCTGACAAGGCATCCAATGACAGACTGCTGCTGCTGCTACTACACTCCAGCCACACCATGCTAGAATCCTGCTATGCACCGTTTTCTAAGTTATTTTCTTGTTTAAACAATATGGCCACCTTACTTAGGAATGCAGTTTGTTTTCTAGCTAAAGATGAACTACCATTTCATGGGCAGAATGAAGGTGTTGATTCATTAAATAAAGGGAATTATATAGAAGTCCTCAACTATGCTGCCCAGTATGACCTTCAATTAAACGATCATTTAAAGACATCTAGAGTGTTCCAAGAGGCTTCTCCCAAAATTCAGAATGATCTTATTTCTGCTATCACCATTACAATTAATGATACAGTAAAACCAGAAGTAAACAAATCTAAATTTGACAAGTAAACAAACTGGAAGTGGTACACAGTGAGGCAAAATGGTAACTTATTTAAATAATATTGAGTTGGAATTAACACATAATGCTTCACTCACTTTTACTTACACTTAGTACATATATTTCACAGATGTTGTCTGCATCATCACCCACCTTTGACTGCCGGAATAATTAGATGTGTTCCCTCTGCAATCTTGAGGCTCTACTACTGGATCTCTGATGAATCTATGGAGTGGGTTGTCTTCAATGGGGATTTCAAAATTCAAGTGTTGACTCGTATTCTTTCAAGAAAATCTTCTACCAAGTTTCAAGTTCTGTTGGTCTTTGTACTTGTTTCAAAGGAACTTGTCCAAAACATATGGAACTAGCTCACACTGATATTTTAGTTTCTTTTTATGTAAATTCATTCTTCCCCAGTATACCATGCCACAAATTAATGCAGTGCTTCAGATGCTGGTTGTAATTCATTGAGATGAAAATAGAAGAAATTGAAGAAGACATGAAGCTCACAAACTTAATCAGTAAGCAAACAGAATTCACCTTCCAAGGGAAAATACACAATCAAAATTCTGATCTAATGATGGGAAGCCCCATATCACCTCTCCTGACTGACCTTTTTATGAGTTTTTTTTGAGATTCAGATCACCACTGCTTTCCTCCACATTTTCAAGACATGGTTCCAGTATCTTGATGATTTCCTCACAATAGTAAATGAAAAACTAGTGGAAGATGCTCTGAAACTTTTAAATTTAAGATTCCATACATTAAATACATCATGAAGAAAGAAACAAATGGAACCTTCCCTTCCTAGATATAAGAATTCTCAGAAACAACAATAAGCTTGATTTTGGAATATACAGGAAAGATACATGTACAGACAATCACAGAAAAGCAAACAATTTCAACTCTGTTAACCACAAGTATGCCATCATAAACAGCCTACTATACAGATTACTCAACACCCCATTAATTGAAACAGAATACAATAAAGAATTAAGGCAAATACAAACAACAGCAGAGAACAACGGTTTCAACAAATCATTGATATATAAAAAATTACAGAAATTAAAAAATAAGAAACAGATATCAGACATAACCACTCTAACAGCAGAAAAAGCAAAGAAAAGATTTAAAAAAATTCACTTACCACCTAAAGCTCATGAGAAAATTCCAAATGATCTTCCGTGGTTATGACATAGTGCTAGCCCCCACAAAACAGACACAATATAAAAAACTAAAAGTATTTTGCAGTAAGACAAGAAGGAATGAGTACATGTTTAAGCGACTGGGGTAAGTTTTTTATCTTGTGCTATTTTATGATGGTGATGGCAGTAACAGTGGTGGCAGCAATGGTGGCGGCGGTGTCAACATTTAGAGTACCCATGGCCCAAACTCACCCTATGCCACTGAAATGCCTATTACAGTCTTCATTTTGGTTTTCGCTCCAGAATGCAGACTCTTCATCCACAACCTTCATATAAAACTGCAGTTCACCCTCACATCTTCATTCACTCTCAAACCTGTTCTGTAAGAGTGTGTTAACATCCTTCTTTGCTTCATTGACTCTGCTTTAGAGTCTAAACCCTAGACAAGTGGAATGCACTGAAATGTAACTCCCCATTTCAGTGGAGATATGAATGGTTTAGAGGTATGGTAAAAAGTTCATTACATTGGGATCTTTTGCTGTAGTTGAAGGATAATGAAAGAAAGAGAGAACTTAATACTTCTCTGTATTTTTTTTTAAAACTAGTGTGAAAGACAAAACAACACAGAAAGTCATCTCAATATTTCAGGCATTTCTCTGCATTTATTTGCATGAGAGTAATACAATAAATACCTTTTAATGACATGGCACAAGCTATTTACTTTGCTTTTACTTCTTTGTTTCTCTTCATTTCTTGCATTTTCATTCCCTTTCTGGTATAATGACTACCATTGCTGCAACAATTATTTTCTTTCTCATGCTGTAATACTTTGGAAAATCTATATTAGTGCTTCCTTGACACAGCTGCCCATCTTACAGCTTCAAGTAAACACATTCATTTTCATTCGTTCATCCATTCATTTAACGTGATGTAATATTCCTAAGAAAACCCGTGGAAGTGATATCTGATATTGCTTGGCAGCAACTTTTGCATTTTTAATTCCACAGAATGCAAATACGGTACCTATATGAAGGTATGTATATACGCAGTGTCATACAATCAATTCTTTGCTTCTGTAAAACAGCGCATTTTGCTCCATTTGTCCTGGTGAACTAAGTGCTTTCTGAACCGAACACTGTATTTTGAAGCAATTTTACCAAAGGAAGGATTGCTATTTGAAAAAAAATCTGATGTGTTACACTCACATGACTTTCTCTACTCTTGTACAAACTATTTTTACAAACGCTTATTTTCTATATGCTTCATGTTAATCGAGATATCAAGATGTCAATCTTATTGCTAATTTTCTTGTAGATGCAAGGGGAATTTGGTAGGTTTTAAGCGATAGTCAAATATTTTAAACACTGGTTGCTATGTGGCACATTCCATTCTCTTTGCATGTTCAGGACATAAAAAAATGAATAATGAATTTGAGAAAAAGTATAAGTATTGGAAAATTTAAGGGAATAACAAGCAATATCTCGAAAACGGTTCATTCAACAAAAAAAATGTATATGACATAAATTGTGTATTTTAATGCAATCTACAATTTCTGTGTATTAAAATTTTGTGCATCTCTTATCGTTTACCAGTTATGCAAAAGTTGTTCACAATGATGAATACTTTTGGAGACATTCCCAGAAAATTCAGGATATACATTTCATTTCTCTTGACAATATCTTAAACATATGATATTTTAATCAAAATTGTTAGAACCATTTTTGAGAAAATTAAAATTTTCGAAAAATGTTCCATGTAAAGGGTAGTCTGGGGTGGGGGGATTTTCTTGAAAACCTTTGTGTCGCATCCCTGTAAGATACTGAACTTAAATACCAAGTTTGGTGTTTATCCAACTGTTTGTTTCTGAGTTATGCTGTTCACAGACACACACACACACACATGAACATGTTTCCAAAAATGCTATTTTTGGATTCAGGGGGTCTCAAAACATGTATTTCCGGTGAAATCTCGGTATCAAATTTTTGGGTGGAATACAATACTTCCCCTTCTTACTATACGTAGCAGAGAAAGTAAAAATGGATTGCACAGATCGATTTACTGCTATCAGAATAGGGGGAATTTGTATCAAAAAGCATTTTGTCCATGAGTGGAGTTGATGAAATTTGTTCTGGTGTTCCTCATATCTTAAACATGTGATATTTTATTCAAAGTCATTAGTGCCATTTTTGAGAAAAAACAAAAGATAAGGAAAAGTTTTCCATGTGAAAATCTTTGTATTGCATCCTTGTAAGAGGCTGAAATTAAAAATGAAATTGGCTTTATCCTACTTTTCATTTTTGAGTTATGCTGTTGACAGATGGTCAGGCATTTTCCAAAAATACTTCTTTTTGGATTCAGGGGACTTCAAAACATGTACTTCAGTAAAAGCTCCATACTGAATTTTGGGGTGGCTATCTACTATAACTAGGTGCTAGAGACAGTAAAAATATTGTCAAGGTATCTGAAACCTATTTTAAAAATGTAAGGGAAAGATTTTATATGCATTCCAGAGTGCCCATAAATAAATCCACTAATATCAGAGACAAAGAGGATACATGGCCAATCCTGTTTCTTGTTTAAAACATTTTCCTTTAAACATGAAATAATTCCATTGCATACAATGCTTTCTTCCCCTTCTAACCTTGTAACCTTAACAGTTATATTAATACTTTCTTTCTGGATATAATAGGGAACAAGGATTGAGCATCAAATGAGACCATTATGGCAATTTTGCTAAGTTCACATTTTTTAAACTTTTCATTAAATCTAAAGAATTTTTATACGTAATTTAAAAATTTGGAAACTGTTTAAGCTTATATTGAATCCATGGTGCTTGCATGTATGCATGTTTATACTGTTTATAATAAAATTGGTCTCATATTATTAATTTTTTAATGAATTTTAGGTAAATTGTAAATCCCAGCTACTGTGGCTAGTTTATCTCAATCTTTTGACATTCCAATTTTTATTTTAGTGTTGGAAATTATTTTATTGGTTGTTTTTATTTATCTATTAAGAGGTTAGGTTATACTGAATGGAGGGTGCACTGCACACGCCCCAGGAGGAAAGATTGAAGTGAAGGAAACACAAGAATCTACAGGCTGCAAGCAGACATAGAAGTTCCAGGCTTGAAGATCCATCCCACTGCTGCAGAGAGTGATGAACAACCCATCTCTCTATGAGGAGTACTATTTCCTTTGAGCAAACATCCTTCCTCACCTTGAAGCACAACTGAATGATGAGAAGGAAACGGAATGAAAGGGTAGATGAGAAACCATCTCTGCATTCGCCAGGAAAAACCACAAAAAACCCAAGGTTAGAATGGGCAGTCAATGGGAATTGAAACCCAGACCTTGTGAATGTGAGACTCGCACGTTACCATGGAGCCTACTCGCTCGGTTTAAGAGGATTTGTGTCAACTTATAAATTCTTCTCAGCCCAGCAATTGTGACATTCTTTGCTCATATTTATTGTCTCTATGTTTAGAGTAATTAGTGTAATAATCTTATCTGCTTTAAAAATAATAGCAATTTTGTGATTAAAAAATTTAGCTATCCCCTTATACTTATTATCAGTTAAACTCCTTATTATCTCTGATTTCTTATAAAATCTTACCAGATTTGAATCTTTTCTTACAGCTGTTAATACCTGATTCAATGCCAACTATAAACCTGTCAAAGTTGTTGGAGAAAGTTATACAAGTTTTCAGTTCTTTATTCATAAATTTAATTTCTTCATCATTGAAAGAGAGTTGTTGAATTAACTACATTATTGGAAAGGTAGAACCAGACAGCTGAAAAATTCAATGCCATGGCCAGAATTTAAACCACAAATCTTCCAGTTTCCGTTCGGTTGTTCTAACCAGCTGAGCTACCATGACAACATGTTGGTACAACCTTGTACGGCTTGTGTGGAAGAACATTATTATCTACTTAAATAAAGTTTTTATTTATGGATGCTCTTTAACTTGTATGGTTCTTAGTGTCCCATCCTATATTGGGCATGAAAGAAAAGAGCAGAAATTTATCAGACTTGAGGTTCTTTTACATGCTGTAAATCTATGACATAGGACTACAGGCTTCACTTCCCTTCTGAAGGAAGCTTTGCTAAGGGCTTTTACGCCTGAAAAAATCCATCACCCTCCACCAGGTTTGAACCTGCAACCTTGAGAACTAGAGCCTAGCATGGTGCTCCTTGACCACACAGGATGACATTATTATCCACTTGCTTAATTATAAATCTAGATACACTCTTTCTTTTTTTGGACATAAATTCCTAATTATTTTTTTTAAATTAAGTGTTTCCTTCCTTCCTCTCCTTTTCTTTTCATTACAATTAAGGGATTTCTATTGTCCATTTTATTAAAGGACATGCCATCTGAAGGTCAGTTGCAATTGTGTTTCCAACATGATAAAGTTCCTTCACATTTCATTCTGAATATGCAATATCATTGGTTCATTGGATTAGAAGAGGCAGCCCACCCTACTGTGGTTCATTTTTCTGATTTTAATCATTTATGTTTATTTAAATATTTCTTTTAAACCACCTCCATGCCTAAAACACCTACTGAGTCATACAACAGGCTAATTGCCTGATTCATCACAGCATCCAATGAGAATCTTAATTTATTTCAAATATTCAGCATTTTCTATGTTGATGTCACTTATGGTGCAATTCCTAGTTCTTTATTTTACCGCCCATGCCTTCTGGTTCTTTTCTCTAATGCATAACAATATTTGTTTTCTTTCAAGGTATACTTGCTTTTGGTAATAATTTACAATTCAGTTGTGCATTAACTTATGACAACAAAGAGTTGATTAGATGTAAGTTAATAATTGTATTGTGCTTTGGTATAAACACATAAAAGATAAATAAATTAAACTTCTTTAAAAACTCCTTGAATGTACTATTTATTATCTTTGAAAGTTAAATATAAGAATGTTGTGTTAATATAAAAAAATTAGAAAGAAAAAGAAAGATGAGACCTGTTTCATTGATCTTACATCATACATAAGCTATTTCAAAAATGCCTGCTAGTATTCTCTCTCTCTCTCTCTCTCTCTCTCTCTCTCTCTCTCGTTCTCTCTCAGCTGAATGGATTAGTGGTATGCTGATACTTCAGAACTCTAACCCTTAAGCTCATAGGTATTTAAATATATCGGCCAACAATTTTCTGCCTCAAATGGTTTCTTTTGAACCTTTCTGTACCCAACTGAATTTGTATAGCATTATTTAGTAACCAACTTTATAATCTGGTGTACAGCTTTATTAATATTGTCCAATGAATTTATGAATTATCTTATTATACGTCAACTAATAATCTAATAAGAAACAATTCTTATTTGCTAAGTTATTATTTACAGGTGTTAAAATAAAAAAAAAGGTGCTTACCTACATACTTCATCCTACTAATACCGGTTCCATAGGGTTGTACTGACCAATGTGTAACATGGAACGAAGCATTCACTACAGAGAGATCATTTTCCTTTGCAGTATGCTAAAATTACCAGAAATTAATAGAAACTATCAGCATAAGTAATCCAGGAGTATTAATCAGCTTACTACTACTACAACAACAATAATAATAACAACAATAACAGCTTTATTATCACATTAGGTTTATGTCATTGAACAATGCTCATAAACAAGTGATTCATCAATTCCTTAAAGATATAATACATAATAACAATAAAAAGGTCAAATAGAAAGCCAATTAAGAGTATTATATAAATATTTAAAGATAAACCAAGCAAAGATATATTAGGTCAGGATCAATTTTTGAAACCTAATTACATCATATATTCATCTATTGCATAAAACTGGTGATCTAAGAGCTAGATTAGATTAGATTTTTATTCATCCATTCATTAGATTTTTAATTTATCACATAATGTTATAGGACACATTACTTACATAGTATATTACATATATTACATAGTACAGTATATTATAAACACACACTCACTCATGTGCACATACCCACACACACACCCAAACACTTAATTGTTATTACATATTCTCTAGGTGTTCCTTTAATGAATAAAAACAATTTGTTATTAATAATGCCTGCGCTTTTTTTTTTAATTTGTCAAAAGAAGAGATTTCCTTGATACTTTAATGCCATTACAAAAGGAACAGAATTGGTCCTAGCACTGAACCTGGAGGGCCTGCTATGCTAACTGGCTGCATATTAGAATTAATTATTTCATTTGTAGATGTTACTTCGTTTCTACTTGCTATCTCCACAAATTGCTTACAATTCCTAAGGTATGATTTCAGTTATTTATTTGCTATCCCTCTAACCCCATAACTCTATTTTTTTAAAAGAAATGTTGTGTTCCACTGGGTCAAATGCCTTAGATATATCCAAGAATACTCCAATATTAAATTCCTTGGGATCCAGTGATTTATATATTTTTTCTATGAAATTATATATGGCTGTTTCTGTAGATTTTCCTTTTCTGAACCGGTTTTGAGCGATATTCAATATCTCAAATTTCTTAAGAAATGTCAGTAATCTGTTACACATTACTCTTTCTGGTATTTTTGACAAGGAACATAATAATGATACAGGTCTATAATTTTCCATTTTTTGTTTGTCGCTTTCTTATGAATAGGAATTATTTTTGCAGTCTTTAAGGATTCTAGTGAAATGTTGATTAAGTATATTAAAGAATTTACCACATGCATCCAACATCTTTTCCAAATTACATCAAGAATATCATTAACTCTGCATGAGTATTTGGTATTCAAATTTGTTGTTATTTTTTCCAATTCCTTGTAGTCTACTGGATATAAGAATATTGTGTGTGTCAACATAGGTTTTCCATCCTCCTTTAAATGTTGCCTTGGAGCTACTAGCTTATTAATGCTAATTACAAAATAGTCATTAAATGAATGAGCAATTTCCTTTTGCATTTGTGATGAATTCCCCATTTCACCTTTTAATATAATATTTTTATTTGTTTGCTTTGTTGACCCCAACTCGTTTTTTACTACTGACCATATTGCTTTAAATTTGTTGTCAGCCTGATTAATTATAATATCATTATGATACTTTTTCGCAGCTCTTATAGCTTGTTTACATATATTTTATTTATTTTTTGTAATATAATTTGAAGCTCTGTGTTGATGATGAATTTAACATTTGTCTTAAGAACCCCTCCCTTGCAGAGGACCCTTTAATACCTGTTGTTACCCATGATTTCTCCTTATCATAGCATTTTTTTTTCATATTTTTGGAATGGCTATATACAAGTAATATATCACTATTGATTTAAATGTCATTAATTTAATCTGAGCCTTTATGATAGATGGTAATTTAATGAAAACTTTTACTGTTTTTGCATTTTCTCTTTATACATGTAGTCTGATCTTTGTCTTGTTTTGTACACATAATTATGTATGCTCTCATTAGTAAGGAAGAGTTCATTTTTAGTGCTATAGTTATTTTTACCTTCTCTACTACTTACCATAAGTACAGGAACTATTACATTTCACCCAAAAATTTGATATAAAAATTTCTGTGAAATACGTTTTGACCTCTTCTGAATCCAAAATTTTAACAACAAAAATATTGTTTTGTTGTGTCTTTCTTTAAAACATTTATGGCTTCACTCCCTATTTTCATCACCTATCCTATTTGTTTCCCTGACCCATATAAATTTCAAAGACTTTATGTATGGCTTTGTCAAATAAATATGACCCCTTTCTGTTTAGCATAAACCATCCCTTTCCAAGCAAGTTCCATGTAAGATCTACCAAGAGAGAGCTTATTTCTATATCTCCTTTAAAATTCCTTCTTTGTAGGCTAGTACAATAAAGTAGGCTTTACATAGATGTGCATATTATGTAAAAGAAAAGAATTTATACATTTACATGAGGCTGTGGGTGCATCCAAAAAGCCATGGCAGTATTTATAAGGATGGAGTTGAAATAGAAAGAATATAAACTCTGCACATTATCTGATAGGCATTTGTAGTGGGATTCAACTCTTAATAGCAATATTTTTCCCATTGGATTGTCTAAACCAATATAGAAAGAAAATAATGGGTGGCCTAATTCATTCTCACTCATGAGCTCACTTGTTTGTATATAATTGTGAGAGCTTCTGGAAGCTTTCAGAAAAATGCCATTATCTCATGATAGCACTTCTGGAATTTATGTCGGGTAAGGAGAGCACTCCTCCTATTTACCTCTCCCACCAGTCAGCTGGTGCCTTACAAGGCATCACAATATCACCAGATTTGTAGATATTAGCACAATTAGTATGACTATAATTCATACTTTCAATGGCTTTCAACATTTTATAAAAGATCCATAGTTCATTAAATGTTATATTGTAATGGAAATTTATTTATTTATTTACACAAAATATCACAATCTAGCAATAAATGATCATGGTCTTTCATTATGCAGCTTTAGATCACATTGACATTTTAAAATTACTAATATTGAAAAATTACAGTAACAAATCACATTCAAAGTTGGTGAAATATTGCTCACTCCTATAAAAAAAGCAAGCTTCCAGTTGACCAGTAAAATCTTCTCCAATAAGGTGAAAGTGATGCATTACAGGACTAGTTTTGATAGTCAAAGTTTGACAGGTTAGTGATCGAATTCAGAACTATGGCCTTATTTTGCTGATATGTGCAACCCATGGTTATCTGATATATGTTTTTGGGAATTTTCACAATTGCACAGATAATGCAACAAATAAAAAAATGAATCATAAACAAGATAAACAATTGATAACAGAAAGTCTCAAAAATAAAATGGAATAGTTGCAAGCTGAAACCAAGAGAGTATGAATACAACTATAAATGACCATGGAGTAATACAGCTACGTTGCCAGCATGAATAAGGCTGGCAATGTAGTTATAGTTACCATCACAATAGACCACCTTTGTTTTTCTGACTCAGCATTAATGTCACATTAGCAAGCATGTATGCATGTATGCACGCACACACACACATGTGCATGTGCATGATTTTACAAAGTTCAGTTGTTACTACATAAACTTAATCATTCAGTATGATGTAAAAAATAGAGTTGGAGTCAGCTAAACACTTTAAGGTTTCACTTACCATACATATGCTTAGAAGGATATTTTTGTAGGCTGCTACCTACATTGTCAGCTGCTGTTGACTGGTTCAAACATCTGGGGCCCTCTTGGCTTGAAGAAGCTCCCCTGGCAGTTGAAGCTTCAACAAATTCACATACCTATCCTTATCTATAGGTATATTCAGATTCATTACCTGATCTTCGCTCTTGATGAAAATTTTCTCCCATATGTCTAACTTCTTGCCATTTGTCATGGTTTTTAACAGTTTTATATAATTCTTTATGTTGTGATGTGTGCTCCAAAAATTGTCAGTTACTGCAGATTTGTCCATTGCTTATATTTAATATGTCTAGGGTGTTCTTTCAATCTGATATTCAAATTTCTTTTTGTTTTTCCAATGTATACAAGATCACACTCTGAACAGTTAATCTGGTATATCGCAGTCTATCTTTGTTTGTGTGTGTGTGTGTGTGTTCACTTTGGTCAATTTTGGCAGATTTTTCAGAGAAATCTGTTTTGAGGGGCTAAAGAATGTTGTGTATCTTGAATATCTTTTGGAAATGATACATAGCTATGGGATGATATCTGAATTTTGTAAATGACATGACTTTCTTTGCAGACTTAAGTGTCATAATTTCTATTTTTTTAATTTGCAGATCTTACTGTTTACTAAATCCTTATAAGGCCATTAGTCTTTACAATAATTTCAGTATATTCCTTATTGTATTCTGACAATACATTTAACAGTCTATGGGTTAAGCAGTTAATAATCACTTGCTTATGCTGTTGAGAGTTGAATCCACTGGCTTTGATGTAATTCTGGATTTTGTAAAGATACCATTGCTGTTTCTTATTAACTTTAGGTCCATAAAGGATAACATGTTATCAGTGTCTATCTCCATGGTAATGAAATAGAAAGTGACAACATGATACCGTTTCTGGACTTGAAGTTAATAAAAAATGGCAATAGAATTTAATTTGCTACCTTTAGAAAACTTGCACAAACCCAGAGCCACCCTCAAGAACTTAAGCAGCACTAATTAACATCTTAACCCATAGATTGGTAAATTTACTATTGAGTAAGTCAGAATACAATAAGGGATACACTGAAATTATTGTAGAGACAAGGATGACTTCAGTAAGGATTTAGTAAATAGTAAGATCTGCAAATTAAAAAAGCAGAAGTGTTTGAAAGAAATTAGGACACTTAACTTAAATCAGGTAAGCAAGTCATGCATTTTGGAAATTCACCTTTCATCCTACAGCTATGTGTTGTTTCCACAAGATATTCAAGAAACACATCTCTTTAGCCCCTCAAAACAGATTTTCTCTGAAGAACTTACTAAAACAACCAAGATGAGCACATAAAAAGGAAAGAATAGACCAGAGATACACCAAATTAATTGTTCTGAGCGCGCTCTTGTATACATTGAAAAAACAAAGTCTGAATATCTGCATGAAACATTAAATATAAACAAACAGAAAAATCTGCACCACTTTTGGAACACATAACACAACATAAACAATGACATAAAACCACAACAAATGTCAAGTGTTGGATATATGGAAGAATATTTTCATCGAGTTGTGAATTTAGTTATGCATATATAAACAGTGGCAGTAGAGCACATGAGTATGTGAACACCCCAGTGAATTGTAATAAGATTTATGATAGTAATAATAATAATAATAATAATAATAATAATAATAATAATAATAATAATAATAATAATAATAATAATAATGACTAAAATAATAGTTGTATGTGATTTAAACATAACTGAAAAACAATGGTATAAAATGAACAACTACATCATCAAGTGCCCATGAGTACCACTGTTTGTAACTTCCACTTAGATGCGAAGCATGTGTTGCAAGACAGTCTTCCCTCTTCAATGTAGGAACTAGGTGGAGGTGGAGGGTTGGTTTCAAGCTGCCTGTGGAGCATGTTAGTTGTGCTAAAGCATTGTTAAGTAGCAAGTACAGTGAATATTGCAAAGTTAAAATGAAAGTTAGTGAACTAAAAGATCTACAATTTTCTAATTTGTCATTAGAGAAGAAGACAAATAAAACATGCTGCTAGGCCCAGCTTAATACTTTACAGATAACAAAAACAAAGACAGGTTTTAGAAGAGAGTTTAACTGTGACACATATGTCAAAAATGCATGGATTTGTGCATGTGAGGTGACTAATCGTCTACATTGTTTTCCTTGCTTGTTACAAGGTGGTGAATCTAACTGGCTAAATTACGCTGTCTGTGATTTGGTATATTTTACTTAAAAGATTGAGAAGCACGAATGTGCACAGTCACTTCTGAACTCTGTTCTAGAGTTAAATGTTTTAGATAAAGTGGATATTTGCCAACAACTTTATCATCTGAACATTAAGAGACACGATGAATGCATAAAAAAAAATCAGTATGTACTTTTTAATGCTATTGATTACATTAATTTCTGTGAAGCTTCCGAACTAGCACATTGGGATCATGATGAAAGTACTGAGTTGAGTAGGTAACCGCAGTATTTTTAAATGCCTTATTAACTTTTCCACAGAGTTGGGTGCCTCTTTGAAGGATTATCTTACCAGTGCCAGTGAGGAAATACAGAATGATTTATTGGATTGCATACTTATGGTATGTCATGACCACATTAAAAAGGAAATTTCAAATGCACATTTGATAGATGACAAAACGACTGACATTTCATCTGCATTCCAATTGCTTCAGTACATCCTAAACAACGAACAACCAATAGAATGCTTATGGGAATTTTGTAATCCCTCTGGACAAGACTCTGCATCTAATGCTCAGTGCCTTCAAGTAGCATTACAAAAAGTTGCTGATAATTCTGATAAAGTTATGATGACACTAATGTCATAACTGTCCAAACAATTATTCAGCATGTTTACAAAAAGGCTCACTTTGTGCATTATTACACTCATCACTTCAATTTGATTGTAGCTCAATGCTCTGTCAGAACCAGCATATTTGAGGGCTTTTAATTTTTTATTAACTCACCCAATTTGTTTTATAAACTTGCCTCAGAGAATTTAAATGTTTGGAAAGAGAACTCTACATGCCTTGGCTACCAGATGGAATTTTAAAAGTATAACTGTGAAGACAGTGTTTGAGAATAGAGAAGAATTAATCCAATGCATTGAATAGGAGCCACTGATAAACAGTTCTACTACAATAAATCAGGCAACAGCAATTTGCCACATGTTGCAAGACCTGCATTTTGTGTTTTAGCTCACAGTTTTCCACGTGTTACCATATGTGGACATGTTATTATTTAACTAAGTCCAAAAGAGAAATACTGATGCTGTCCATATTCAAAAGAATATACAAAGTTTTCAGATATTAATTGAAAAGGAAACAGAAAGAATGGAGACAGTGTAGAGGCACCATCAAAGAAAAGGAAAGTAGAAAATGCCTACATAAGTAGAATTGTGTAAGACAAGGAAGTATGCAATATAATTATAAATCAAGCAAATATTAGATTTTCATTTACTACACACTATTCTGCGTCTCACTCTTCAACACCAAAAAATTCCAGGTATATCATAAACACTTCCCTGCTAAACTCCTTGAAGATACATCTAACGCTTATAACATGTTAGAAAATAACTGCCTGAAGATTATCTACAGAAGGCCAGATTTTAGAAACATGAGTGGCACCATCACACTTTTGCAATTTGTTATAGAAAACAACTTACAAAATAATTTTTCTCAGATTTGCAAGCTATTGTTAAGTATTATTATAATTCCTATGACAAGTGATATCTCAGTTATTAATTAAGGAGAGTTCTTATTTAGTGTTAAGAAAAACTGGATCTGTTCAGTAAATTAAACTGAAGTACTTAGCGCAAACTAGTTTGTTAATTATAAAGTATAAGCATAGTATGGTAACAGAAATATATGAGTTAATAGTTGTAGAAAGTAGTGTTATTAATTATTTTGTGTAGCCTGGAATAGCACCTGTGTTCCCCAGGTAATATGAACTCTGTAAAACAGCTTAGCACATATAAACAAATACAAAATATGGCAACTGCTGAGGCTGAGAGATGTTTCTCCACTTCAAAGAGGAGGATCAAGATCTTTTAAGGAGTACCATGGTCGAAGGAAGGCTGAGTCAATTAGCAATGCTTTGTATTGAGGAAAGGATGATTGCCAACATTTCCAGTTTTAAAGAGGTTTATGATTGATTTGCTTGTCTCGGAAGAAAGAATGAGTTTTATTTATAGAAACTGTACATAAGATTTTCTTTTCTTGTGTCAGATTTTCTATCAATGCATGATTTTTAACTATGAGTTTGATGATCTGAGTGAGTAGTTTTGTTTGTACAATTAGGTGTATGTGCCTAATCACATACTAATGCTGAGAAGTTGATATTGATGTTAATATTTTTAATATTTTGTGAAAAAGTAAGCAAATTTTGAAAGGTTTAAAATATTTGAAGCTGTTTCTAAAGAAATAATTTCTTTATAAATGGATTATATTTTGTTAGACATGAATTTCTGTGAACCCACACGTTAATAACCCCTAAATTGCCACTGTATATAATTGAATTGGTTCAAGCCAGAGGAACTTGAGGGTCTCATGTTCGAACAACTCAACAGCAGCTGATGATGTAGCAACCTATAAGAAAGCGTGTTCCTGAAGTATACCAGAGCTCCACCAACAAACTTTTAGTGGTTGTTCAGGGATACCTTCTGAGTATTTTGGTATAAAAAATCCATGTTTTCTGGCAGCTCATTACAGAGTAATAATGTAATTGCGATTTACGTGGTTTGCTACCCCAATCACCCTTGTTTCTGTAAAATACCTTCATAACAGTGAAGAAGCCTGCATAATATGCAATAACCAAAATTTACAACACACAATACAGAGTAATGCAACATCCCGCAGACAAAACATGTACACTTTTATCACAGTGTGTTCAATCAATGTACAGTACAGCACAGTACGTAACAAATGTAGAACTGTTCCCTTACAGGTATTGTTGAAAATGTTGCCACCAGGATCATGGCAGAGTGTACAGTGACACACCATTGACTGTCTTACATGCTCAAGCATTTCAGGATTTGTCATACTACTTCTGCAGCTGCAATAATCTTAGCAACCAGGTTCATGCAAGTATCGACTGGAAACTCATAAACATGACCCCAGAAGAAGAGGTCTGGTGATTGAGCTGGTCTACTGCAACCAAACCATTGTCATCTAAATCAATGTGGTTCCTAACATTGAGTGTAAAATGTGCTGGCACCCCATCATGTTGAAATCACATAAGTTGATGAGTTCTCAGCAGCACATTCTCTAGGTACTGTGAGAGGCCATGCTGGAGGGTACACAACTCTGTTCAGTGTATTGGGAAGTACATAACACCCAATCACAAAATTGTTGACAATATCAGCCCATACATTCACAGCAAACTGCTGTTGATAGGATCCACACACGAGTACGTGTGGATTTTCATAATCCCATATATGGTTATTCCTACTGTTGAACATGCCCTCCCCTGTAAACTTGGCCTCATCCGTAAAAACATGAAAGGAGGACAATTTTGGTTTTCTGCACATTGCTGTTGGAACCAGTTTGCAAACTCCACTCGAAATAGGAAGTTTTCTGGCTGCATTGACTGCATCTTCTGTGGATTATATGGGTGCAATTGTTGTTCATGTATGACTCTCAAAACAGTTCATTGGCTTATGTTGAGAGCACACCAACTACTAGTGGCAGAATTGTCACCATTAGTGTGTTGTGGCCAGTATCTAACATGGAAGGATCCACTTTGTTGTAGCTGCCTGTGTACAGATGCAAAAGTATGTGATGTGGTTGCTGTCAGTGTGGCAGTTGTACTGCTCTTCCATTGCATTCAGTGAACCGATACACAAGGTGCACTCTTCATCAGTAAACCTATTCATTCTGCTGTGTATGTTAATGACAACTACCACTTCTGGGAAAACTAAACCCTACAAAGAACCAAGCAGTACTGAATGCAAACTTGAGGAGAAAGAGTTAAAGATGGCATTGCTGTTGTCAACAGTAGGTAGGTACTGTGAGTGAATGCAAACAATCTGTTTACAAACAAGAAACACAGTTCATACTGTCAACATTTGCATTCTTGTGAAGTATTTTCAGTGCAATACAGGTACAAAGGTAATTGGGCAAGAAACCAAAGGAAATGCAATTACTCTGTAACGAGCCACCAGAGACCATGGGTCCTTTATACCAAAATACTCGGAAGGTAACCCTGAACAACCTTGGAAAGTTTGTGAATGGAGTTCTGCTTCACCCTATATGTGAAACCTTATGAGTGTTTAATCAATTTCAACTCTATTTTTTACATTGTCGGTAGTCACTGCATTTAGTTTCTTATCAAACTGTGATGATAACCTCCTCCCCCAAAAGTTCTGTCTGTGCCCCTGATTGTTGCAAATCTTAACATTCTGTTCACATACTCCAGAATCTAACATGAACACTTTCTGTTTACTTCTTGTGCTCCACTTTCATAAGAGTGATCTCATTATGTACCTTGACATGCTCCTCTGTTTTATCTATCTCTGAGCAAAGTTTACTCTGAAATGATTTATTTTAAGTCCAATCTTTTTATAGCTGAAACATGTTATTTGAATGCAGCATAAGATAAACAAATCAGCAATATCCTTTATTTCAGTACTTCATCTAGTAGTCTGGATTTAAAGCACTTGAAGTACTTACATTCCCCTTATATAATGAAGTCATATTTCCATGGAATTCCAATAATTAAACAGTAATTAAAGTTGTATCCATGGATTCTAGATCATAAAACATACCAAACCTCATGAAGTAATGCTTCAACCTTTAACTGTCTTCATGGTTAAGTGAATTCAATTTTCTTTGCACATGACTTTTAAATAAAGTATTTTGTTTGTTAACAATGCTGTCAATGAGTTTTTATTCAACCTTTTATACCGATATTCACTTTTTAGGATTTTGATCATTTCTTTAGCTGATAAAGTGTTTTTAACGAGATTTAAGTCTTTATCTTGCATATTATAGATTCTGCCTTCAAATGTTTTCGTAACATTTTTTTCTTGATCAGCATTTTCCAAACTGTTTAATTCTTACTAACCCTTCCACCATTGCTTTTTGTATAACATGCACTCCACTCTAAAGGACAGAAACTTCTGTAACTATATCTGTGGGTGTGTTAAGTTTTCTTCTATCCTTGCAGAGTTTTAAAAACAAATACCACAGCCTTGATTTGAATGCTTAATTGATCTGTTTAGTCCACAGATGCTTGACAAAATCCCTTTGTGAACAACATGTTTCTGTGATGATTAAATTGTCTTGATTTATCTTATTACTTCTAACAACACTATTAGGTACCCAATGTCAGGAAATCATACTATAACTAAAATGTTGGGGGAAAAAAACAGACAAGGAATACAAATAAAATCTGTATGCTGGATGCAGTACTTCAAGTTTAATTATTTATCAGATAAAGATAAAAATAATGTACTCAAGGTTTTTGTTTCTCACCTGCTCTTTAAGGAAAAGTGTAGCAACCAAAATATTACATCTAGCATTGTGATTTTATTTCTTTGTGTTTCTGTTTTTACAGTGAAACATTCTAATTCTCCTATTGAATATTGTAATCATTATTTATTAATTTCACTCAGGTTCAGTCTGGTTCCAGCTGGTGGCCATGAGCACAAAGGGAATTAAGGTAAAAATTTTAAAGTTGTTTATTGAGATGGGGTGTAACCTCATTGTATAGTACAACTCAAGGTTAACAACAATCAACGTTCTGTGAGATTTATTATAGATTGCAGCACAGGCCAAAGAACCCTTAAAAGCTGCCTTGAAGTATGCCTAGTTATTGAGAGATATGTTGGTGTGTTGCATGTAGTGAACAACACAGCCTTCTGTCATATTTAAAGTGATGTCCATCTGAAGTAATACAACTCAATGCCATACACATTGTTTTTATGGTGATTGCATTTGAGGCAATAGATGTAGCACAAAAGACAAGGTTTATAGTTATGTGGAGTGGATGAATGTTTTTTTTATCTTTTTGTAAAGGTAAAATATTGCTCCACTACAACTGCCAGCACTGTTATGTAGACAAGAGATTACATACCATTTATTAAGCAGACAAAACTACAGCATCTACCAAAATGGGTCAAAATGAATGGTGTAGCAAAACATAAGAGGTGAAGAGATGCTGAAGAAAAGAAATACATTGATTAAATTATATTTCTGTATTGAAAAAATAAATAAATAAAAGAATATTACTGACTTGGCTTTAGCTTTAGATTCATCAAAAAAGCATACCTACATTATAAATAATTGACTTAAAACACAAAAAGTATAGTACTGTAAATTTATAAGGCAGTTTATGTTGATCACTGAAAGTATGACTTTAAATTAATAATTGGTAAATATGCATTTGAAAAGTACACATATTAAATTTAACAAAACAAAAAAAAAATTCTTAATTTGATCTCCTGAGCACAAATCTCATAAAAGTTTTTGTTGGAAAAGATGTTTTCTGGGAATTTTCTGAAAATGTGAGTTTAATCTTTTCCAGCCATTTTATTCCAGTTTTGATGATTGTTTTTTAAACCCTATTAATTTAACCTCCCTAAAATTGAATATCACTTACTTTTTCTAAACAATTATTTCCTAAGAGGAACCTTCCCCTGGTTTGGGGAATATGATGATCAGTGAGTGGTTTTCTTTTATGTAAGATATTGTCTATTTCTCAATATAAAATATTAACTGTAGGCATAATAATATGTATGTATTTTTAAATGTTTGGATATAGGAGAGGAGTCTATATTTCAAGCAATGTACCTACAACAATACTCGTACTCTTGCAATAGATGTGTCACAATGACAGTCCATCTGACATATCTGATAGCAATTGTAGTCCAATAACTGGGATGTTTTATAAGTCCTAATGTGCAAGATCCTGTCACTGTAAAGAAAACCAAAAATGAAGCAGCACCCAGTCTAAGTAGCCCATACATCAGGTAAGCCACAGCATTGTATTAAAAACACTGCAAAATAGGGAAGAAATTCAATGAAATGCAGATTGAAATAAATTATCATTTATCAGTTGCATGGCATGTTCTAATTAAGACCACAGAGAATTACAATTTATCATTGGACCATGATATTTTAGCAAAACATGTTTATGAGGTCTTGAAATTCATGGAATCTCTCAAGCTCCCATTGTGCTCTAAATGCAGTGCTTTGGAGTTGTAGAAATAGTGATGTAGATACTCTTCTCAGTTCTAACCATTTCAATCAGAGAGATAAACAGATATCTCCAATATCTGATTGTATTGGTTCACAGAGACTTGTTTTTAAGGAAAACCCATGAAGCAGAATTTTCCTTGGTCTTAGTTGACCCTGGACATTTCTGGAATTGCTTCTGTCGTTTGCCAAATGTACTAAAAGATTTATGCACAACAGTGTATTGCTAAGAGCAAAAGCAAAAGAGTTTGCAAAGTCAGCAACAAGGAAAACAAGCAGAGGATCTTTATTGACATTTTTATCACACGCTTTCATCAACAAAATAATCAAGACAAATGGGTGCAATTTTTAATTTTAAAATACTGGACAGTGTAGGTAGAGTGCAAAATGTGGCCACAATAGACAAACTAGCCATTTGTGCTTGTTATGTAGTTCAAGGTAAAACCTATGAGAGATTTCTTAACATTTCTGTACTGGAAGATTCAACTGCAGGTCCTGTTTCAGCATACAGAAATTAGGTATTTCAGTTTCAAATATGGTGGCCATTTCATTACATGGAGCAAGTAACACAAAGGAATGCTACATAGTTTATACACTCATTTAAGAAAAGAAAATTTCAGACTCATTATACACATTGTTTTAAATCTCTCTTCAAACAGTTCTCCTTTTAAGTAGACTATTCGAAAGCATAGAACTTGGCCAATACATTATTGAGTCAGATTAAAAATAAAAGAAATGAAAACAACTTTATTGGATTATGTGAAAACTCGTTCCACATTTGCTGATACTGAAGTTAAAATAGAAGTGAATTTTCCAGTAAGAAGAATGCTGAAAAAAGACTTACACTCATGAATGGGCCCAAAATTTTCCTATACCTATATATATATTAATATCAATATTCTAGATTATACTAGTAATAGCATTGAAGAAACATTCATGCCCAAGAAAGAGTTGTGATTAGATTGCTCCTGGCTAGATACCAAGAAGTATATAAAGAGTTCTGTAATAGAAGTAGTACAGCTTTCAAATTATGTATTGCAAACACTTCCCCATTGAAATATTGTAATTTTGTTCAGTTTTCACAGTTTAACTCACTTTTTATTGTCACTTCAATTTTCTATGACAATGATATATTATGTGGTAACCATCAGGGCATAGTTACTGCATAGGAGGCTTTAATTTAAAATAAAAATTATGGAAGGTAGGAGCTTAGTATTGCTTGGCAGAAGGAGGCTCCTTGACAATAAAAGTGCCAGAGCAGTGCTATTTTAACTATGTTATTGTTTTCATATACATAATATTTTAACAGAAATCTCAGAGGGTGATACAAAGAGATTTTGGTCAACACTGATTTTCAGCCAAAATTCTTTACAGAATTGGTCTCTCTCCCTTTTTTGCTCTGTCTCTCTCTTTCTCTCTCTCTCTCTCTCTCTCTCTCTCTCTCTCTCACCCACACACACACACACACATACATATGCACATGTGCACACACAGATACACATACACACAAAGATTCTTTTAAAATGTATATACTGTAATTTCTTTTATGATAACATTTGCATAACCGTTGTCTCCTATTCATTTGGGTGACAAATGGTTTTGGGCAAAGCCAGCAAACAGGTTCACCAAAAACACCTCCACTGAGCTTCTATTTTGTGGAAACCACTATGAATTCTCCTTTCTGACTTTTAATATCTTCAAGATCTATAAATGACTATTTGATTTACAAAAGTACACTGACTTACCAGATAACGCTCTGTGGCAACAGAAACTAGGATGAGGTCATCACCAACCCTCACTTTCTCACCCTCAGATCTCTGCTTTGAGGCAGGATGTACAGTCCACCAGCAAGCCTCTCCTGAAGGTAAATACATGCTAATAAATTAAAAATGTCTGATACTTAATTTGCCATATAAACAGTAACACAGAAAGGAAAATGAATATAAAGAATATATATTTTTGTTTCCTATACCTATTCCTTTTAGGTTTCTTGAACTTTTGTGATTGTGATATCTACTATCAGCCATGATATGAGTGTATGCAGTGGGAAGAGGAACTAAACAATTATGGAACAAGTGTGCAGGACATCAGAAGGCCAGTGAGGTAAAGAAAACATCCTCAGTTCTGAGTTGCATTTACTAGTGAGGCTGAGGCCTGCCAAATGCAGTACTGTTTTCTTTGTGCAACTGTAAATTCTCTTATCGACTTGTCCCCCACTCCTCTCTGATCACTAGCCTTGATAACATAAGGCATTGTCAACACTGAACCCTCTTCCAAGTGCACTCATATCATGGCCGACTAGTAGTACTGTTTTCATTGTGCAACTGTACATTTCCTTATCATCACCTATCCTTCATGTCCCTCTGATCCCTAGCCTTGATGACATCAGGATTGTCAACAAAAACAGTGGTACCCTCCTCCAAGTGCACTCATATCTTGGCTGGCTAGTAACACCAGCTTGTTACCATTGGATATGAGATTTCTCGTTTGGAGATGCAGGGCATCATTTGTTCTATTTTTCATCCCTCACATCTTAATATGGCTGACTAAGTTATGCTAAATGACAAGGAGTATGGTAAATATGATTATTGGCAGAAATGGCAGTTCTGTAATCAAACCCCTTTTACACATTTATGAAAGATGAGCAGTGCTTGCTTATGATCTCTGAATTCCAATTAAACTGAAAACATTTTGGGCAACAGAGGGCATTCAAAGCATGGGTTCTGATCTGACTGTGCTGGTGCTTTGATTTTAAGCTTTATGTGTGCTCTGTAACTTCTATTTTCTGTCCATGTGTACCATTTCCTATTGATTTCAATAACTTATAGCTGCAGCTTAAGAGATATTTGTGTGATTCCTCAATCATTATGTCATTAAGTAAGACATTCTATGATTATATATTTCAAAATGGGAACAATATGCAAATCCTATATACGTTTGGCTTTCTGAAATAGGCCTGTCAGCTACAGAACACCTTTTGCAGTCTCTATAAACCTATTTAAATTTGTCCAAATTTATTCCAATGCTTTTGTAGTCCTTCCCACTAATGAAATTTAGCTTTACTATTTAACTGCAAGCACCACTAGATGCAGGCAGTTTTATGACAACTGCAAGGAACTGTAGTCTGGACTCTGTGGTGGCCAAATCACACTGTTGTCTCACTTAAGGAAATACGTTGACTATACTGAGAAGTATGATTCCCATGGCTATCAAATAGATAAACACAGTTGCAGATTTTCCTGCACTTTATTATCCTAATTTCAATGAAATCCTTAACAAAGCCAGCATTCACAGCAGCTCAAGCAATAATTGAACCTTCTCTGTGTTTAATATATTGGCTGTATGGGCATCATCATGAGTGTATCACATGTTCCTACTTAGCTAATTAGGCAATCCAATAAAGTTATTAAAGAATTATAATCAGATTGAAAACTTGCAACTTGGCATGAGTCAATTAAAACATTCCTAGAGTCACTTATGATGTGGTTTTGTAGAACATGTTTCACAAGTTCTAAGACAAAAGATCATGAATGAATGTAGGAGTATTTTAGTCACCTCATATCTAATGTATTTGAGTGTTTTCTTGCAGTTGCTCCAATTATGAGCTTTTAATTTTATACATCTATCTTTGTTTCTGAAATAGTAATCAATGCACTGTGATCTTGTTATCCTATGATCATGTTAGCCCAAGATCATTACTTTTATTCAGTATGTAACATATACAAACATTCTGCTACATTCTATAAAGATCATCTTAAATATCTTCTGAGTAATAAAGAATGTAATTCATATTTTCTGATGCCCACTTCATAGGCATTTCATTAAATTTTGTGGCAATAAATAATTATACTATTTTCAAAACCCATAACTAAATATTTATTCCCATCAAAACAAAACTAAGAAAAAGAAAGAAAAAAGGACTAATTTAAAAGCTTAGCAATGACTTTTGCATGATACTTTGTCTTTTGTAGAATCAAACTCATTTATTTTCATTTTTGCTATTTTAGAGTGATAATCAATTTCTTTTTAAGCTAGCGGTAATAAGAACTGTTTGGACTCGCCTCGCGATTACGTACTTCATTCTCTATGTTTGCTGCAAATTGTCGAGTTGTGAACTTTGATCTTCCTGTTTCATTTCTTAAAGCTATCGCTGACACCTGCAGGGTGCCAACTAAGGGGAAGATAATGGAAAGAGCTTTGAAATTTTGGTTCAGAAGTTTAAATCTAGGAAAAAGTAATGTGTTAAGACAATGTATTGAATACCAAGAGAAGAGCTTAATGAAATGATGGATGGGTAAGTAAATTACGGAATATTTTGGAGAAAAATGGGTTAGGAGATGTATGGAGATGGAGAGAAAATAACGTAAAACAGTTCTGAAAAAAGGCAAGGAAAAGACTGGAAGATATAGAAATACAAATCATGTTCAGTGAGAATGCCGAAAAGAGCTCATTAGTTTATTATAGGCCAATGAAAAATACATGGGGTAGGGAAAAATATATAGACATAGTAAATAAAGAAGAGAGAGAATCTATTGCATGGTTAAGAACCGGAGCATGGAGGCTAAAAGGGCTAAGACAGGATATTCCTCAGAACCAATGTCCGATATGTGGTGGTAATGAAGACATTGAACACATAGTATTTAAGTGCCAAGGAACAGAAAATTGGAGAAAAGAATTTTTTAATAAGAAGTGGTTGAAGGGGGATAGAAATACACTTATAATTGAAATGATATGCAAGGACGCTAGAAGCATTGGGCAGTTTTTGTGTAAAGTAAAAAATAAATGGCTTTGGACAGTGGAAAGAGAAAAGTAAGAGGTAGTGCATCTTACTTTGAATGGAAAACTATAGTGAATGTGTTAATTTAGTGACAAGAGATTGTAAAATGTAAATAAACTGTAGTGATTGTCTACTGAATAAGTGACCAGGGTCAAAATGCAGTAGACAATCTAATTTGTAAAACTCTTAGCACAATAAATACAATACAATACAATAAGAACTGGGGCAGTTCCTTAGGTGAAGCTTGTGAAGTGCCATTTCAGTTGTTGCCTAAGTACATTCGAATATAATTCTCTATTTTAAATATTCCACTACTCACATAGAGGAATATAATTTAATAAATCAGTACTTTAAGAGAGAAAATCACCAATTCCAAAGTGTTACCATGCGAATGGCAGGGAATAAGGGAAATGGTTTGTAAGTGAGTGAAATGGGAAAACCACATTGTCCATGAGCAGTTATAGAGGGTTGTACAGTTCCTCTTGGTTCTGGGCTTTTCAGCTGCATTGTTTATGGCTGGTTGCCATGACAACCAATTCAAGCTTAGACTATATGAGTGCTCCATACTTCCACAAACTGTCTTCTTCAAGGCTGCAGTGAAGCTAAAATCTTGGGATTTTTTTGGACCAGAAAGACCCCTTGTAGAGGCTATTCAGTGGTCCCTGACACTTGTGAAATCTTTTATAAACTTGCAAACATCCGTTCCCTTGGGTAATGGAATGCTTTCTCTCTCATATCACTTTTCAGACTCTACGTTTTCAGATATGGACCTACAGTATCAGTTCAGTTCATGTGTAAAAACAATCTGCATGTAGTGATTATTGTCGTTGTGTATATGGTCTTGAAAGTTTGCTAGTATGAATTAAAGTATCAACAATGAGTTTGGTCTTAAAAAAGAGATATTATGTTTTTGTGGGTAAACCTAAGCCAATTCATAGTGTATCGGCACATAAAGTGGAAAGGGGAGGTGCATATGAATTACATTTGAAAAGCCTGTGGTATAGTGAGTATTCCAACTGAAAGGATAGGAGAATAAACTTAACATACAAGAGATAGGTAAGTTGTATGTCTTGTTTTGTGCGAAAAGAGCTTTACCTATTGTTTGGGCTATGAGCTCCCACTAATATGGCTTTATTAATTCTGTGACATTGAATGTGACGAATAATAAAACTTGGACTTTATAACCCATATAAATTACACCAACTTTTATCTGTAAAAGGACCTTTTCCCACTCCTGAGTTATCAGTTATTATGTTTTATGTTAAGCTGTGTGTTTCCATTTATAAGCATGAGTAGCCTGCATTTCTTGGTGGTTATTTGTCCCATTAATTTGCCTTTGTATATTGGTCGCAGCTGATATTGCATTTTCCCTCATTTCTATAATTTCAAATTGCATTTCAAAATTGTTTATCCCCCAATGTAGGGAAAAGCAATCCAGTACCTACCCTAATATGGCACTCCCGACGTCCTGAGCCACACTCTCGTTTGGGTTCCTCTAAGAGGTGAGAGGGCTTATGCTAAATGCCCAATTAACTTTGATCCACAAGCATGTTTGCCAACTCCTAAACACAGTCTGATGGATACTGCTGTGTGGGACGGAGAAGGGGAGTCACAAGGGGTGGCTGGGTAGTGCATAATTCCCAACTTCTGAGTATCATGTAGTACCTGCTTATAAAGGCCAGTCCTGTGATGGGAAGTTACACTCCTGAAAGCGATTGGATCCCTCTATCTATAAACTGAGAGTTGAGATCCTAAGGTGAGTAAGGTCCAGGCCAGGACTCTCATCTAAGCCGGGGTGGCGCCCAGGATGTGAGCATGTTATCGGGGACATTTATAATGGTAGAGGATTTTTTCGCCATGGATAAATCCAAACGAAAAAAATTAATAAAACAATGGAAAAGAAGTAATTGAGTGTGTGGCCCTCACTACTATAATAGTACTGAGGAAAGAAGGAAGTTTACTATGATGAATCCATTCACTGTTCAAAAGGGTCGGGATAAAATTGCTGGTGTAGTGGAATTCTGTATTAAAACTGGTTATGGCACACTCCTGGTTGAAGCACATTCAGCAAACATGTTAGCTAGCTACCCCAAACAAGTTGAGATGCACTCCTCACGCAGTGTAGTAAACACCCATGTCCAATCAGGAGATTCAAGAAAATCTTGAAGATCAAGGTGTGACATCTGTATATTGGGTTCAACAGAGAGGCAGAATTTGTGCCTACTTGTACCCTGTTTCTTATCCTCGATTAAGACAAGTATGAAGTCATTGAAGTTAGTCCATATGTCCCCAACCTGCTGACATGTGATTTCTGTAAAGGTGAAGCTACCTGCATTAACTGTAGAGAATTCTCACACGAGGGAGTATGTACATCAGCTACATGCATTAAGTGCAGCAGTGAACATTTAGTTCCCCGTTTTACAGAGGAAAGCATGATCCAAGAGATCTGGGCTAGGGAGAAAAGTCCCTGGAATTAGGAAACTCCTGTGTATCCATCTGTCCCGAAGTCCGGTACCTATAGCTCAGTTGCAACTAAAGTGGTACCAAGTCGGGAGATCGCGACTCAGATCAACAATATTCATGGGGCAACAATTTCAGAAAAGATTCTCGTAGTCAAGTCACCTCGAAATCAACACCTGCATCAGAATCTACTAAGTCTGTTATTGATAAGATCATTTCACTAAAATCACCATCTAAACCGTCGGTCTCAACTAATAAGACTAGCAAGCCCATAACGATTAATGCATCACCAATAAAGTTCAAGACCAGCTATAGCAGAACAACTTCCTAAAAATAAATGATAATTCTGCACCCAGAGCATCAAAGGGTAAAAAAAGTTTACGAGCATCTCCTCGGAGATCCTCTTCTGAGGAATCTTCCGGGAAGGACTCAGATCGGCGATCTACATCCTCGCTGATCTCAATTTCCAATCGAGAAGCTTGAACCGAAGTTTTGGATTGGAAAAGGGTTCTCCCCCGTGCAGAAGATGGAGCAAGAGGATTCTGTCCACACTGCAAGAACGACAGTGAAAAATATGCAGGATAAACCCTCCGTTAAAGGTGTTAGCCCGACACAATAAAAAGAAAGGGTAAATCGATTCGACCTCAGCTATCCACAACATAGTGGACTCCTACAATTGAGAACTTATCCCATTATAATTATTATGACTAACCTGAATGGGATTAGAACACATCGACCAGAACTTGAACTTTTGCTCAACAAGTATGAGCCTTTGGTCGTACGTTTGCAAGAGACTAAACAGCTTTCAAATCAGACGGTATACCCCAGTACGGCGTGATCTTACACCGGAAAAGGGTATTCTTGCATACAGAGGGTCTATGATGCTCATCAGAGATGATATATTCGCGGAATCTGTATCCATACTGTCTGACATCCACTCAGTCGCTGTACGGATTAAACTGCCATCCATCTAATTACCATTAATATTTTACGGCCTCCCTTTGGTGACCTTTTGTTCACTGATTTATAAGATCTAGTTTCGCAGTTACCAAGACCTTTTACTGTTGGTGGGAACGCCAATGCTCATCACCCTCTTTGGGTACCAACTCGGGCTTGAGCGAGAGGCAAATTAATCGTCAATTTCTTAGATAACTGTAACCTAGCTTTTCTGAACTGAACGTCTCCGTTAAGTTTTTCACACTTAATTTAGCAATTTGTTCGTTACAGATGGCAGTTTCCTTACAATAGAATGTCATCTCTGATTTACACTCCTGTGACCACTTTCCATGTCTTATTAGTATATTAACACAAGATAACACGTTTGCCTAGATGGCGCTTAGATCAAGTCAACTGGAACCTTACACTTAGTTGGCTGTATTTGATTACAGTGAGCACGATTCTGTGAATGGTTTAGTCGAACACCTCACAGAGACGATTCTTTCTGCTGCTGAGCAATCTATTCTTCGGTCGACTGCCCACCCCTGTCGATTTCCCGTCCCTTGGTGGACGGATGAATGCCGAAATGTAATTCGTGCTCGCAGACGTGCTCTTAGGGTTTTCTCGCGTCGTCCTATACTAGATAACCTGATCCAATACAACAAATTGTGTACAAGTCTAGACAAGTTATTACGGATAGCAAAAAGACATCCTGGAGCAAGTTTCTATCTTCATTTAATTGGTATACGCTTTCGTCTGTCGTATGGTATAAGTTAAGGCGCGTGGCCGGAAAATCGACCCACATGCCAATCTCCGGCCTTAGAACACCTGCAGGAGCTGTTGTTGATATATATTAGGTGGCTAATACGCTTGAAAGTGGTTTCGCTCAAGTTTATATCTCCGACAACTATTCGCCCGAGTTCCTTCCAGTTAAGACTCTGGTGGAATCTCAGGACTTCTCGTTTCGTTCTGGAAACCTTGAAGATTACAATCGCCTTTTCACCATGGCTGAGTGTGAACATACTCTTTCATCTTCGCGACTATCAGCACGAGGACCGGATGGTATAACGTACGAATGTTGCAAAAGCTTTCTTCTGAAGCTAAGGCTTTCCTGCTCGAGGTCTACAATCGTGTTGGAATTGGTGTCACTTTCCCAGAAAAACGGCGAGAGGCCACTGTCATACCCATTTTGAAAGCTGGAAAGGACGGTCATCTTCCGTACAGCTACCGTCATATTTTCCTCACAGTTGCGTTTGTAAGGTGATGAAACGCATGATCAATGGACGGTTGGTATCGTGGCTGGAAACTCACAACCTCCTGAGCAACAGTCATTGCTGTTTTCGACGACGCCGTTCAACTGTGGACCACCTTATATCATAAACGTATTCATGAAGAGCTGTCAAACCGTCGGGATATTTTTGACCTCGAGAAGGTTTATGATACCTTTTAGCAAAATTAAAATAAATTGAGTTTTATCTATGAACGCTCTTAACTACTATGGTCCTTAGCGTCTCATTCTATATTGGGCATGAAAGGCCAGAAATTTTGCTGAGAGGCGTCTTTATCAAGCTTGAGGTTCTTTTACGTGGCGTAAACCTACGACAAAGAACCATCGGTTTTACTTCCCTTCCGAAGGAAGCCATGCTAAGGATTTTTACACCCGAACAAATCCATCGCCCTCTGCTGGGTTTGAACCCGCAACCTCGGGAACTAGAGGCTAGCACGATACTATTAGTCCACGAAGCACAGGTGTTGGCCAGCAAGGATACTACGTTCCCTACACACGTGGAACATACGTGGACGCTTACAATTGTTCATTCAGGAGTTTATGAAGCACCGCGTTTTCCGAGTAAGTGTTGGCTCGGTTTTTTCGAATCCTTCTTTCAGGAAAACTGAGTGCCTCAGGGTTCGGTACTAAGCGTTACACTGTTTGCTTAGGAATTAATTAGATCTAGAAATGTGTTCATTCAGGGGTATCGTCATGCTTATTCGTAAACGAGTTTGCCATGTTTTGTCCCTCTCGGTGTACGTCGTTTTGGGAACGCTGTATGCAGTAATGTTTAGGCAATCTTCGAGAATGGAGTTTTAAAAACGGCTTTCATTTCTCAATTGAGAAGTGAATCTGCGTAAACTTCTAGTGCCGTAGGAGACGATTATCATCTTCGCTTCGATTCAAGATGAGACGAAATTTCTGTGGTTGACTTTTGATAATGGTCATCGCATGAAGGCGCGATGTGACTGTTCTCTGAATATCTTGCGAGTATTAAGTGGCAAATCTTGGGGAGTGGATCGGACAGTTTTGCTTGCGACTGTATCGCGCGCTGATCCGATTCTGCAGCAGACTATCTGTGTTGAGAAGATTAGACACAGTGCATAATCGGGGCATTGCTTTTCCAATTAACCCAGTTATGAGTCTTTTATTCCGAATCGGCAGAACCTCCTCTGCGATATCGGCGTGATGTCCTGTTAGAAATTAGGTTATGGGATTAAGGCTTAAGTGTGTGCCTATACATCCAACGTTCGCTTCTTTTTTCCATACCGCGCTTGATGAACAATATAGAAACAGCTCCATTAATTCAAGGTCTGCAGGTGTTCGTTTCCGGAAATTTTTTAGAAAGCACGATATTGAAATGCCTAGAATGTTTCCTAAGGGGGGTGTACCCCCTTGGTTACGTGCGACATCTCACGTAGATCTTGGGATGACGGCATACCGGAAGTCTACAATGCCTATGCTTAATATCCGCACTTGTTTCTTAGAATTTCTGTCAGGTTACAATGGCCGAATTTTGATTATCGTACACCGATGGATCCAAGTGCACCAACGATGTTGGATGTGCTTATCTTTATGGAACCGAAACTCATACATTCGGTTTTCATGATAGCACTTCCATTTATACGCATAGATGTATGCCATATCCGAGCCGTTTGTATGCGCGCCGTCGAAAATTGGGTGACTATCTGATTTTGAATGATTCCCTTAGTGCACTTCAGAGCATTCATGAGCTGTACAACTACCATCCCATTGTACAGCGAATCCAAGATGCCCTCCATGTTTTACACGCTTCTGGCATTAATGTGGAGTGTGCTTGGATACCTGGTCACGTTGGCTTGCCAGGGAATGAACTGGTGGATTTTGCAGCTAAGGCGGCTTCCACAGAACCCAGTATTGTAATATCTCGTGTAACGTCGGAAGACTTAGGCTTGTTGTGCGGAGAGTGATCAGCTCTCCACGGAAATAGGCTTAGAGCAGTGAAGCACATTCCGATAAACTGGACAATTTCCTCCCGTGTATCTGCCGTGAGGAGGTGATTTTGGCTCAGTTGGTATCTGTCACTGCAAATTTACCAACAGTTACCTTTTTAAGAGTGATCTTGCTCCTCTTTGTCCGCTGTGTTGCGAAGGTCTGTCGGTCCATCATGTGTGTATCTATTTCAGGCATCTCTGCAAATGCCAGGCAGTCTCGCAGGTCTTAGCGGACAATAATCAAGTGGTCGAAAGGATTTTAAAGTTTTTATCAAAGATAAAGCTTCAAATGAGAATTTAAACATATTGATATCAAGTTTTTCGTACCTCTTGGCTTAGTTTTGTATATTCATGTGTATCTCTAGCTTTTGTATGACTTTTACATTGATCTTTATCTCTGGCCTTTACCATTTTTATTTCTGGCCTTTGTTATGATCTGTTTTTTCTAAGAGCGCTCAACTTCAAGGTCAGAAATCAAACAAGAGTGGTTTTAAATATACGGTGAACAATAAATGTCATCTTCAAAGTAGGGAACATAGGAGAAAAGTTTTTATCAAAGATAAAGCTTCAAATGAGAATTTAGACATATTGATATCAAGTTTTTCGTACCTCTTGGCTTAGTTTTGTATATTCATGTGTATCTCTAGCTTTTGTATGATTTTTACATTGATCTTTATCTCTGGCCTTTACCATGATTTTTTGTATTAATTCTTATTTCTGGCCTTTGTTATGATCTGTTTTTTCTAAGAGCGCTCAACTTCAAGTTCAGAAATCAAACAAGAGTTGTTTTAAATATACGGTGAACAATAAATGTCATCTTCAAAGTAGGGAACATAGGAGAACAAATCAAAACATGGTACATAAATACAATTTTTTCCAAATGTCAAATGGGACAAGCACTGTTTTCATGGGTAATGCCTCTGTTTTTACAGATTTAAGCTCAGCATGTAGTGCCCATATGTCTTTGTCAAACATCCCTCATTTCCATATTACTCTTTCATCATTCATAGCAATATTGTTAAAACTGAACACAATTATTTAGTGCACATTCACTTATTCATGCTTTTTTTCCTGTAACTATGGACACCATGTAAAGAAGTTCTTTCTTGTTGTACCAAATAAAGAAATACACTGAGTGGTCAGAGTTCTGGCTTCCCAACCCAGAGGTCTTGGGTTAAATTTCTGACTGGGCAGAATCATTTCCTATCCTCTGCAAGATCCAGAAGTGTGAATGTGGTAGTGAATGTGAGTGATTAAAGTGTTCTGTTGCATTCACATTACTTTATCTACTCACTCACTACTCACTGTTTTTAGAAGATTTTGTTCTTGTATTTCTTATTAATTAATTCGGGATAAAATTTCATTACACATTTACCAAGCTGTTATAGGTATAAGATAGGGTACAGTAGACTAAAACAATAGCCAGATTTTTAGAAAAATGAATCACCATGTGATCCTTTCAAATTCCTTGCATGAATATGAGAAAAAATTAATGGCGACTTACTACCTGAAAAAAATCTGACATGTTACATTCACATGACTTTCTCTGTCCACTACGTTAGTTTTTAAATGGTGTCTGGAAACAATTCTTACATAAGCCTCTATTTCATGTTAACTGAAATAAGCCTTTGCAGCAATAGTTCTATTATATACTTTGTTCTAGGTACAAGGGAAACCAAATCACAAGAGCTGGTTCCTAAATGAAATTCAATACCATTCCTGACACCATGAGAATAGTGACCACACTTAAAGAAGACAAAGTGCTGATAATTTCATTGTTTTTAAAAATATTCCGCTTTAACATCAATGCATTTTTGCATTTGATGCAACCAATCCTTAAAGCAATAATGCCCCTCTTCCTGAGGCACTTCAAAAACCAGGTTATTACAATGTTCCACTGCTTTGTCTCATGACGAAAAAATGATTCCATGCATTTTATCTTTAATTTTTGGAAACAACAAGAAATCATAAAATGCTAGGTCAGAGCTGTATGGTGCTGACCTTTAGGGCATCCAGATACTCAGTTGTTATTTTTGCTGTATGCAACAATGGTCAGGGTGAAACATTATTTTTCCTTTTGGGTGTTTTTCATGAACTTTTTAAAAAATTTGCAGTAAACAGACATTTGTGTGCCAATTGGCAGTAATGGTATGTCTATCTTCTAATGCTATAATAGCAATATGGCCCATTTTAGAAAAAAAAACTAACAACTATCTTCTTACCAACATTGAAATTCACCGAACTTTTGTAGCCTTAGGTTCTGTTTGAAAAACCCATTGAGCTGATTGACTTTTTTTTTCAGGATCATAATAAATTCACCAGTGGCGATATTCCAAACCAAATTTGAAGTACCACCTTGGAAATTTTCCAGAGTTTTCCTGCACTAATCAGTGCATTGTGGTTTTAGATCGTGAGTCAGTTTATGTGGAATCCATCGACAACAAAGTTTTCTCACGTCTAACTGTTGATATATAATGTTTTGGATTTGATTCATACCAAAGCCCCAAGTTACCTGAATAAAAAGATATCGGTTGATCTTTTTCAAGCATTGCTTAAACAGTGGCAATATTTTCATCAGTAACAGCCATTCTTGGGAGTCCTTCATGAAATTCATTAGTAAGAAAAATCCAATCTCTTTTGAATTTACTGTATCAATTATAAATTGTTGCCTTAGATGGGGCTTCTTTGCCAAATGCATCTCTAAAATGATCTTCACATTCTTTAGGCATTAATGATGATTTAAAATCATAAAAAACAATAGCCTAGAATTTTTTTTTTTTTTTTTGAAGACTTGGGCCCGGGTCCTATAGTACAGCAACCTGAGGCTTATTGTGCTGACCCTGTAATGATTGCTACCCCTTGTCTTGTGTCCCTCACAGGTCAAGTAGTATGTTGGGGTTGTAGTCCTCTGGTAGTTCCATAAAAAATGTCCCCAAAGATTTTGTATCTGCTTGACACTAATCATTTTGCATCGCAGATCACTTGCGTGTTGATGGATTTTTGGAAAAGTTCACCATATTCACGAATGGGTACAAAATAGTAACATGCGTGCAGTCAAATTCCACACACAATGTGTGGGTAATCTGTGAAAATGAAGAAGAACTGCCTTTTATTTTCTGAATACTCGCGTATATTTATATGTGTACTGTCCATTCCAAACCAGTAGGCATCTTGCTCTTAACCTCAAAAGCACTCTAACAACGCAGTGAAATACATGGCCAGCAGAAGCGTGGTGAACGTTTATTTATAAGATTGCCTGTAATACGGGGATTACGATGAACTTTACTTAACGTGACATGAAAATGCTGTAAACTAAAAGCTTAAAGCTGAGAAATTTGTCAAAGATATTGAATGCTGTTCATTTGATCTTCAAGATGGTGGGTGGTGGTATGATGCTACGAAGTGTGGTGCATACAAAAACACTAAAAAGTGACAAAAATAGTGTTAATCCCAAAGCAGTGAGTAATGAAAATGTAAATAATGCTATCCAAAATATACGCATAGTTTCTCAGGAAGAAGTAAACAGCGAAAAAGACGTAAATGTAATAAACTCAAAACAACACATGGCAAGCCAATACTATGGCATCAGTAAATCTAGTGAATGTGAAAGCGTGGCTTCTCTTCAGAAAATAATCCAAATACTAGACAAAGAATTGAATGAAATCAAACTGAAGAATAAATTATTAAGTGAGGAGAACCTAAATCTAATTCAACTTCTAGAAAATCAAACTGAAAACCCTTGGCAACGTCCCAAGAAAGGAGCTACAATAAAAACATGTTTTAGTAAAATACACAAGGACTTGGAAACCAGAAACTCATTCTCTCCTCTGAAGGCTGATGAAGAAGATGGCATTGTAAACTCAAAGGAATGGCCTAAACCTGGAACTACACATACGGTCTCCAAATCAAACTGGAAAAAAAGTATCCCCCGGAAGAAGCAGACATCAGATGGGCAAAGACCGACGATATCAGTATACGGCGATAGTCATGCAAGAAATCTGGCAGTGAAGTTAAGTGACAGCAAAGATATGTGTAAATTTGAAATTATAGGTTATGTGAAGCCAAGTGCAAAGTTCGGAGCAATATTTCCAAATGTTGTAGGTGATCAAAGTGAGGTTAGAGTAATTGTGGCTGGCTCAAATGATGTTTATCACAATGAAGCTGATAATGCTCTAAAACACTTAGATAATATATTGCAAAGTGCTAATGGTGGTCACACAATTGTAGTAAATATCCCACACAGGTTTGATCTACATTATGACTCATGTGTAAACAAAGAAATAAGAAAGACAAACAAAAAAATGAAGCTTCTGTGTGCGAGTCATGCCAGTGTATCCTTAATAAACATTGGTGAACTACAAAGGGAACAGCATACAAGGCATGGCCTGCACTTAAATCATAGAGGTAAAAACTATCTAGTATCACAAATATTGCATGAGATACAAAATGTGTTAAAAAAGTCTCGTAACTATATTCCCATGTCTGAAATAGATGGTGCCATAATTAATTCAGACTGACTAATGGAAGGTCTATGCAGTAACCCAAGCATGAGTGCAAAACCAAGTAATGGTAGGGTAATTAGGGTAATGCACCAAAATACTCAATATATATCTAACAAACAAGAAATACTAGAAGTAATAATGTCTGAAATAAATCCAAATGTAATTATTTTTACAGAGCATGGTCTCAATGTTAATCAGCTAAAAATGTTAAAATTTGATAATTATAAGCAAATGGATAATTTCTGTCGAAGTAATCACAGAAGTGGAGGAGTGGTAATTTTTGTTAAGACAGAAGTCAAATGCACTAAGGTAAAATGGTTAAATAAATATTGTAAAGAAATGACCTTTGAAATTGCGGGTATATCTGTACAAACATCTATAGGGAATATATCTATATTTGGTATTTATAGATCACCTAACTCAATATTGTCAGAATTTTTAACTTGCCTAGATGACATCCTAAAAGAAGTGCAAAAAAGGAACAAAGAATTCATGCTATTAGGTGATTTTAATGTGGAGTCTAGCAACATTGATTTTAATGACGTCTTACACAGTCATAATTTAAATGTATTAGACATAGGCCCCACTAGAGTAACAGATAGTTCTAGTAAAGCTATAGATCATATAATAACAAATATTGATAAAAATAAATTAACATTCATAAATAGTGATTTTAATATCTCTGACCATACAGCCCAAATTGCTGATATGCACAGCCTCTTCATTGAAAAGGAAGAAATAAATTACAAGTATAGTAGAGACCTCAGAGAAATTAATGTACAAACTCTAAGCGATAGATTAGCACAAGAAACCTGGACAGATGTGTACGCTTCAAATACACCAAATGAAAAATGGAGCCTCTTCTTTAATATTCTCATACATCATTATGACATGACCTGTCCAGTAAAGAAAAAACCAATTAAGTATAATACTCCCAAGGAAACCAATTTACCTCCACAAATAATAGCCCTTCAAAAAAAAATTAAAGAAAATTATGAATTCTACAGAGCGACTATACTAAATGTGTATAAAGACTTACAAAACAAGTACAAAAAGCTATTTAGACAATCCCTGATAAAATTTAAAAAACTAAACAATAGCCAAAAACTCATCATGTCAAATAATGTACCCAAAACAGCATGGAAAATGGTAAACAAATGTGCAAAAGCTGATAAAGCTGAAAAAAAGGATATTCAACTAAATGACAGTGGTAGATGTGTAGTAGATCCAGATGAAGTCAGTAACTTATTAAATAATTACTTCTTAAACACGGGTAAAAATGAAAGTGGTGTTGATGCATGTCCTAATGCAAGCAAATTAACTATAGCTTCCAGTGTATATTTATATGAGACAAGTAAAGATGAAATTAACTCAATTATTTGTAACTTAAAAAATGACAGTGCCCCAGGCTGGGATGGTATAACGCCGAAAATTCTAAAACTCTGTAAATATTCATTAGTAAATATATTGGTACATCTGATCAACCACTCAATGGAAAAAGCAGCATTCCCTGAACTGTTAAAAATTAGCATTGTAAGACCTGTACTAAAAAAGGGAGATGAAAAAATAGCCAGCAACTACAGGCCAATAACCCTAACATCACTATTTGCAAAAATATACGAAAAGGTAATTAACAGAAGACTGGTAGGCTTTCTGGAATCTAATAAAGTTCTGTTTCGGTCCCAACATGGCTTTCGAAAAGGATATTCAACTATTACTGCTGTGTCAGAATTCCTACACAAAATAATGCTAAACTTAGAAGAAAATAAAAAGACTGTAGGAATATTCTTAGACTTGTCCAAAGCCTTTGATTCAGTATGTCATGACTTACTACTATATAAGTTACAGAACTATGGAGTAAGAGGCAAAGTACATGAGCTTTTATCATCCTACCTAAAACATAGACCTCAGTGCACAGAAATACAGTCTAAACAAGGTAATACTATTCGAAATATTAAGTCTAAATATGATGTGGTGAAAACAGGTGTTCCTCAAGGCTCTGTATTAGGTCCGCTATTATTTTTGCTTTATGTAAATAATTTGCAGTGTACAGACGACTATAATATAATATCATATGCTGATGACACTACCTTAATTTGTGCTGACAAAACTATTAAACAGCTGGAAACAAAGGCCTCAAAATCTGTAACTCACATAACAAATTACCTAAAAAATGCACAATTACAGATAAATCTTAATAAAACAAAAATTATGCTATTTAAGCTTCGCGACAGCATTGAGAATGAGATAGAAATTCATACCGGCAACACAAAAATTAACCAAATAAACTGCATAAAATTTCTTGGTATTTATATTGACAAAAATCTAACTTATGATAACCATGTAGACATACTCAGTAAAAAGTTATGTGCTAATATATATTTGCTAAGAATCTTGTCTTACAAATTAGAAAGTAAAGTACTCAAAATGGCATACTATGGGTTAATCCACTGTCACATTGAATATGGTATTGAAATATGGGGAGCTACTAGTAACCTAAAATTAAATAGAATTCTTATATTACAGAAAAAAAGCTTGAGATGTATTTTTAATCTAACTAATCGACAATCTGTGAAAGAAGTTTTCAAACAGCAGAAGATACTAACCGTGATATCGTTGTATGTATATAAGGTAATTCTATTAATAAAAACAAAAGGAGAGTTTACTCTACTAAATAAAGATCATTACTCGTATATCACTAGAGGTTCAAATAATTATCATAGAGATTATAAGGCTAAAACGTCAAGCAAGAAAGACCCATATCTTGCAGGTATCATTATGTATAATAAACTTCCCAGTTATATCAAATTAGCACAAGGAAATACTTTTAAACAACTCTTAAAAAATACCTAAATGATAAATGTCTGTACAACTTAACTGATTTGTAAATATATTATAGTTATACTAAGTGAATTGAAAATAAGAACAATTAGTATTAAGTGAAGTGTAAATATCATTTTAAGTGATTCTTTTGTAACCTGAATATGCGTATAAATTGTATTCTATCGTATAGATCTTGACCATGCCTAAAACCTTGTATCCCAAAGTCTACAGGCAATAAAGCTATTATTATTATTATTATTATTATTATTATTATTATTATTATTATTATTATTATTATTATTATTGGTATTATTATTATTATTATTATTATTATTATTATATGTGATAGGCTGTTTCAGATTCAGACCTGCACAATCTGTGCTGCCTTGAAACCTTCCTGTTATGTGTAGATGCATTCTCACTGGTGCATGGCCAGTGGCAAAGGCTACTATTGTTTTTAAGTGAAACTTACTACATTTAAGCAGTATGTCAGTTACAGGTTTGCATGGTTCTTTGATAAACATTTCCCATGCCAAATTCCTGGAATTCTCTTCCAGGTAAAGAGTGTTGTTTTTTACACCAGTTTGTTATAGTCTTTCTAATGGAACACTTAGGTGTGCCTAGAGGTGGCTATGGTTAGGTTTCAGCTGTGTCGATCCTTGCTTTGCAAGTTTGTCAGCTTTCTCATTGCCTTCAATTCCTTCATGTCCTGGGACCTATGACAAACAAACTTTGTTATATTCTGCCAGATTGGGTAAGGCAGTAATATATTCACCTACCAGTCTAGATGACACTAAAGGATGCTTAAAGCCTTTAGTGCTGCCTGGCTGTCTGAAAAAATGAAGATGTGTTTATATTTATACTCTTTTCTAAGATTTTCTTTTGCACATTACAGAATAGTAAATACTTGAGCTTGAAATACCATAGTTACCACACCAGTGAAGTACTAAAGCTACACCTGGGTCTTAAACCAAATACCCCAGAACTGTTCCTGAGTCTGTTTTTGAGCCATCTGTGAACCAGATCAAAGAAAACTCAGTTAGTTTACGATAAGATTCTTGGCATAAGTCCTCTTCAGTTATCATTACCTTGAATTTCTTGTGGTAATGTAAGGTTTTTCTGAGGTAGTCTGTTTCCGTCTTAAAAGTTGGATCTACTACCTCCTTTGTTATAATTAAAATTCCCAATATACTCCTAGGAATCTTAGTTGTTGTCTGTGGAAAGCCATTCTGGTTTCCCCTTTTATCAAAATATCCAAAGGGATCAGGCTCAAGAGTGTTTCCATTACTGCAGTAGGGGTCATGCCCATTGCCCCAGTTATTGCTAGATGGGCCATCCTTTGAATCCTGTTTAGTTTTGTTTTGGTGCTTATTTCTCATCACCATACAGTAATGATGGTCTGACTATAGCCAGTGTTACAATCTAGGTCTTAGTCCCCTTCTCTTACCGTACATTCGTTTTACTACAGAAAAAGTACTAATAGCTTTTTTATATATTTTTTCCATATGTTGGCTCCATCAGCATGGAGTCAAGAATTACTCCCAAGTACTTAATCTCTCCTGACATGTTAAAGTGCTCACCATTGAGAGACAGAGTCCAAGTTGTTCTAAGTTTCTTCTTCTGGTGAAGGGGACCAGGGCTGTTTTCTAGGGACTAACAACCTCTCAGAATTTACCCATTTTACACCATTGTTAAGTGCTTTCTGCATGAGATGTTTAATACTGTTTAAAAATGTTCCATGAACTATGATGACAATAGGCGTGGATTGTGAAACCCAGTCCAATGACCATTTCCAACAATCTGCCTACAACGAGATTCCACAGGAGAGGAGATATAACTCGTCCTGCAGCAAAATTCCTGCTGGCAAAGCATGCATGCACCAGTCTGTTTTTGAGGAGCATGGATTTTATCCACCTACAAGAGGTTTCATCAACTCCATGCTCTCTAACAGCTGTGGAAATTGCCCTGAAGGATGTATTGTCAAAAGCACCCTCAATATACAAGAAGGCACTCAACGTCATTTTCCTAGTTCCATAGATTTTTCCAGATTGTTCACAATCTGGAAGAGTGCAGTTTCTGTGTAGTATCCTACTTTACAGGCAAATTGGTTCTGATGTAAAAGTCTTGGTTACCAAAACACCTCCCGTGAGCCACCTATCCAGTAGTCTCTCCAAAGTTTTTGTCATAAATTACATTATACTGATTGGCTGTAGGACTTAGCCTGTGTCATAATTTTATCGGGTTTTGGTATAAATACCACCCTAACATGCCTCCAGTCTGATGTAATATATCCCAGTGCCAAACTTGCTCTGAGAATTTTTATTAAGCCCCCTGCCAACAGTTCAAAGTCCTGTTGGAGGCATAATGCCATCTCTGCCAGGGGATTTGTAAGGTTCAAATGAGAACACACTCCATTTTAATGTTTCATAGCACATTACCTTCTTAGCTGTTTGCCAGTCTTCCTTCCTTGTGGTGTACAATGGGAACTCATGTCCTAGACCGCTCCAGCCTCCTGGAGGGCTCTGTTATAGGTTCTGAGCCAGAAAAATGAGTTCCTCCATTGTTTCCTTAGCAGAGTTTGTGAACTCTCCATCATCATTTTGAAGAGTTGAAATTGTGGTTGGCCCTCCCTTAGAGAGAATTCTTTGGAGTCTGGCACAGTCAGGAGTCTGTTCAATTTCCTCATAATGGCCCTTCCAAGAATCTCTCTTGCCTTCCTTATTTCTTTATTGTATTGAGTTAAGACCTTTCTGTATTCAGTCCATAAGTATGACTATTTTCTTTATTGAAGCATGTTCTTACCTCCTTCCTTTTAGGTGCTAAGTCATTATTCCACATCCCTGCATGAACGCCTTTACATATGAGGGCAGCTTGAGTTATAGCCTCCTGAAAATGCCTAGATGCTATCTCTAGGTCCACATAACTGTCTGCTTTAATATCAACTTTGCTCAGATTCTGAGCTAAGTTTACTCTGTAGGAATCCCAGTCAGTTATCATAAGATGATTTCTTCATGATTCTAATTGTCAGAAAAACCCAGACAGCTTATGTATGATCTGTGGCCTGAACAACTCACCTCATCATATACATGCGATAATTTTACAAAGTTACCAATATAATTGGTAGCCATTGTTATGTATAAAACTTCCTTCCTATTGGCTGCAACAAAGGTCGGCCTGTTTGCTACATTCATTGTATCTAAGTTACTACTCATCTCTTTGGTTGATATTAGTGCTCCCCATGCAGTAGTGTGATTAAAGTTTGCATCACATCCAGTGATTAGATGGGAGCCGTCCTTTAAGCATCTGGCTTCAACTTCATTTGTGGGGGCAAGCTGTGGATCATCATATGGAAGGTATGCCAATCCGAGGATAACCTTCCATATTTGATGATTGTAGTTTTACCTGTGTCAGGTCTCTGGAAGAGAAATGTATAAGTGGTAGTATCTTTATTCTGCAAGGATACAGGTCTTTGGAGTTGGGTTAACTCTAGTTCTCCATCTATCTCTTTTAGACTTCTAATGTCCCCTTTGGAAAACCAAGGTTCCTCTATTGGGGCCACATCATAACCCCTCATTAGCACACACAAGGCAGCCCTGCAGTCTAATGATAAGGCCAGCATTTCCCTCTTATCGGCCACCTTGTGGCTCATAACATACCAATTGTTCATGTTGAGGCCTGTGTTTTGATTTTGTATCCTCAACATGATGGTTGGAATGTCAACAGTGGCAGGGACCCATATGGTTGCCCTTGGTCTCTTTGGAAGGTCTTGGCATCCGCAACTTGCAATGCCATTCCCTCCCAAAGGTCTCCAAGTCCAACAACAGCACACACCAGCCACTGTTTTATTTCTACATTTTACAGGTTATCCAAAGTTTTCCCTGCAAAAAAACTAGCATTTAGAAAATGAGGGGCTCAGTGGAATAAGGCTCCATCCCAATCAGACTAACTTTTGAGAAAATATGGATTTTTTTAATCTTTGCATAACTCCAAATGTAAAGGGCACACGTAAATGAAATTTTGTATGTAAAGTTTACATAAAATGTGCTTTTTACTTGCAAATCTTCAGTGTGATTCAATGATTGATTTCTGCAGAAAGCGTAAAGAATGCAAGGAAATTAATAAAAGGAACCTGGCATTCATGTTTGCACTCTAGTTATATTATAAGGGATAAAATAAACATAATTATCTAAATCATATAATAAACCAGATTTACAGCTCATTAATCAAGGTGTTCAACAATTGGAGCATCTACATCATTGTTGTTTGAACTATAAAGTTTCTGATATACAGGTAGTATAAATTTCAAAAGTTTCATAATATCCTCATATTTTGCCTTCTTTAACTCCCTGCCATTGGGGTATTTTATGTTCAACATAACATCACGTAGTACAGCTGGCTTCCCCTTCCCTTTTTGTAGGTTTATTGTTTCTTCTGCAGCCAAGTACGAATTTTATATGCATTGCATGAGTGTGTTTTTCACAAACCGAAACTGAGATGCTTTTCTTACGTCCACTTTATGTTTGCTCAGTCACATCATTTGTCCACATTTTGTTTAAGTCTGTGAGATCTTTAAAATCTTCAGCCCCATTTCGATAATAGTGAAAGGTCCCCTCACTCAGCTTTTCCTAATAAGATCACACCACTGTCCAGGCATATAAACCACTTGTGTTTTCCTTTTAAGTTTCTCAGTGACACAAAAGTCAACATCACAGGAAAGGAAGGTGTGGTCTGACACAAGGAATTTGTGTTCAATTTCCTCAAACATTCCACAATCAATCATATATAGCCAGAGACCCGCTATTGCAAAATTCTTGTTCTGACTAACACACGAATCGCTATACACAATGTCTCCTTTTGCCAACACTTTCTTCAATCAATGATACTGCTTTCAATAAACAGCTTGCAATTTCATATGCACCTCCTTAAGTGATAGATTCAGGCAAACACACATTACTGCAGTATCATTGTTGCATGTCAAAGTTGTAACTCACAGTTGTCACTGATAGAACACACATTCGGTCGACAATTGAGGAGTTTGAAGTGCCTGCTGCAAGTCCATTGTAATCACTACAGTATCATTGTCTGTGGCTTTACTAGCTAGTTTGTCTCCTTTCAAAGACTCACAGGCTGCTTCAGCTTTCCGCAGATGTACTTCATATCCTAGCGGTTTTGGCTCCATTTGCTGCATCTCATCACATACTTTCTGTTGAGGGGAGCTTAAACCCAATGTTAGACTCACTATTGAATACATCACGAAAAGTGTGCTCCTTCACTGACCCTTCATTACTATTTTCACACTTCTCCAGATACTGCTTGTAGAGCTCTGATATAGAGTGAACTGATGTTATATATGATTTATTTGGATTAGATGCCTGGCTGTAGTGTGAGGTATATCTGGGAAAACTTTCTATTGTATTTCTCACAAAATCTTTTCTTTCTTCAGGTATGGCATGTGATCTGTTTTTATGAGTGCCACGCTTGTCCATAGGAGGCGTGTTCAAACCTTTTCTTGAAGAATTTTCCACATTTTGGTTACCTTTAACAATAAAACGGAAGCAAATAATAATAATAATAATAATAATAATAATAATAATAATAATAATAATAATAATAATAATAATAATAATAATAATAATAATAATAATAATAATAATAATAATAATAATAATAATAATAATAATAATAATAATAATAATAATAATAATAATAATAATAATAAGAATAAGAATAATAATTATCATTATTATAGACAAATACTATATTAGCCTTCATCAAAATAAAGTACTATTTGCATACCTCTCACAGTTCTCAGACTTTGCTGATACCCATGAGCTGTTCAGAAAACAGCCCTGCATAACTGATGTTTAATTCCAGTCTTTGGATCCTTGACATAGTATTTGTAAGTTGCATTCTGCTGCAAAAAATCAGGATATAACTATCTTTCTTGTACGCCTTTCTGCAATTATGTTTTTCTATAACGCTAAATAAATATGCATTTTGCATATTATAGTCAGGTAACTTGTAAAACTTAACAAATATGTTTCCTGAGAAAGTGTGCCATAAACACAGTGTGTTGTTTGGCAGCAATGCTCAATATTTAGCAAGATTTTATCAAGAACAACTTTCTCAGATACCGAAACATACTCTTCTCCACTGTTTTGTAAAATCTTCTTCTTTGTTTTACTGCACTCCTGCACAGATCTCTTCCACTTTTTAGGCTTTGTAACATCACCATTAATATATGTATCAGCTGAGCCAGACATTTTACCGTGTACTGCAGATGAGAGCGTGGTATACGGAAGCAATGTATGGTCACGTGACAGGAGTTGGGATGGGCCTTTATTCCACTCGCGCAAATAAAAGTTAAAACAATATACATAAAAAGGGCCAATACAATCTAACAAGTAAGAATTGAACTTCCAGCTTGTAAACCCTAACACAAGATGGCTACAAGATACCTGCATAGAACTGAAATTTGACCATCGGTTGGAATGGGCCCTTATTACACTGAGTCCCTCAATTGTGGAGTTACCCCCTCTTGAGACTTAGTGTCCACAGATTGGGTCAGTTCTGGCTGCCTGATCCAACTTGGTTTTATGGTCCACACAAAGGATGGCCATTTTTATTCCAGTCAAAGCTTCCTTAAAAGACATATTTGTCTGCTGCTGTGAGCTCCTGTGTCTTTTAGGTTTCTGCTGGATAGGGGTGGTCAAGTCCAAGTGAGGTCTTTTCTTCCCTCCATCACTTTAATAGAGGTCTTCTTGGCTGGGTTCTCAACAGTCCAGGTTCCCTCTTTCATTTTCCTTTCTTTTAGGAGTTTTTTATGCTCAGCACCCAAACATCTCTTACTTTTCAGTCTCATCTGGTCGACGCCTGACACTCAGACCTCCTCAGAGTGTTTAGCTTCTTTCACTGGATCGACGGAACTGATTGAAAGGTCTGTAGAGTGAATCACTTCCTTTACAACCTTTGACTCCAGATCTGAAAGTTCCATTGACAAGTCTGAGGAAATTGCATCTCCTTGTTGGGTTTGCTTTATATTTTCATCTGCTCCATTTTGTCCCATGAGTAGCTGGGAAATATAAGGTCAACTGAGGCTATGCCCCAACAAGCCTATAATACTCAGGTATCCCTGAGGCTCCGTTAGAGACACAACACCCTTGTGCCATTCAACATGGACTAAGGCTTACACCTTGGGATTGGGGAGTTGGTCTCCGTAGAGACAACCTATCCCTGAGAGGTAAACCAATAGTCACCTCCCAGGAACAGGCATCAGATATCCATCATCTGCTGATGCGCCTGGTTGCTGCTTAAGCTGTTTCCCTGGCCATACCAAAATATTCTGAGGCGACCAGGGAAATGTTCTTTGTCAAATTCATTTTTGGGTGAACGTAAAATCTTTAAATGATAATAATTAACAAATTATTAGAGCAAATTGAACAAACTATACAGCATTCATCTCACAAAACATTAGAAAATAACTGTCAAATATAAACAAATTTCATTTGCTGTTAGAAACATGGCATTCTAAAACGTTTCAGTATTGCCCTCGTACATACATTTTATTTGCCACGTAAATGTAACTTACAACATTTTAATAAAAATCACTAGAGACATTTTTGAGAAAATAAAAAATATTGAACATTTTTCTATGTAAAGGATAATTTGGGCTGGGGAATTTTGTTGAAAATCTATGTGTCACTTCGTTGGAAATATATTTATGTGACAGTTTCCTTTTGAATTATGCTGTCCAGAGACATGCATGCACATGTACCTTATACACAGGGAGCCTCTAAACAAATGCTTTTAAATAAGTTTTGGTTGGAATGCAGTATTTCCTCTACCTATTAGGTACAGAAAGTAAAAAGTAATAAAATCAAATGTTAAGAAGAAACCTACATTCAGCAAGTAAAAGCATCAAATACCATCAGTTATTTCTCAAGTAAAATCCCCAGATATGATCATAGAAATTAAAGGGGGCTATACAAATTAAACAATAAAACATAAATATATAAAATAAATAAACTTGATAAATTGCAGCTTGCATGGATAGCAGTAAATTAAACCAGTTATTAAGAGAGAATGTTAGTGGTGATTAACTGAATACAGAGGCCTTTGAAATAAATAAATAATCAAGTAATAAATGAATTATTGAATTCCTCTTCCAAACACTGAAAATGGAGAGGATAAAATAAGAGATATTGCCTATGACATAACAGGAAACTCTTCATGTGAAACCTCAGAAGCCAGGAATAAGTAAATGAGCCAACTCAGAGAGGAAAGGCTCCATAGAAAAAGAATTCAAATACATTAAAAACAATGCCGTGTCTACATGGAAAAAGTATCAAGGTAGAAAGTATGAAGGTAAACTGTACATTGTATTTGGATGCTTACACAAAGAGAAAAACAAATCAAGTGAAAGGATTTAAGTGTAAAAATGTTGAAGAAAATCAGATATTAAAAATTAATGAAACAATGGATGCTTTAGCTCATGGAATGAAAAGAAGGCATATTGTGTTGACTATACCGTTTTTTATTTTCACCAGTCCACTCAGGGCCATTTTTCCCCACTTTGCAACCCTCCCCCAACTCCCAGGTCTCTTGCTCTGTAGTCCTCTACAGTATAGTTGAGACAGTAAACCATTGTTGTAACTCTGGTCTCAAGCTTTGAGAAAGGGCTATGAGGGAGAAACTGTAGAAGAGACAGATATATAGAGTGAGAGTAGGGATTACCATGTTTGAACTTGACTGGACTGGTCAGAGTGAAACTGCTATAATGGATTTTTGAACAGCCTTGAGAGGGAATCAAAACAATAGAAATGCTCCAAAGAAAGCATTTTACTATGACTGTTTTACCTACAACAGATAGAAAGAAAGTAAGAGTTGCAGAAATGTTTTTCCGGCCCCTACAGATCTAAAGAAAGATGTACGAGGGTTGAATGAAGTGTAATGCCACCATTTTTGTAACTCCTCAGCAGATAGCAGCACTGCTATGTGGCAGGTACTAGACTGTACAGAACACTCTCTTCTACAGCTCCAATTGGCAGACAAGCCATAACAAAGAGCGATTGTATTGTTACAGCATACGGAATGGAACTCTGTGCAGATGGTTGGTGAATGTGAGTTAAGCAACATGCTGTCATTGAATTCTTGACAGCAGAAGGTGTCACCCCAAAGGAAATTCATTAGATAATGCAAACCATTTATGGTGATTGTGTTGATGTAAGCACTGTGTGTCATTGGGCCAGTAGATTTAAAGTTGGTGTGGTGGGAACATCTGACCTGCTTGACAAAGAAAGAGTTCTACATCCTGTGACAACAACCACTGAATTTTACAGACAAAAAGTTGACAGACTGATATAGAATGATCGTCATACACTCAGAGAGAAATTGCAAGCATAATCAGTATTTCACAATAATGCGTAGGACGCATTATTGATTTGCTTGGTTATTGGAAGATCTGTGATGATGGGTACCCTGGATACTGATATCTGAAATGAAAGCACATAGACATCAAATTTGCCAGGAACTCTTCTTGCATTACAAGAATGAAGGTGATGCCTTTCAGCATGCAATTGTAGCAAGAGACAAAATGTCAGTCTATGGAATATTGACACAAAAACTCATCCCAGAAGAAGAAATTCAAGACACAGCCCTCAGCTGAAAAAATCATGACAACAGTGTTTTGGGATGCAGATGGTTTTATCCATGTTGATTTCCTTGAATGTGGAGCAACAATCAATTCAGAGCATTACATCACAGCACTGTGAACTTTGAGACCATGACTGACAAGGGTCCAAAAGGAAAAGGGAAATGTTTTCCGGCAACATGGCAATGCCAGACCTCACATTTCAGATGCCACCACAGTAGAATTTCAGAGATTGAAGCTCACCACTGTAAGGCATCCTATATAGAGTCCAGATTTGCCATCATCTGACTTCCATCTTTTCTTGATAATGAAAGAAGATCTGCAGGAACATTGCTATGCATCCGATGAAGAAGTTGAGAGAACTGTGAGAGGCTGGTTGTAGAAAAAGAGTGTCAACTTCTTCTATGACAGTTTCAGAAAATTAGTTAATTGTTAACAGAAGTGTACCCAACAATCTGGTTATTATGTGGAAAAGTGAATGTATGTAATTAAAAGAGCATAACCCAAGGATTATTTCTGCAATTGGTTTATTGAAATATTTCCATCGAAACTCAAGTTCCAAAGGTAGAGGCATTACTTTTCATTTAACCCTCATGTTTGATGACTGGATTGAACCTTTCTACATGAGTAGTAACACTGAAAAGAAAGAGCTTGCAAAAAAAAAAAAAAAAAAAAAGAGGTTCTCCACCAGAGAAAGACAACACCAATCCAAAGAAGTTAAAATCAGATTCAGTAATGTAATGACTGTCAATAATTGCTAGAGTGTCAAGCCACTACTGCTGATTCTCCAGTAATCAAGTCTATGAGGGACCTGATTTTGGATGTGTTAACAACCTGTAAATATTTATAAGCAGTGGTTCCAAGAAAATAGCACAGCTTAGAGAGAAAAAGGTTCTGTGAAATTCTGGAGAAGGACAAAATTGCATTGTTCATGCCTAGAAAAGATTAATGTGACATTCATATAGCATTTAAAGAGGGTAACAGAGATGAGCTCAGTGTTCATATAAGAAAGAAGGAAGGGAGGGAGGGAGGAAGGAAGGAAAGAAAGAAGAAAAAGAAAGAAAAAGAGATAAAGAAAGAAAGAAAGAAGGAAATTGATACGGTAATTTGTATCATAAATTACTTAAAGGTAAATAATAATTGTAATATAAATATGTATTTTTATGTGACATTGATTTCAGAGGTTTATTAATTGTAATTATTATTGGTAAATAATAATATAAGGCTTTACTGAAACTGTTAGTAGTGGCGCAATAATGCAGTAATAAGGTGAGTTGTTTATCAGTACCGGGAACAAGGAAGTTGCGTAATATTTCGCGCGGTTTCGATGGAAGCTTCTAGAACATTTCCTAAAGCATATGTATTCGTGGTTTTTATTGGGTATTAAAATAGACGCTAATGTTGGCGCGTTTTATTAGCCAATGGCAGTTCATTTATAATCTTTAGGCGTATCTTGAGGTAAGCGCATAAATAGCCAGGCTCGAAGTCAGTCGCCCCGCAGTTCAACAAGATTCTTAGTACACTACACGTCGACCCCCAGTTCAACGGAATTCTCAGTACACTACATGTCGCCAATCAGTCCTTCATTTCGTCATAAGTTACACGCAGCAGAATTACGAGAATCTAAAATATTATACAGTTAAATACACACAAAGTCGAAGTACGTGATTTAAAAGTGAAGTTATTACAAACAGTTTCAGTTTGGCGAGTATTTACATCAATATGTAAATGTGTTAGTGCACGTGTTCGACAATAAAACATTATAAAACACATTTCTTCACTAGTAATTTTTGGATAAAAGATTCCTTTCCGCTTCACAACCTGTAAGAAATACATGCCTACCAAGATCAGATGATAGCTAGCCGGTGGACATTTAAAACTGATACAAATTGCTACGCCAGAGGGAGCTACAAACAGAACAAATGAACCAACCAACGTATGACGTCACAAGAATGGCTTCTACCAACACTGAGGTAAACAAACATGGTAACTAATACCGTCGCAAAATAAAGAAAGGGAGGAAGGAAGGGAGAGAGAGAGAGAGAGAGCAAGAGAGAAAGCTCACAAAGACAATAAACAAGTTGAATTTATTAGTGAGAAATCATGCATGCAGTGTTAATTACACCCCAAGCTGCTGATTTCAAAGCAGTATTACAGCCGAAAGTTAACAACTGACAATTTTCAACAACTGTACTACAGGGATTCAACCTGTTTGTCCATAACTTGCAGTTATTGTGTTTTGACAGCACTGCTAGCATGAGTGGCTGGTTCATAATTGAAAGTGCAATAGTTGGAACCAAGGTTGATATCTGCAGCATTCTTTGAGCCTAATTATTCTAGAAGGTGCTTATTTACATGATGGCTGTAGAAACCTCAATACAGTAGGTGATCTTATAACAGGGAGCAGATTCTTAGGTTATAACCTAATTTTACTTTCTCTATTATGTATCTAAAGTAATACAAGAACCATTGTATTCTGCCCAAAAATTCAATGTCATGATTTCTCCAGAAATACACGTTTTGAGGCACCCTGAACCCCAAAAAATGTATTTTTTTAGAAAAAGGTCTGTGCGTGCAGCTGTGAACAGTATAACTTAAAAACAAAAGGTCAGTTAAATATGAATCTTGGTATTTACGTTCAGGACCTTCCAAGGATGGGAGACAAAGACATTAAAGAAAATCCCTCACCCCAAACTCCACTTTACATGGAATTTTTTTTTCTCAAAAACACTGTAACAGTTTTTGTTAAAATGCCAAATGCTCGTATTTAAGCTATTTACATGATTAAATGTATATCTCGAATTTTCTTGGAATAGCCTCTGAAGTCCTCTTTATTCTGAATCACTTTTGTATAATTGGTAAACTGTAAGAGATAGACAAAATCTTATAACACAAAAAACTGTAGATCTCATCAAGTATACCATTACGTGAAATGAAAATTTTTATGACATCAACCATTTCTAAGTTATTCTTTGTTATTGGTTTGAATTTTCAGATACTTTATACTTTCCTCAACTGAAAATTGCTATTCTTCTTCTTCTTCTCCTCCTCCTCCTCCTCCTCCTCCTCCTCCCCTTCCTTCCTTCTTTCTTTTTTTTTTCTGTGTTCATGCAAAGAACAGGATTTCAAAGCCATCACATAGCAACCAGCTTTGAAAGGATTTGACTATTGCCTTAGCTTATTGTATTCTTATACCCATGCGTATGCCTGGCTAAAAAAAATATTGGGGGGATCTTGCAATTTTCAAAAGTCAAGTGCAGGGAAAATGTTCTTACTTTACATTCAATTTTGACCACTGGTAAATTTATAGTATTTGAAAAAAGAAATGTAGATACATTTATTTTAAAGTTAGGAGTACAGGACTTGTACTTTAAATTCAGTGAATAGTAATGAAAAGCTAATACTAAGATTTCTCATTGTTTAATAACAGTTTATATTATATTTTATAACCTATGATGTTGTTCTGAATATACAACTTTCCAATTTGTTTCCACCTTTCATTACTACTTATAAAAGTGTTCATTATATAGCAAGTTTCTAACTTGTCCACTTCTGTTTTGTCAGCACGTCAAACAGCAACATGGTTCAGTCTCATATGTGTTGCTGTGCTTCTAGATATGTTTTCAGTCTCCTGAGAATACTAAATGATCATTCTGCCTCACAAAACAAACTCGGTAGCACAAACATAAGTCTTAGCAGAATTTCCATGTTACTGAACAATTTCCTGCAATAAAATATAAAAATTACTGGAGGTCCGCATTATGGTGTTTGACTGTGAATTTTAATTTGTATACACTTTAAAGGCAGGCAAGATTTAATTGCTGTACAATCTTATTAATCATGGTACCTCATATCAGGAGACAATCCTCTGAAAACATCAACTACAGCAATGAAGGAGTCTTAGCAAAATTCCTTCTTGGACAACTTAAGTTCCACACTGAGTGACTGTAAATTAAGTTTAGGATAGACATTAAAATTTCTGAGAATTTCAAAGCTGTCTTTTTCTGTCAGGAGTTTCTACGTGGACTCCACCTTTTTTAATCCTTCTTGAGCTAAACATATTTCTAATCTAGTCAAAGCAGCATCGACAACTGTAGTTGGCAATTTTCCTCAGCAGTTTCTGGTGAATACTGCTCAGCCAAACCACACAATCTCTTTGTTATGTTTGGTTTCCTAGAAAGTGTAAATAGTTGCAAATCCAGTACCTAATTTTGTCTTATCCATGGCTTGTTTGAAAAGTTCATGAAACTTATGTTCACTATTGTTTAAAATTGTACATTTTACCAATTTCATTGCTGACATCAATCTACTCACAAACTGCTGGTGACCCTGGTGAGTTGACTTTAAAGATTCAAGAACACGGACTAAATTATTGGCCATCAGAAATTCTAAAACTCTTGAGTCATGTTCTAACAGTTTCAACATCTCTTGTAATAATAACACTAAACTATATTTATTTAAACATTATAAGAAATCAGAGTGCAGATTATCATTAAAAAGATTCAGAATTGCCTTGTTAACTATGGAAATTAACAGTGCTATTCTTGCTAAAGGTGGTCATACAGATATTCAAGGTGTGGCAAGTAAATAACGAGACTGGTGTCAGAAATGTGATTTATTGCAAACAAAGTTACAACTACCTTTCATCCCCTTCAACATAGTGCACTCCCCTATTTATGCACCACTGCATACGTGTCTTCCATTGTTCAAAGCAATGCTGTAGGTCATCCATTGTTACCTTCTTCAATAACTCTGCTATTTTTGCTTTTACCTCTTCAACAGACTGAAAATGTGTTCCCTTAAATGCACTTTTTGATTTTGGGAACAGATAAAAGTAACAGGAAGCCAGATATGGTGAATATGAAAAATTTTTGAGCACAGGAATGCACTTGGGAACAGTTAAAAGTAACAGGAAGCAAGATGTGGTGAATGTGGAAGATTTTTGAGCACAGGAATGCACTTGGGAACAGATAAAAGTAGCAGTAAGCCAGATGTGGTGAATATGGAGAATTTTTGAGCACAGGAATGCACTTCGGAAGAGTTAAAAGTAACAAGAAGCCTGATGTGGTGAATATGGAGGATTTTTGAGCACAGGAATGCACTTCGGAACAGATAAAAGTAAAAGGTGGTGAATATGGAGAATTTTTGATCACAGGAATGCACTAGGGAAGAGATAAAAGTAACAGGATGCCAGATGTGGTGAATATGGAGGATTTTTGAGCACATGAATGCACTTGGGAACAGATAAAAGCAACAGCAAGCCAGATGTGGTGAATATAGAGGATTTTTGAGGACAGGAATGCACTTGGGAACAGATAAAAGTAACAGGTGGTGAATATGGAGGATTTTTGAGCACAGGAATGTGCTTGACAACAGATAAAAGTAACAGGGAGCCAGATATGGTGAATATGGAGGATTTTTGAGCACAGTAATGCACTTGGGAACAGATAAAAGTAACAGGAACCAGATGTGGTGAGTGTGGAGGATTTTTGAGCACAGGAATGCACTTAGGAACAGATAAAAGTAGGAGGAAGCCTATTGTGGTGAATATAAATAGGAATGCACTTGGGAACAGATAAAAGTAACAGGAACCCAGATGTGGTGAATATGGACAGGAATGCACTTGGGAACAGATAAAAGTAACAGGAAGCCAGATGTGGTGAATGTGGACAGGAATGCACTTGGGAACAGATAAAAGTAACAGAAAGCCAGATGTGGTGAATGGGGACAGGAATGCACTTGGGAACACATAAAAGTAACAGAAAGCCAGATGTGGTGAATGTGGACAGGATTGCACTTGGGAACGGATAAAAGTAACAGGAAGCCTGGTTTGTGAATATGGACATGAATGCACTTGGGAACAGATAAAAGTAACAGGAACCCTGGTTTGTGAATATGGACAGGAATGCACTTGGGAACAGATAAAAGTAACAGGAAGCCTGATGTGTGAATATGGAGGATTTTTTAGTTCAGGAATGCATATGGGAACAGATAAAAGTAACTGGAAGATTGATGTGTGAATATGGACAGGAATGCACTTGGGAAGAGATAAAAATAACAGGAAGCCAGATGTGGTGAATATGGACAGGAATGCACTTGGGAACAGATAAAAGTTACAGGAAGCCAGATGTGTGAATATGGAGGATTTTTTAGTTCAGGAATGCATATGGGAACAGATAAAGTAACTGGAAGCCTGATGTGGTGAATGTGGACAGGAATGCACTTGGGAACAGATAAAAGTAACAGGAAGATTGATGTGTGAATCTGGACAGGAATGCAATTGGGAACAGATAAAAATAACAGGAAGCCTGATGTGGTGAATATGGACAGGAATGCACTTGGGAATAGATCAAAGTAACAGGAAGCCAGATGTGGTGAATATGGACAGGAATGCACTTGGGAATAGATCAAAGTAACAGGAAACCAGATGTGGCGAATATGGACAGGAATGCACTTAGGAACAGATAAAAGTAACAGGAAGCCAGATGTGGTGAATGTGGACAGGAATGCACTTGGGAACAGATAAAAGTAACAGGAACCAGATGTGTGAATATGGAGGATTGTTGAGCACGGGAATGCACTTGGGAGCAGATAAAGGTAACAGGAAGCCAGATGTGTGAATATGGAGGAGAGTTGAGCACAAGAATGGACTTGGGAACAGATAAAAGTAACAGGAAGCCAGAAGTGGTGAATGTGGACAGGAATGCACTTGGGAACAGATAAAAGTAACAGGAAGCTAAATGTGGAGGATTTTTGAGCCCAGGAATGCACTTGGGAACAGATAAAAGTAACAGGAAGCCTCATATGGTGAATATAGACAGGAATGCACTTGGGAACAGATAAAAGTAACAGGAAGCCTGATATGGTGAATATAGACAGAAATGCACTTGGGAACAGATCAAAATAACAGGAAGCCTGATATGGTGAATATAGACAGGAATGCACTTGGGAACAGATCAAAATAACAGGAAGCCTGATATGGTGAATATAGACAGGAATGCACTTGGGAACAGATCAAAATAACAGGAAGCCTGATATGGTGAATATAGACAGGAAAGCACTTGGGAACAGATCAAAATAACAGGAAGCCTGATATGGTGAATATAGACAGGAATGCACTTGGGAACAGATAAAAGTAACAGGAAGCCTCATGTGGTAAATGTGGAATGGAATGCACTTGGCAACAGATAAAAGTAACAGGAAGCCTGATGTGTGAATATGGACAGGAATGCACTTGGCAACAGATAAAAGTAACAGGAAGCCTGATGTGTGAATATGGACAGGAATGCACTTGGCAACAGATAAAAGTAACAGGAAGCCTGATGGGTGAATATGGACAGGAATGCACTTGGCAACAGATAAAAGTAACAGGAAGCCTGTTGTGTGAATATGGACAGGAATGCACTTGGCAACAGATAAAAGTAACAGGAAGCCTGATCTGTGAATATGGACAGGAATGCACTTGGGAACAGATAAAAGTAACAGGAAGCCTGATGTGTGAATATGGACAGGAATGCACTTGGCAACAGATAAAAGTAACAGGAAGCCTGATGTGTGAATATGGACAGGAATGCACTTGGCAACAGATAAATGTAACAGGAAGCCTGATGTGTGAATATGGACAGGAATGCACTTGGCAACAGATAAAAGTAACAGGAAGCCTGATGTGTGAATATGGACAGGAATGCACTTGGCAACAGATAAAAGTAACAGGAAGCCTGATGTGTGAATATGGACAGGAATGCACTTGGCAACAGATAAAAGTAACAGGAAGCCTGATGTGTGAATATGGACAGGAATGCACTTGGCAACAGATAAAAGTAACAGGAAGCCTGATGTGTGAATATGGACAGGAATGCACTTGGCAACAGATAAAAGTAACAGGAAGCCTGATGTGTGAATATGGACAGGAATGCCCTTGGCAACAGATAAAAGTAACAGGAAGCCTGATGTGTGAATATGGACAGGAATGCACTTGGCAACAGATAAAAGTAACAGGAAGCCTGATGTGTGAATATGGACAGGAATGCACTTGGGAACAGATAAAAGTAACAGGAAGCCTTATGTGTGAATATGGACAGGAATGCACTTGGGAACAGATAAAAGTAACAGGAAGCCTGATGTGTGAATATGGACAGGAATGCACTTGGGAAAAGATAAAAGTAACAGGAAGCCTGATGTGGTGAATATGGAATGGAATGCACTTGGGAACAGATAAAAGTAACAGGAAGCCTGATGTGGTGAATATGCAATGGAATGCACTTGGGAACAGATAAAAGTAACAGGAAGCCTGATGTGGTGAATATGGAATGGAATGCACTTGGAAACAGATAAAAGTAACAGGAAGCGTGATGTGTGAATATGGAATGGAATGCAGTTGGGAACAGATAAAAGTAATAGGAAGCATGATGTGGTGAATGTGGACAGAAATGTACTTGGGAACAGATAAAAGTAACCGGAAGCCTATGTGGTAAATGTGGACAGGAATGCACTTGGGAACAGATAAAGGTAACAGGAAGCCTGATGTGGTAAATATGGACAGGAATGCACTTGAGAACAGATATAGGTAACAGGAAGCCAGATGTGGTGAATATGGAGGATTTTTGAGCACAGGAGTGCACGTGGGAACAGATAAAAGTAACAGGAAGCCAGATGTGGTGAATATGGACAGGAATGCACTTGGGAACAGATAAAAGTAACAGGAAGCCCGATGTGTGAATATGGACAGGAATGCACTTGGGAACAGATAAAAGTAACAGGAAGCCTGATGTGTGAATATGGACAGGAATGCACTTGGGAACAGATAAAAGTAACAGGAAGCCAGATGTGGTGAATATGGACAGGAATGCACTTGGGAACAGATAAAAGTAACAGGAAGCCGGATGTTGTGAATATGGACAGGAATGCACTTGGGAACGGATAAAAGTAACAGGAAGCATGATATGTGAATATGGACAGGAATGCTCTTGGGAACAGATAAAAGTAACAGAAAGCCAGATGTGGTGAATGTGGACAGGAATGTACTTGGGAACGGATAAAAGTAACAGGAAGCCTGGTTTGTGAATATGGACATGAATGCACTTGGGAACAGATAAAAGTAACAGGAAGCCTGATGTGTGAATATGGAGGATTTTTTAGTTCAGGAATGCATATGGGAACAGATAAAAGTAACAGGAAGCCTGATGTGGTGAATATGTACAGGAATGCACTTGGGAATAGATCAAAGGAAACAGGAAGCCAGATGTGGTGAATATGGACAGGAATGCACTTAGGAACAGATAAAAGTAACAGGAAGCCAGATGTGGTGAATGTGGACAGGAATGCACTTGGGAACAGATAAAAGTAACAGGAAGATTAATGTGTGAATATGGACAGGAATGCACTTGGGAACAGATAAAAATAACAGGAAGCCTGATGTGGTGAATATGGACAGGAATGCACTTGGGAATAGATCAAAGTAACAGGAAGCCAGATGTGGTGAATATGGTCAGGAATGCACTTGGGAATAGATCAAAGTAACAGGAAGCCAGATGTGAATATGGATAGGAATGCACTTAGGAACAGATAAAAGTAACAGGAAGCTAGATGTGGTGAATGTGGACAGGAATGCACTTGGGAACGGATAAAAGTAACAGGAAGCCAGATGTGTGAATATGGAGGATTGTTGAGCACGGGAATGCACTTGGGAGCAGATAAAGGTAACAGCAAGCCAGATGTGTGAATATGGAGGATTTTTGAGCACAGGAATGCACTTGGGACAGATAAAAGTAACAGGAAGCCAGATGTGGTGAATATGGACAGGAATGCACTTGGGAACAGATAAAAGTAACAGGAAGCCCGATGTGTGAATATGGACAGGAATGCACTTGGGAACAGATAAAAGTAACAGGAAGCCCAATGTGTAAATATGGACAGGAATGCACTTGGGAACAGATAAAAGTAACAGGAAGCCCGATGTGTGAATATGGACAGGAATGCACTTGGGAACAGATAAAAGTAACTGGAAGCCTGATGTGTGAATATGGACAGGAATGCACTTGGGAACAGATAAAAGTAACAGGAAGCCTGATGTGTGAATATGGAAAGGAATGCACTTGGGAACAGATAAAAGTAACAGGAAGCCTGATGTGTGAATATGGACAGGAATGCACTTGGCAACAGATAAAAGTAACAGGAAGCCAGATGTGGTGAATGTGAACAGGAATGCACTTGGGAACAGACAAAAGTAACAGGAAGCCAGATGTGGTGAATGTGGACAGGAATGCACTTGGGAACAGATAAAAGTAACTGGAAGCCTGATGTGTGAATATGGACAGGAATGCACTTGGGAACAGATAAAACTAACAGGAAGCTTGATGTGTGAATATGGACAGGAATGCACTTGGGAATAGATAAAAGTAACTGGAAGCCCGATGTGTGAATATGGACAGGAATGCACTTGGAAACAGATAAAAGTAACAGGAAGCCTGATGTGTGAATATGGACAGGAATGCACTTGGGTACAGATAAAAGTAACTGGAAGCCTGATGTGTGAATATGGACAGGAATGCACTTGGGAACAGATAAAAGTAACTGGAAGCCTGATGTGTGAATATGGACAGGAATGCACTTTGGAACAGATAAAATTAACAGGAAGCCTGATGTGTGAATATGGACAGGAATGCACTTGGGAACAGATAAAAGTAACTGGAAGCCTGATATGTGAATATGGACAGGATTGCACTTGGGAACAGATAAAAGTAACAGGAAGCCTGATGTATGAATATGGACAGGAATGCACTTTGGAACAGATAAACGTAACAGGAAGCCTGATGTGGTGAATATGGACAGGAATGCACTTGGGAACAGATAAAAGTAACAGGAAGCCTGATGTGGTGAATATGGACAGGAATGCACTTGGGAACAGATAAAAGTAACAGGAAGCCTGATGTGGTGAATATGGACAGGAATGCACTTGGAAACAGATAAAAATAACAGGAAGCCTGATGAGTGAATATGGACAGGAATGCACTTGGGAACAGATAAAAGTAACAGGAAGCCAGATGTGGTGAATATGGACAGGAATGCACTTGGGAACAGATAAAAGTAACAGGAAGCCAGATGTTGTGAATATGGACAGGAATGCACTTGGGAACGGATAAAAGTAGCAGGAAGCCTGATGTGTGAATATGGACAGGAATGCACTTGTGAACAGATAAAAGTAACAGGAAGCCAGATGTGGTGAATATGGAGGATTGTTGAGCACAGGAATGCACTTGGAAACAGATAAAAGTAACAGGAAGCCTGATGTGGTGAATATCAAGGATTGTTGAGCACAGGAATGCACTTGGAAGCAGATAAAAGTAACAGGAAGGCAGATGTGTGAATATGGACAGGAATGCACTTGGGAACAGTTAAAGGTAACAGGAAGCCAGATGTGTGAATATGGAGGATTGTTGAGCACAGGAATGCACTTGGAAACAGATAAAAGTAACAGGAAGCCTGATGTGGTGAATATGGAGGATTGTTGAGCACAGGAATGCACTTTTAAACAGATAAAAGTAACAGGAAGCCTGATGTGGTGAATATGGAGGATTGTTGAGCACAGGAATGCACTTTTAAACAGATAAAAGTAACAGGAAGCCTGATGTGTGAATATGGACAGGAATGCACTTGGAAACAGATAAAATTAACAGGAAGCCAGATGTGATGAATATGAAGGATTGTTGAGCACAGGAATGCACTTTTAAACAGATAAAAGTAACAGGAAGCCTGATGTGGTGAATATGGAGGGTTGTTGAGCACAGGAATGCACTTGGAAACAGATAAAAGTAACAGGAAGCCTGATGTGTGAATATGGAGGATTGTTGAGCACAGGAATGCACTTGGAAACAGATAAAAGTAACAGGAAGCCTGATGTGGTGAATATGGAGGATTGTTGAGCACAGGAATGCACTTTTAAACAGATAAAAGTAAGAGGAAGCCTGATGTGGTGAATATGGAGGATTGTTGAGCACAGGAATGCACTTTTAAACAGATAAAAGTAACAGGAAGCCTGATGTGGTGAATATGGAGGATTGTTGAGCACAGGAATGCACTTTTAAACAGATAAAAGTAACAGGAAGCCAGATGTGGTGAATATGGAGGATTGTTGAGCACAGGAATGCACTTTTAAACAGATAAAAGTAAGAGGAAGCCTGATGTGTGAATATGGACAGGAATGCACTTGGGAACAGATAAAAGTAACAGGAAGCCAGATGTGGTGAATATGGACAGGAATGCACTTGTCTGCTTAAATCTTTTTTACACATACAGCATTGTGGGCTGATGCATTCTCCTGATTCTGGATCCATGCATTGTTTTTCCACAAATTCAGTCTTGTCTTCCTTACTCTTTCCCTCAGCTTGATTAGGACTTGCTTTTAGTAATTCTGAATAATGGTTTGACCCTCAGGCACCCATTCAGTCATGATAACACCCCAATATAGAAAAAAAACAAAAATAACTCACTGATCAGCATTGCCTTCAGTTTGGACTTGGTCATTCATGCTTCAGAAAACCATTTGTGCCATTCAAAAGCTCGCGCATGTGAGATGGCATCATCACCAAACACCTCCTTTAACATCTTATGAAAACATTTTTTCGGCAACATTTTTAATTTCACAAGGAATTTGAGTTTAATGCGCTACTTGAATTGTAACTTCACCATGTTTGCAGCACTCCTCTACAACCAAGGCTCAAAGGCAAACTAAAGCACACAGAAAGACGAAACGAATGGTGTCTGCTCTTGAAGTTTCAAGGTCAACTGCATTCCAATACCAACCTCCCTTCGTGCAGCTGTGTGATGGGAGGTGCACAGTCTCATTATTTAATTGCCACACCTTGTCTAATATCTCGTTTTTTACCCTCACAAAATATCTGGGCCACAGATACAGCAGTAGCACATTTTAAAGAATGCTTCACAAGCCAAAATCAAACATAGTTGTTTTACACACAGAACAACAATACTTTTCTTATTTGTGACATAAAAAAAATTCATTACAGATACTGATGTCATGAGGGGAAAAAAAAAAAAAGATATGACTTGTTGTAGTCAATTTTCTGTTGCCAAAAAGGTGTGCCTGTTTGGTAGAGACACAGAATTCAAAATATGAATCCAATGTAATAATTTTAAATTGTAGATGGCAAAAGCTTTGAGCTAAGAAATTGGCAGGTCCAAGCACCCCAACCCCAGCCCACCAGACATGCCTATGCTTATACCTGCAACAAAATGAGAAGTACTAAAGGTTTATGTATATTAATAAGAAGTGGATACAAGTATAAGCTTTTGTAAGAAGAATTAGTACAGAAAGTCCTGTGAATGTAAGACACTAATTTTTTTTCCCTTGCCATTTAATGAACTATTTTCAAGATAATATATTTCATACTTCCTAGGGTTAAATATATGAATTTCATAGGACCTAAAATTGCCTAAATAAGGGGCTGTGACCTAAAATGTCCTAAATCATTGTTTTCAGGTAATAAATAGGTATGTATTTACCTGAAGGCTCCCACTGTTAGTGCTTCTCTTGCATATATCAAGGCACATTGTAAATATATCATCATCATAATGTCTACATCTTCTGTATTCTCAATCTCCAGTTTCTCCTTCATGTCTTTTTACGCTCCATAAAACCATGTCTTCTTGGGTTTACCTCTCTTATTTCTTCCCAGAGGATTATAAATATATTATGGGCATGTATATGTGAGGGTCATCTAGAAAGTAAACAACGATTGTGCATCATGCTCGGTGCCAGTCCCCCACCCCCATGATTGCATCCTTACTCCACCTCGTGTGAGTTGAGTTTCGTTGCTGTGAGGACATGCCTGTCTGTTCTACAGCATATCCAAATGATGGGGCCAATTGGAAATCTTGCCAAATGTGAAGTGCATAGTGTGACTCATTTTTTGAACTCTTCAATGACACTGACATACTATCCAAAACAAGAGATGTGGAAAGTTGTCTGAAAAGTTGTTTTTATTTCACAACACTCGGCCTCATTCAGCTGCTCAAATACAGGCACAACTTCAACTTTTAAATGGAACATTTTTGGACATCCTCCTTACAGCCCTGACCTGACACCTGGCAATTTTTGCTTGCTTCCAAAACTAAAAGACCTTTTTGGGTGGAAAAGAGCTCACAACAGATGAAGGCTTCAAACTGGCAGTGACATCCTGGCTCAGGTCTTTGGCAGTAGAAGAGTATAACATCGGCATTGAAAAACTAGTACCATATTACAATAAATGCCTTGACAACAATGGCAGTTACATTGAGAAACAGAATAAGGTACTGTATCTTTGTAACTAAAGTTTTGTGTTGATATCTTCCATTATTACTTAGTCATGCCAAATTGTTGCATACTTTCTGGATGAACCTCGTATTTATCTGCTGCAATGTAACACCCAAGCAAGCGAGAGAGGGAGAGAGAGAGAGAGAGAGAGAGAGAGACAGACAGCTATGATGTGTTTGCTTTCTTGTGAGGAGGTTTTGATATGGTAAACATGTATCTTTAACTAAATCTTACTAAAATAAAACAATAAATGATAATAGGAAATCTTTCATGCTGGACATTTATTAAACGCTACTATAATCTGAAAAATGATTGGTGCCAGCATTCATTTAAAAAAACCTATTTTCACCATATAAAAACTTAAGTCTTAGGTTTGTAGCCTAAAATAGTAAAAATGCAACATTATTGATGTTCATATTAATGATTCACAAAAAGAAATCCTAAAAATGCTTATTTTAAGAGTATAGAAAGTCTATAACAAAGGTTAAAAGGTCCTAAACATGTGGGCCCTACTTATGACCTTTGTTAGATGTTCACCTAAATGATCAATTTCAAACAGTAATGTTAAAAATTATAATGAGATAATTGCACATATGGCTTCAATATCACACACTCACAGATCAGATGGTGGTGTGAAAGCAAATGGCTTTCTTGTACAGTTGCAGTCATTTGACCTTTCTTTATAATTTCAGTTTATTTGGGAAGATTTTTTGTGATGTTGATGCAGCCACTGCAGAATCAAACTCTGTTTTTCAAAAAGGTTTCATGAATTTTCCAGTATCTGTGTTCCACACTACAGTCTTTTTATGATGGATTTATCCAATTCTGAATTACTGAAACAACTTAAGCAACAATGGCAATGCATGAGCCACTACTCTTATACCTCAAAGTTTGCACACTAGGTCTATGCCACATGTGTACTCATTTTCTGAATATTTGTACTGTTAAGAATTTTATAAAATGGTCTACTATGTTGTGGGATGTTTGGATAATTGCACTTATTCATTTGCTGCGGATTTTCTTGTAAAAGCTGAAAAAAGTTTCTAGTCTATGTCAATAGTGATGATAGGAAACTGGAAGGAATTTTGTCACTTTATGGTGATGACTTGGACAAGGGAAGGCTATGGTTGCACAAGAAACTGATGTTACATATTACAACATCAAATGTATCACTTCACAGATTTTCAGAAGTTTTTCATCTCTTCTGAAAATAAACCTTTCTTTGCAACATGCTATTAGAACTGGCTAAGTTGATAAAAATATTTCGTGCAATACCAGTGTCTACCTCTACTGCTGTGTTTCTGCTCTCCCTGCCAAATTTCACTATATCTACTGTGGGTCAACAGTGAGTGAACGATATACCTATCTACTTTCTTACCTGTAGGAAAGAAGCTCTACATTTAGATTTGGGTGAAATAGCAAATGTTTACCACAAAATGAAATTCACAGACAGACGTTTGCAGCTAAGAAATGGCTGTGGCGGTGCCAGTGGCAGTGGTGGTGGTGACCATTATTCACCATTTGGTAATTACAATAGAATTCGTCAAAACAGAAATCTTAAAAACTACACCTTATGTATCAGGTTATGCCTAATGAATGCTATTTACATTCATATTTGCTTTCTGAATCAAATTCCTGTATATTGTACCAAGGATGTTTTACTAACCATCTATACAATCTATCTTTAAAGAGTTGAACATTTGAGTAGTTATTTGTGGGGAAGTGAATTGAAAAGTTTTATGCCTTCTACCTTGTAATACTTTGAGGTCTTCTGCAATCTGTGATCACATATCAACTTTATTCCTACTACATATATTATGTTTATGTATATCCTCCCTTACATCATAGGTATGTAAATTCTCTTTTATTTGGACCAACACATCATAAATGTATAAATTAGTAGTAGTAGGAATTTCTAATTTTATAAATAAAGTCTTACAGTGTTCGAGTTTATTTGATGTCATAATTCTTATTACCTTTCTTTCAATCCTTAATACCAATTATTATTATTATTATTATTATTATTATTATTATTATTATTATTATTATTATTATTATTATTATTATTATTATTATTATTATTATTATTATTATTATTATTATTATTATTATTATTATTATTATTATTATTATTATTATTGTTGTTGTTGTTATTATTATTATTATTATTATTATTATTATTATTAATATTATTATTATTATTATTATTATTATTATTATTATTATTATTATTATTATTATTATTATTATTATTATTATTATTATTATGTTATTCTTGGACTACTGTCCTATAGTGCTATCCCATATCTAAATATTGATAGAAAGAATGAAAAATGGCCATTCAAACAAAATCTTTTGGCACTGTGTTTTTAAATTAGCCACGAGAAATGCCGTACTTCTTGCATACAAAATCAATATGTGGGTTCCAGGATAGTTGCTTATCAATTACAATACCAAGAATTTTCATGCTATCACAGTCAGATTTACATGTTTTAAATCAAAGATTGTGTTTTGTGTTTTGTGATTTGCTGGCACCCTAATTTACAATTTGCCAGTCTTCTGGAGTGCAATAATTATATTTATCAACTATGATTTTATTAATCACATTGGTCCTGAAAACTTGTGATTTTTTCTGCTTATTGAAAAACACACTATGAACATAGTGTTTATGTTTATCATTGTTAACAATGTGATTTGCTGTAATAATGAAATGCCTATTACTTTGTTCAGAATTGCTGCCCAACATACAATTGAGGCCTTTAGAATAGTAGAGGCATGCTTTTTGGTTTTTTCTTGCAACATATAGTATGAAGAGTACTCTTTCATGTGTTAGTGTCAATGGTTGATACGCCTTGGAAATGAACAAACTCTCCATTTGAGTACAGCATGGTGTTCGACCATACGTGCTGCAGCCAAATCTTGACAATAGCAAAGGCGTATGAGCCAGCCTGCCTGCTGGCCGGGGCCAGCCGCTATGCTGTGATATGCGAGAGAAGACATAATGATTACATAATATGTTTTTGTATTTGTTAGCCCCACGTTGTGGTGCCAATTTGCGAGAGAATGTTTCTTACGTAATATGTTTTACGTAAATTATTAGAACTTGGAGATCTTATATTGTGTATACTTCATGTGAGTGGAAGCCATCTTGTGACGTCATTCTTTGTTCGGTTTGTAGCTCCATCTTGTGTTAGCAATTTGCGTCAGTATTAGCTTGTGTTTGATTTTATTTCAAATGTCCTCCGGCTAGCTATTATCCTGTTGAGTCGAACATGTGTCTCAATACAGGTCGTGAAATGGAAAGGAATCTTTTATCCAAAAAATTACACTTAATGAAGAAATTTGTTTTATAATTTTTTATTGTCGAACACGTTCACTAACACTTTTACATATTGATCTGGATACTCGCCAAACTGAAACTGTTATAATAACTTCTTACTGATCTCTTTTAATCCACGTACTTCAATCTTTTGTATAATTAACTTTATAATACTTTAGATCTTTCATAATTCTGCTGCGCGTAACTTGACGAACTGACTGACTGAAGACGACGTGTAGTATATGAATGCTTTCGGCGAACTGAAGGACTGACTGACAACATGTAATGTGCTAGGAATTTTGATGAGCTGAGCGACCGACTGACCTTACCTCTAACTTAGCTTCTATTTATACTCCCACTCCCCGACATGCCTAAAGATTATAAATGAACTGCTATTGGCTAATAAAACGCGCCAACATTAGCGTCTATTTTAATATCCAATTAAAATTATGAATACATATGCTTTAGGAAATATTCCAGAAGGTTCTCAACGGAAAAAACGCGCGAACATTACGTAACTTCCTTGTTCCCAATAATGATAAACAGCTCACCCCCTTGCTGCATTATTGCGCTATTATTGACAGTTTCAGTAAGGCCGTATAAACTTACTTATCAATAATAATTACAATTAATAAACATCTAAAATCAATGTCACATAAAAATGCATATTCATATTACAATCATTATTTACATTTAAGTAATTTGTGATACAAATTACCGCATCATATGCCCCACTAGAAACATAATTATAAATATTTACAACTTGTTTGGAAATTTTATAATTGGGTTTTTAGTCTCCTAAATCTTGGAACACTCGCTATCACTTTCACTTAACACTTCACACGTATTTAACACACGACATATATATATTTTTTTTTTTTTATCTCGCCACTACTTACTGGCTCTGGTTTAATTAATTTAGATATTAATCTGACATCACAAATTTTTTTATAGCAAATACTTTACCCTAAATTATTTAATTACTGTTACCAAATTGTTTACTTTCTTAAGTTGTTGACAAAAATTTATACATTTAAGATTTTTGTAATTGTTTAACATTTTTACCAAAATATTCACCCTCTACACAAATATATTTACATCTCTTAAATCTAGACAATGTTTCACATGTTCTATTTGCTACATAAATATTTTTTTTTTTTTTTAATTATATTTACCAATTTTTGTAATTTTGTACTTTATTTTAACAATACTCTTGGAATTTTATTTACGTACTTTTAATTTAATATCATATTAAGTTTCAATCTTTGCATTCTTAATTTTCAAATGTTGTTACAGTTACTAAAAATTTAATTTTTTTTTTAAAACATTTCTCTCTTTTTTTTTTTTTTTTTTTTGTTAATTTATTTCTCTTTTCAAATGACATATAAATAATTAACCCTCTTACGTTCCAATACATTTCTCTGCAAGTCATCTTTACCTATCCAGCATTTACTTGACATCTCATTGCTATTTACCCTCCTGGATCAAATTGTGTGTGGCTAAACATTACTCGTAGCCGTATCCTAACCTTCAAATTTTTGTTCATGAATAACCTCTTGTATTCATATGAAATTTCATCACATGATAACATTTGAAAACAACCTAAAGCTTCCTGAACAATACATCTTTTACCAACTTTCATTTTCAATTCTTCTGCTATCTCTTTAATTTGAGAGTACTCTAACAAATCTGTACTAAACTGTACTGGACTGGAGTTTTCATTTTGAACATCTTGGTACAATTTATTTCTTTGCATTACTGTCTCATTCTGTATTTCTGATATCTCCCCTCTGAAATTAACTTGCGCCTTATTCACATCTACATTCATAACCTCTTTTATCTCTCTGAGCTCACTTGAAATACTACTCATTTGACTTCCTAACTCTGTACTTTCTACATCAACATGTTCATTTTTAGTATTAACCTCACTTTCTTTGTTATCTCTTTCCCTGCTCATGTCTAGCATTTTCTTTGAAATTTCTCCTATCTCACTTGCTATTACTTCCTCATTTTCATCTCTCATTTTTGGCATACTACTATCTAATTTCATAACTTTCTTTTCCATTTCTTCACTGCTTTGATCTACTGTTTGCTCTAATTTCTCATTTCTCCTACCAATACTTTCCATTAATTTCCTATGATTCCTGTCTATAGCTTCCCCTAATTCCCTAAGAATCTTTTGCATATTATCATTAATCTTTTTCAGCATTTCCATAATCATTCTAGTATCAGAATTAATATTTCCTGCTATTATATTCTCACTTCCTGCACTAACATTTCCTCCCTCCAATACTATATCGTTTGAGCTTTTTTTTGTAACCTGTATTGAATTACAGCTAACTGTTACACTATCCCCTTCCATCATTGTTTCTTCAATATTATTAGTAGCCATTTTTTTTTTCTAAAAAAAATTACGATACTCTGACCTTTGTGATGCTGTCTGTTGCTGTTACATTGATGTCCAGCTTCCTGCCCCTTTCTCCTAGATTTGTATGTCGCTTCTGCATTGTATTATGATGAATCTACGTTGTCTCGATGTTTTTGTAGTTGATTTACCCTGTTGCCTTGTAATCTCGGAATTACGATCGTAGTCTGTCGTCCCTGTTGTTTCTGGAATCTGCGTCTTGTAGATCATTTCACTGCTGCATTCGTTCCACGTCCTGGTTATGCTGATCCTTTCCTGGTCATCGTGTTCCTTTCCTGGTCACTATGCTCCACGTTCTGGGTGCCAATTTGTAAGAGGACATAATGATTACGTAATTTGTCTTTTACGTAAAGCAGCTCTTTAACAGAGGGTGCTGTTTATTTTCAGTCCTTTAACTCTCATAAATTGTTATTCCTTAACCATTTTAAAGAATTTTGTGGTTTTGTAAATAGTTTTTGTCTAGATGTATTCCTTCCTGTACGGGGTATCTGTTCAGTTCAGTCTGTTGCTCTTAAAGAAAGTTGTAGCATGCCTTCTGGTGGCTTGCAGTTCTTGGATTAAGTTTTATTTAGTGCATTTAGTGTTGTGCATTTAAAGAGTGTTGTTTATTAATGACCACTGAACAAGCCTTTAGTGCATTTAGCGTAATTTACTTTTATTAAGCACAATGAGTGATACAGACAGTGACTCTACTTCTTATCACATAAGTTGCTCTAGAAAACACTGCGTGCAGAAAAACCAATGGAAAATGAACATGGCAAAGAAAAAGAGAAATACAGGTGAAGAACATGTAAGTTTGAAAACAAAAACTGTTGTAAAGGCCAAAGAAGTAGGGCCTGCTTGTCAGTGTGATTTGAGAAACTGGGCCGAGATAAAATTAATGAAATATTTAAAACATTTTGGAAAATATGAGATTACAACCTACAGAATAGTTACTTAAACAAACTAATGACAAGCGTGGATGTGAAAAGATTACATGTAAAAGACAGGCCTTCCCATAGATTGCGTATGGTAGATTATAAAGTGATTCATGAAAATAAGAATTACAACATTTGCGCAGTTGCTTTTTGGAATATACATGGTTTGAGTGAAAAGAGATTGCATACTGCTCGTCACAAAGTTAGAGGAACTGGAACCATTGATGTAGATCATTGTGGTCATCAGAAAAGACAAAAAGAATACCTGATTCAGAGAGAGAAAAAGTAAAGGCATACATTGACAGTTTTCCTGCCTTATCCAGCCACTACAGCAGGGCTAAAAGTTCACACAGAAACTACTTAGCCACTGATTTGAATATAATCAAAATGTACAAGGCTTATTGTGACTGGATTGTTGAAAACTATGCTGAAGATCTTCTAGTTTCTGAATCATTTTATCACCACATTTTTAACTGAATTTAATCTTGGATTTTCTCCTCCTATGTATGACACGTACAACTATTGTGACAAAACAAAGCGACAACTGGAGACAATGAGAGAAGACATTAATTCTGAACAAATAAAGCAGTTAAAACAAGAAATGAGTTTGCATGAACATAGAGCTAAGATGGCACAAACACTGTTAAAGCAAATGGCTGATAACAATGATCTAACAGTTGCTGCTGTTGTCATAGACATGCAACAAGCACTTCCAACACCAAAAATAAATTCTGGAATCCAATTTTACAAGAGGAAGATGTGGACCTACAATTTTGATATCCACATAATAAAGGACAGAACAGCTTCGATGTATCTTTGGAATGAAAGTACTGGAAAACGAGGCTCTGCTGAAATTTCAAGTTCTCTCGTGCACTACATTAAAAATAAAATACCACCAGAAGTGAGGACATTATGTATTTTCAATGATAATTGCAGTGGGCAGAATAAAAACTTGAATATGGTTTTGACCTTTCTCAGATACATCCATGCAGATCGTTTCTCAAAAATTGAACGCACCTTAATGGTTCCCGGCCACTCTTATCTTCCTTGTGACCATGATTTTGGGAACATAGAATTGTATCTCAGGAGAAGAGAACTGTTTACTGGGATTCAGTATGGTCACCAAATAAGAATTTTCAGAAAGAAGAATCCTTTTAATGTCATCATGGTAAAGAGAGACCAGTTTAAAGATGTAGGAGTTTTGCAACATCACATAACAAAGTGGCAAATTCTGGGCACCAAGTTTTCAGAGGGAAGAGCTTTTGTTTTCTCCAGCAAGTACAGAATGGGATTTGGCATTAAACCTTCTTACAGCAGAGAATCTTATCAAGAAAATCTGCAAAATGGACTGTGAAGAGCTACAATCATCATTTCAGTCTTTCAACAGTCAGCCTACCAAATAAGTACATTAAACCTGTAATTATTTCAGCAGAAAAACTTGCAAATCTTTGCTCACTTCTTCATTACATTCCCACAAATCATCATGCATACTTTAATAGTATATTTACTCATCAAGAAAACATGTATCACACACCAGAGGAAGAAAACAGGCAGTAGCGAATGATACTTTAAATTACTGACGTACTCATGGTTCCTCACAGCACAGCACAACCTGGACCAGCGCTTAATCATCTTCAGTGAACTAAACACCATACTTTTTATTTACTTATTTATTTATATTCATTTTATTGTTTGTTAATATTAGAACAAATATTTGTGGTAAATATTTACTAATATTAGTTTTCTTGCAAAATACTAGCTTTACAAGTAAACAGTTTTGACTATAACACACATGAATGCATGCCTTAATTATTTTAAATAACATTGTCGATGGAGTTAGCTTTCAAAAACATTGAATATCCGTCAAATAACATCTTACAATCATAATTAACAGTATTAATGTGTTAAGTTCACATCTGAACACTTCTTTATGCCTTTATCAATTATTCTAATATATAATGCTTAGTAAAACTTTAATCACATTTGCTCAAAACTAGCTATTATATACCTTTGCTATTCTAAGCACCTCAATTATACTTTTAAACATGATCATGGCAAGTCAGTGCCACTGTAAAGGCTAATGCTGTAATATACCTTATCTCTGTACGCTCCACTATGGACAGATGTGGTAGCAAATTGTAGTACCCAATTTAAAAAATTATTTTATCATACTGCCACTGCATATCTGTATCAGTTGATATCTATGTTACAAGAATTTTATATTCTCTTTAGAAGTAGAACAAATTAGCTATATTTGTTCAGATTGAAAGCCAGGCTTTCCAAATTTGATCACAAACTGAGTCTAAGTGATGTACACTCATAGTAGGTAAACATACACTTTTTAGATTACACTTGTGCAATCATATTAATACCTTAACAATCTTTGTACAGTATTGCATTTTGATAAGAACTTGCTGTTTATGCTGAAGCTTTGCTGTATTTACGGTATTGCATAGATTTTCATAATTATTTACTTGCTTGAGCACAAAGTAATAGCTAACTGTTATAAAACCACAGAACCATTGTTTGTTCTTACCCTGGGAGTGTCCTTGTAGACCCACATCAAATGCCAGCTTGTCATTAGAAGAACTTGTGGAAAGACAGGCCAAGTACTGTAAGCAATGTTTACCTAATTAATAAATAGGTACTGTATATTAATACAATAAAATATATTAAGCAATATAATATAATGCTTTGAGCAAAACATATTTCTAAATTTAAGACAACTATTCTTCAACTGTCATCACTTTCATATCTTTAAAAGTCTGGGGAGTGATGAAGAATGATAAAGGATTGATATAATACATGGGATGTTTTGCAGATAAATTATGGGTTTACCCATAGCATCACCTACAGGTGTAACAATGTTGGAGTTGGGCAGAACCGGAAGTAAAAGCCAAATGATTAAAATAATGCTAAGTGTTTTGGATTAAATCAATGGTGGAACAGAAGTTTCTAGACAATGCTTAGTTATGTATGAGAAATATAGAATTGCTGGTAACTGGATACTAAAATTGCAAATAATTAGGAAATTTATGAAGCGAGGGAAACCTTAGAGAGAGGGTTTTGGAAAGAGGTGATACAATGGATAAAGGATATTGATAAACAAGAAACCTTCAGCAGATTAGTGTTGAACAGGGAAATTAAATATTACTGGGGAGGGAAAAATGTTACAAACATGTAAAAAATTAGGTAGAGATTGATGGGCATGGTTTAGAGCTGGTGTAAGAAAATTAAGAGGTATGAATGGGGAAATTGACTTGTCCAGTTGATGCTGTCCATTGTATGGGGGCACAGACAGTGATTTTCATTATGTTTTATTTAGAATGCGATGAAAATAAAGTATGGAGCGATCAATTAGAACCAATGAAATGGGTTCAGTTACCAATAGAGGTAATAAAGGTAGGATTCATGAGGACAAGAAATGTCCTAACTGAGAATAGAAGTATAGAGGAATTACTATGAAAACTTAAAGAAATATGGGGAAGAAAAATGTAATATCCCAGATCTATGGAAGGATACCCATTTAAGAGTTGGTATATTACTGTAGTAGTGATGATTAGGTTAGGAGTGCATCTGGCATGCAATATATCGATAACCATGGTATTGGATATATTCATGCTAGAGGCATTTCAAGTGCAGGAATATGTGTAAATGGTAAGAGTAACAAGGAGTTTGTATTTAAAGTATTGCAAATTTGTTTATACGTATATTAATTTTTTAGCTTAAGAAGCTGGAATAAACTCATACATTCATGAAAGTGTATTTCTACATTTTATATTAAATAAAAAAGAATTACCATATCACTGTTGCCATGACGCAGGAGGATTGCATTGCCATATAATAGCGTCCTATGTCCAGAACCAGTTCCTTTGCCCTGTGAATTAGATCACATCTGTTATTTTTATTCATTAGTATTCATTGTATACATAATTATACAAATTAAATTTTCATACTTATTTTAGAATTATAAATTGTACAAAAAGGCATATCAAAAAGCAATAAAAATAATTTCTAACGAAACATTCTATCAGATTGCATTAGTCAAAGCTAACCCTTGTATACTGTAATGTATCCAACATGTATTCATGGTTGTGTCTGATTGTGAAATACCTACTAGTTTTCTCTTGCTAAATGGAAACAGCTTATAATTCACCTATACATGTTATGAAGATATTATTTATATAGTTTTTCTGGCTGAGAATAACTAGATTTAGCAGTGATAAAAGAGAGGGTGAATGACTGAATGGATGAATTCATAATATATGCACTATAAGGAAAAGATGCACATTTTTTAAATTTGTACAACTAATTATCAGATACGTCATATAGAACTATAATTCCATTTGTGACAAAATGCCATGATTGCATTCCTGTAATCTTATACAGTTAATAAATGATAATCATTGTAGTGTAGAAAGAAGAAAGTTCTAATTTTTCTTTTTCTTGTTGAGAAGTTGCTTTCATTCACATTAGGGCTTTAAAGCATTACATGCCAAACCAGAACTGCATGCAATCGATGCAATATGAAAACTGATACAGAATATCAGAACAATCATTAAACTAATAATTAATTTATCATATGGAATCAAGAAATGCATGAATATATAGTACTAGTTTCTCTGGCGGTATGTATGAATGCTACTAAAGCTGTAATGGTTTACTGTTCAAGAAAATGTTATTATAATTAATAATTAAGTGTCCTGATTTGTTATCTTGGTGTTATAACCACTTCTTAGAAATCATATTTTATTTAAATTTTCAGAAACATATGAATGGAATGTCATAAAATACAGAAAGAAAAAAAATATATATATATATATATATATATATATATATATATATATATATATATTGAAGTGAATGGATCAATTATCTACCTTCCACATTGTATATTACACTCTCCTTCTATTGTTTCACATACTGAACAACTTTATGATTATGTTTATTTCAATATACACAGAAACATTTCCTTCTAAATGTCCTATGCAATGAGGGCTTCACCCAACAAAAAATGTCTGTTGTACAACAGTCATACGTTTTTCTTCAATCATTACAATTTGTTCCTATAGGTACTCCATAAATAATAATTATTCCTGCAGGTTTTCAAATACTTGGGAAGCTTAGGAATATATTACTTCTTGCATGCTTTTGTTTCTTGGTCATTTCATCCTTGAAAAACTAAGACATCTTTCATCTACTTGCTTCTTCTTGGTCTTCAATAGCATTATTTACAATAAGGTGAAAGCAATTATGTTAATATGCAGTATGTGATGTGTAGAGTATGCTAGAGTTGGGAGTACATACAAAGGTGGGTGAGTGCAGGCTCCATAGTAGCATTGCTCTGAGTCACATGACCTGCCAGTGCATGCAGGTTGGAATGAAAGAGAGAGAAAGAGAGTAAGAGTGAGATAGAGGGCGTACAAAATGCCATTTAAACAAGATTAGTTACATTAAAGGTGACATGCAAACAGAACAAATAAAGAGAATCTACTTCATGTATGCGGATTAATTTACATTTCATCGTTGTAGTTGCATTCCCTGTCATTTCTTTCCCAAATAGTGAACATACTTATGTTTCAGATTTACCAAAGCTTAGCATTTTTAATAAATATTATTGCTCGCCAGGTTTTTTTCAGATCAGAGAGAATTATTGTATTGCTTCTGTAGTTTAGTATAAGAGGATTCTGATAAAAAGACATACTAAATGTGATGGATTGGAAGACAGTGCTGACAAAGAACATCAGCCTCACTATTCAGAAAAGAATGTATCAATTGTGTCAGAAAATAATATAGATATGGAACTGGAACAACAAATGGTTGATCCAATGCTTACAAACTTCATTCCAACGTGTCACAAGCTTCTGCTCCTAACCATGGAGGTATTTGTAACCAAAGGAAAAATCATTGTATTTCACAATCATCTTAGTGCCCTGCTGTAAGAAGTAACAAGACAAGACTGTCATAATGGAACAGTGTGGACATGAACTGTAGTAGAAATTGCCTAAATTATTGAAACATGATTCTTAATAAACTGCAGAAAGTGGATTATGTGCTAAAAATACAAAAGAAAATAAATAGTATCAAGAAAACTAAAAAATGAAAAAAACAAAAAGCACTTGTTAAATAACCAGGTTCCTTCTAGATAGTTTGATTGTTACTGTAATGTTACATTTGAAAAAATTTATAACTATAGGAAAGTCTATTTTGGAAATCATTAATGCTACAAAAAGGTTATTTTATATATGATGGCAGTTCAGAGAGTTTCTGCTCAGTCTGACACAGAGCATCAAATAGCAATCATAGTTTTCAAGTGGGATACCTACTTTAGATGACACAATATGCAGTTTTATGCATGTTTTGAAAGATAACCAACGAAAATAAAGCAGGAATTGGGTTCTACTTTGGAACGTTCTCCATCATTTTCTACAGTGAAGCATGGATGTTCTTCAATTTGTTATGATAAATGTCCAGGGCACTCAGTTATCACAAGGACTGGAGAAAACATAATGAAAATGTACAATGCCATGTTAAATGACAGATGAATCAAGCTACATGACCTATGCTGTTCTCTCTCTCTCTCTCATACACGCACGCACGCATGCACACACGCACACACACACATATACAAAGATTTGTTTTTTTCTAAAATGTTGCCTTTCATTTGGGAAGTCTCAAAATGTGTACTTGAATTGAAGCATATCTAGCATATAAGCTGAAGAAGAGCAAGGAGTGAAGTTGGCACCTTTATTATCATTTGTCATTTTTAAATTATTCTAATAATATAGAGGAGCTTAAATTCTGTGCTCCAAATACCCTAAGAGATGCTGCCAAATGGTTTAGAAAGCATATTGATACATTTGCTATAAAACTTATTCTTATTTTGATACAAAGTCAAGTTGGAACTTACAAATTTAGGAGTTATTTTTTGCCTTACGTTTTGCAAAATATTAGAGATGAAATATCAGATGATTAATTATAAACACAGTAGAACTTTTATATGCTGAAGTGAATATATTATAATATGAAGGAATCATGGTCAGAGTTGAAACACTGCACTTAACTATTAATTTTTTATTCCAGTAATTTGTTACTTTGTTATTGAAAGAAAGTGAAATATTATGTTACAACTTAGACTATATGAGTGTTTCATAATATACCAGAGGATTATATTCTGAAAAGTCTTAATTTTTTTATTCTTTCATAGCATTATCAAGTATGGAATTTTACTATGCACAAACAATAGTTCAAATGCAAGAAATATTAATACTGCTAAAGAAAGCAGTGAGCTGTATAACAAAATCCCATATATATGACCATTGCAAGGCACATCAGGAAGACATTTTGGCTGTTATAAGTGAGTATAGCGATAGCCACATTATTCATTATAAGGGGAGACTAAATGGTTAATTTTATCAAAAACTAGATTTTGTCTGTCGCCTACTCTTATAAATTGTAATTTACACTTTAATTTATATATATATATATATTTTATATTTTTAAAATTTTAGTGAATCTGCCATTACGTACTTTGAGTTCTGTATAACTTCACAGAAAAAATAAAATCCCATACTCTATGGAGGAGAGAGATAAATTCTAGCTCATCCTTTTTGGGAAGCTTTGTACTACACCACTTCATAATACAGCAGCTTTTGCATATTCAAGAAATGTGATTTTGTAAACATATGCATCCTTCCTCCCCCCTATTTTTAATTTAAACAGTGTTTTCTCTGAATGGCATTTTCTGATATAAATGCATGTTTCTTACACTTAAATTTAATCTCCTATGTTACTGTTTCCCTATAGGCTAAAACCAAATAACCTGAATCTATCATCTCCTCAACAGTTTTTTCCCTGTTTACACAAACTTGGGTTCTTCCCTTAAAAATATATTGCCAGTATGTGACTGAAGGATAGCTTCAGCTACCCAATCTTTTCTTTTCTTAACAAGCTCAGTGAATGTGACTGTTGCAAATTTGAAAGTTTTTCATTTACAGCTCACATCTCCAGAGCCTTACATGTTTCTCCTATATCACTAAACATACAGCAATAAGAAGTACATAATTTTTTCTCAATTGGCATACTCACACTATAGGTTTTATATTTAACTATAATTTATTGTTGTTGATATGTTGATTGATTATTGTGATAAAGTTCTGGTTCCAACAACAAGCTTTTTGGCTAACCATAAGGATCCACAGATTGTTAAAAGCACTAAATATTACATTTTAAAAAAATAAAACAAAACAGAATATTCTACTACACTGCTAATTAACTTAAAATATATGGCAGTAAAACAGAAGCAATGTTTCATTAAATACTAGAAACCTGCAGAGCAACCAAACTCTTGGGCTTAATAAGCTTAACCCATTAATGCCCAAGTTTGCAAATTTACCCATACCAGTTTTATTCCTACATGGAAACACATACATCTTGGACTTAAATATATATGGTAGGTCATTCACTTTCTGTAAATGAAATAAGCTAAAACTACTAAGAGCTCAAAATTTGCATTGTGCGTAATAAGCTAAACCTTTTTGTAATACTATTTAATTGTTCAACAAAAAAATGAAGTTCACAATATGTGATACAACTAATCCTATCACATAGGTATGAGATTTCTTATTTTTGATATGTATGGCCAAACTTCCCAATAATAAGCTCATGGTCTGGATATTGGGTTCTTTCTTCCAGCAGAACTTAATTCAGGCATTAAGGGGTTAACCAGGATATTCATATAGAACATTTGATCAAAAAGCCTTCAACAGTTCATTTATTTATTAAAAAAATTAAAACCTTGTACTACTGTAGTACAAGGGACATTCTAAAAGTTCTGGGCTTGGCACAAAGTTGTATGAAGATGACCAAATTACTATGATAGCTGTTAAGTATCGTCCTTTAGATGGCATGTTCAGATTGGTAAGTGCAGTTGCTTGTTTATAATGATTGTATAAATAAATTTTCTGCAAACTGGATAAAACTGAAATATGAGCTGTGATAAAGTGCTTAGTTTTGAAGGATTTAACACCAGCAGAAATACAAAAGGAGTCAGATTCAACATTAAAGGATCCTTTGCCTGCATTTTGAGCTGCTGACTTTAAGAATGGTCATACATCCATTCAAGATGATGAGCACTTAGGATGTCCCAAAACTACTACAGTCAACAAAATTGTGACAAAAATTCAGAGTGACTGAGGATTGAAGGTATGTGAGTTGGTAACATTTTAAAGACCTCAGTTGGTCATATCCACTACATTTTACACAAAGTTTTGGAGGGGTTCTACTCAATTACATTTGTTAACAATGAACCAAAATGCATTTGAATGAGCATTCCTCAAGAGGCTTGTTTACCCTTGATTATTAAACTATGCTAAGGAAGACATTGTTACTAAACAACAGTCTGACAGACAACACATTTATTTGCACTTAAAATACAAATGCTATTGTGAAAAACAGCACAAAAAATGTAATACATTTTATTTTTATCATTTTTAATATGTTCTGATGCAGTTTAGGATTTCTCATTGCATTCAATGCACAATTTTCCTTTGTTTACCACACGTTGCACAGGAAGAATAGCGACAGAATACTTGATCATACGCCATAAACGTGATGGACAAAATGCACAAAGTTCTTGAATTTCCTCTTCTTTTCTTATATTTGGATCAACACCTAGAACTTTGTCAATCATAACTTTTAATGATTTCCTAAGTGTCGGCAGTTTCAAGCGCTGATGTAGCCAGGATGCCATTTGTCCGTGCTAGATTTTTTGCGTACTGCATTCTTGATACAGATTTCTTATTATTTTGCAGCATATTGTAACAGTATAGCACATAACCATTTATCAGAGTTTTTATCAGCATTGTATAGAAAATGCACAGCAGCCATCTGTGTGTTTTCCTACTACAAAACATGCCAGTACACATTTGATCAAAATTGTCAACAGCACCTTTTACAGCATTGTAAAATTCTAAAATATCTTTATCAACTACAGGTTGTTCGTGTGATGTAGACAAGAGAATAACTACCTTATTATAATATCTTTATTGTACTAAGCCACATATTCATACTACAATACTTACTTTACTGCCCATTTCCTTAATCCTATTTAAGCATATTTGCTGATCTGATCAAATCCATTTGTTTTTAACTTTACTCAATATAGCCCTATATTGCTACTATCTTTTTGAATCATTTCAATTATAGCAATATTTCTATTTACCTTAAACCATTTCTTTTTAATAAACTCTTTTCTCCAAATTTCTGTACCTTTGCACTTAAATATTATATGTTCAACATCTTCATTTCCATTGCATATGGGACATTGGTTTTAAGGTATACCCTTCCTTAAACCTCTTAGCCTCCTACTCCTGTTTTTACCCATTCAATGCTTTCTCGCTCATCCTTATTTGCATTACCTTTTTACCATCAAAGCAGAACATGGATGTTCCCAGCTTCCTGTTCTTCACATTCAATAGTTGAGGTAGTATTTCCCTCTTGTTTGTTCTCATTGTACCGACAACTGTCAACTTGAACATTTCAGAGGCCATTGGTGCTGTTGTAAACCAATTATCCATAGTCACATTTCTGTAGGATACTGGAGGTAAGATTTTTTATGTAATATTCAGATAAAGGTAGTCCTCTGGTTTGTGTGTCTTACCAAATGCAAAATTACATTGAACATATATTTTGTTTTAACATTGCATATCATAACTATTTTAATGCCATATTTAGCTGACCTATTAGCAATGTACATCTTGAATAGACATTTTCCCTGAAAAGCAAGTAGCTGCTCGTCAACAGCCTATAAGTGTTTCTGCAACAGGATATGAAGTGATCCCATACCTCCTGTATCGGTCTAATCTGTCATTTTTTCTCCTTAGTTACCTAGTGCCTTGACCATCAAATCTCAAACAGTTTATAAGGGATTCAAATCTCTCACAGCTCACTGCAGCCCAGTACCATTCACCACAAGTAGGATCAAATGTCTTTTGCAGGTAGGTGATTATCTTTCAATGCTGCCGAGAGTGTCAGTACTCTTAGTAGAGCATACTTCTCTTTAACAGTAGTATATGTTATTGCAAAATTAGTAGTGGCATATCTGGCTTGCTTTACATGTATTCAGCATTTGTATGTCCTACAATCTGCTGTATTATGTCTTGTGGGAAAAATGTATCAAATGTTTGATGTGCATTGTTCATTTGTGCAGCCATTCCTTTAGGTCCTTGAAGAAAATGTACAATATTCTTGTATTTTTTGTTAGTTGGTAGATGTGTAGACCATAAGTGATTATTTTACCCCCTCAGATATTTATCATTTATATTAATTACATGATTATCATTATTTGTACTATCAAAACCAAAAGACATGTTAGAATCAGCATTAGCAAAATCTTGTGAAACATGGAGCTTCTTTGTTGCTGCTGTGTAGTCATCATTGTTTGCTGATGCACCTTGTTGATGTTTTTAGTCACTACATCTGAGGCTACTTCAATATCTGAATCATCATCATCCTTATCTGTAAATTGAACGTTGTCCACTTCTACATTATCATCTGTCTCACTGCAATATTCTTCAAAGATTATAATCATTGCATTTTAAAAAGATTTTCATGATCTCATCTGGACTATTTCTCAGATTTTCTGCATTTTAATGCAAATGGCAACAACAATAAGCAAAATGATTCTTAAATATGTGGATAATGTGATACGTTTACTAATACCAGGCTATAATAATTTTTGTAACAAAGCATAAGTTACAAAGCTTCAGAGAGACGCTAACTATTGCATGGAAACTGCAAGAGAAAAGGAAGCTATGCAACTTACATTAACACTAAGCATTCGTCTCTCAGCTGACACCATCAACACTGCCTCTGAACAATGCAACTGATCATGACAATGACTCAGGCAATACTCCTTTTACTGTCATATGTGAAGATACTTAGACAGGGAGAAATGGCACAATACTGGAAGTAAGTGTATTGTTCATTACCAGTACCAGGCATAGTCTGTCAGATGAATGATTAATAATCGAGGATTAAATGTAATTCAAGTGAGTTTTCCCAATGTTTCTAGTAGTAGATGAAATATGGATTCATCACTACACACCAGAGATGAAGGAACAGTTGAAACAGTGAGTGGCAAGTGAAATTGCGCTAAAGAAAGAAGAATTGGTTACATGTGCAGAAAAAGTCATACTAGGGAAGGTTTCAGTATTGGACTAATTGAAGGATGCTATCCACACATATGGGGTTGTTGCTGCAATCACTTTTATGTCTAAGCCATATTTGTGAGATTTGACTCCCAAGGATTACTGTTTATTATCAAACTTGAATAAATGGCTGGGTGAATGAAGATTCATATCAAATGATTAGGTTGAACATGAGACATGCCCCTTGTATCTTATTAATGGCACATTTTGCTTTCATTTACATTTAGTATATGGGACAAGTATCCAGCAGCAAAACAAAGATTTTATGACAAAAGAAAGCTAATAGAATTATAAATGAATTGTCATTTAAAGAATTTTACAGGGAGGGTTTCAGAGAAATGAAATCAATGATGTTAGCAAGTACAAGTGCTATCCAGAAAGTAAAGAAGGTTTTGCCATACCAAGATATTCTTTAATAATAATACAGAAACTGAATACATAATTTCTGGCACATACTTTGTTGCCTACTTTTCTACATACTCACCTTTGACATTAAGGCACTTGTCGTACCTTGGCACCAGTTTGTGTACACCCTGTTCATACCATGTGGCTGCCTGGCTATTCAATCAGTCACGACAGCATCCATCAGATCTTCATCATTTGTGAAGCATTCACCAGCAAGCTGCTCCATCATTTTTGGAGACAGAGAAAGTTTGACGGTGCCAGGTCTGGATTGTAGGGAGGATGCCCAAATATCTCCCACTGGAATTTCTCATGCAGCAAGACTTGTGTCTGCCGGGCAGCATGAGGATATGCATTGCCATGCAACAGAACAATTCCACATGAGAGCTTGTCTCTTTGGTGGTTCTGGATAGCCCGGTGAAGACTTTCAAGGGTAGCAAGCATGCATCACTATTGATTGTTGTGTTGTGGGGCATGAAATCGATGAGTGGGACCCCTTCACTGTCCCAGAATACAGAAGTCATCGGTTTATTAGTTGATGCAGTTTGTTTGAACTTGCGTAGCGACTGAGTATGACGCCACTCCATACTGTTGCTTCCTTGTGGGGGTGTTATGAGAAACCTATGTTTCATCTCTTATAACAATGTGGTCAACGAACATGTTGCCATCCCTTTCATAATGCTCCAAAATGCCAATTCTCGCGCTATATGGTCATCCATGAGTATTTATGGCACAGTGAGCCATGGTATCCTAAGTAGCGCTCAGTGACAATTTTGTGCACAGTTGAATGAGACACTGTTCATGCTTATTATGATTCGTCGATTCTCTTGAATGATACAATCCACCTTTTGTTTCAGTGCATCTGTGATGACAGAGGGTTGCCCTGATCTCTCTTCATCATGAATATCCCATTCTTAAACATTATGCACCACTTTCAGATGCTGGCTGCATTCATTACACCTTCACCATAAATGGTAACAAGCCTGCGGTGAATGTCACACGGTCTAACAAGAAAACACCTCACAGTTGGCGGGATTCTAAATCAGCACAGCCATGGTCACAGCTATCTGTGCATACCACGTGACAAGTGCACAAGGCAACTGTCCACATCGCATTCAACACCACAAACCAATGGCAACAAAACAGGTGCGTAGACTGTATGCGCAAACGTTCTTTACTTTCTGGATGGCCCTCATGTACACTAATGAAGGACATGATAAAGAGAACATCAATAATGTTACACAGAGGTGTCTACTATTTACAATCACAAAATATGAGGAAAAATATATATTTGATATACTGTATGTTAAATTAAAAATTCCAGAAAACAACCATAGATACTTACAGTTAAAAATGTATAATAAACTTCCACATAATATGAAGGAATACAGAATATATAAATTCAAAAGTTACCTAAATTGGCTGACCAGTAAAGCTTGCTATACATAGTGAAATTCCTCATTGATTAGTCATATTGGGAATAGAACATTCTTTTGTACATTGTATCAGATAGTGTGTGCTCAAAATATGTTTTGTAAGTATATGAACTTGAAATGTTTTATGCAAAGCAGTATCATTTTCTAATGTAATTTCATAGTTTAAAAAAAGGAAAGCTTAATTTATGAAGTTGATATTGCTGCTTTTTAATATTTTAATCCCAGCTTTTAATTACAGCAATGTATAAAATACTACCGATTTTTATTACACACAGTATGTTTGCATGCTATATCCCATAAATATTTCTTGCACGAACAATGCCTATATCATATTTGATAATGGCTGAATAAATAATTGATTGATTGAATCCCTTTTAACAAAAGGTTCCTATGTGAAGAGTATAACTCCAAAAAAGAAGCCAAATAACTGATAACAGCTTCAACATTTTGACCTTACCCAGTTTGTATATGAAAGAATTGCTAATATACACCAAGAAGAATATTTCAAATTATGTCACAAATGGTGAAATTCACTCACACGATACAAGGAATAAGGACAAATTACACTCGATCACTCACAAAACCAAATTGTTTGAAACATCCTTTAAGTATAACGGCTTAAAATTGTATAACTATTTACCCAGGTACTTTAAAAATATAACCTCGTCAAATAAATATACGGTAGAATTACCTAAGTTCTTTGGAAAAAATCAGTTTTACTCTGTAGATGAATATGTGGAATACTGTACAAGCAAAACTTAAATATTTACACATGTTGTGAACTCATTTGTTTCATGGGTCCTGTTTTCATCTGAGGGAGCCACTTTGGCCAAGAGGATGTCTGCCTTCGAAACCATTGTATAATTGCTGTTCTCTTCAAGATTAGGTACCTTAAATGATGACATACATGGATTGACAAGAGCTTGTCTACCTGCATATTGTTTTTCTTAATACAACTTGTAGATATGTTTTATTGTATATACTTGTGGACGAAACCAATAACTCTGTATGATTTCTTATGGTGAATAAATATGTATGTATGTATGTATGTATGCCATGTTTCAAACTGAAATCAGGCATCACTGCAGTGCAAAAACGTTCAAATAACTACCCTCTACCTAAGCAGCCCTTTGCCTGGAAAAATTCTGATTATTGTATTTTCTCAAAATGACTCCAATAGTTTCTATTCAAATAAAAGAACCAAAATAACAAATAAAACCTTTGACTTCAATTTTCTATAAATTTTGTGTATTCAGTTTTATCAAATTTTGTAAAACTTTAAAACATATAGAAAATGCAAATAAAATAATGAGAGAATATCCTAATGTACACCTTGCATCCAATAACCTTTTGTGATATTAACCATTTCAGAACTATTGGCTTTATTTTTTATATGATATTTTAAGCAGTATACTTTGAAACATTATGCTTATACAAAGGGTATTTATTATCAAGACTTTCATTAATTAATTATTGACCTGCTTTTTAAATTGCTGACTGTTCCCTTGGTCTTCTGTATGTTCTTGTGTACCTATAACAACTAACAGTATATAGTAAAATAACATTTCATACGAATAATTTGTAGGATAGCTTGAAAATAAATGGCATACCTATAGAGAAAGTAGAGTGATTTCCACATATGAAATATTTATGTATATCTGTGAAGCTGTGAGCACATAACTCTTTGAAAAATCTTATAAATACAAAACTTAATTTAAGTCTGGCATCTTTCAAGGATTCAAGGAATTCCTCTAACCATCAAGTGTCCTTTCATTTGGATTCTTTTCTCACAAAAGTATTCCTAATTATTTTAATTACAATTTGTATGTTCAAGATTTTGGTATGATGGAACTTGAATTTCCTTTAGACAACCTGTGAAATCCTCATACTTCTCATTTATGTATATATAACCGTAATTATCCTAAGAGATTCACAAAAGCTTATTGCAGAAATAATGAAAGGTCATTAAAATTTATAACTTATGTCTAGCTTTTTCTATATAAACTGTCATTCCCAAAGTATTCACTTCAGTGTATTTAAATGTTATCAGAGTGAAATTTACCTATACCTTTTTCTCTATAAGCTGAAAGGAGAGGTAAACAAAACTTAAATGTATCACTCCGCTGAGCACATGGCAGCACCACGTGGAGGATGACAGGAACTAAGTACCCTTGAGAGGAAATTGCTTCAGACAGAATGCGAATACAGTATATTGCACAGCTTGTAGACAATTGGCTTGTAAACATTGATGTCTTATTCCTATATTTTGCCTTACATTCTAAACTTCTAATGCAATGCTGAAAGTAGAAAAATCAAAGTTGTACCTAAACAGTTCAACTTCTGTGATTAAATGTACTACATTAAACTGTTCTTAACTTTAGGCTTTAGAAATCATTCATTTAATGACTAATATCAGTATACCGCCTTTGCTTTAACCTTTTATGAATCAAGTTAAATAACAATCAATGCTATAGGTTAGAACACAACAGAAAACAAATGCAACCCAAACTATCCAAGCAACAATTCTGCCTCACTAGCAAAGAAAATGAACGAGGAGTAGGTAAACTCATTTACATTCTTCACTTAAGTAAAATTACCTGGACATGTTTCAAGAGCCCTTTGCTCTCATCGTCAGCTGCTGACCTACTGGATGGTGGTTGTTTGATCGTCCTGTATCTGCTTGTGTTGACCATCTGTGGTGGTATCTGGTGAGATGTACTTGCTGAGTTTGTCTTCTAATGGGATGTCAAGATTCATTGCGATATTCTTGTTCTTCCAAATGTAGATTTTCTCCCAAGTGGATAGTTACATAGGTTTTGAGACTTCTTTTGACAGTTTGACATCTGGGTCTGTTTCGTGGTTTTTCTCCCAAAAATGATTTGCAACAGCAGATTTTTCAATTTGTTTTTGGTGAATGTTCCTGAAGTGTTCTTTTCTGCGCATTTCAATATTTCTTTTGGTTTTCCCAATGTATTTCATGTTGCAATCTAGGCATTCTATGGCATATATTCCGAATTTTTGTTCTGGAGGAACTTAGTCTTTCAATTCTGAACTTAAGAGATCTTTAATGCTGTGTTTGTTATATGGTGCAAGTTTTACGTGGAATTCTCTACAGATGTTTTCAAATCTGTGATATAAATGTGGATAATATGTAGATTTACAGAAACTGTATTGTATTTTGATTGGTTTGAGAGTGGAGACTTCTGTAATCATCTTCTTTCTTTTGAATGTATTTATTTTCTTTATTATAGTGGGTTTTCTGAAACCATTGGCAACTGCTATGTTTAGTATGTGCTCAACTTCTGTTCTGTACTCTGTGTAATTCATGGGGATGTTAACCAATCTATATGCTAGGCTATTGAACAATGCATATTTAGGACTGCCTGGATTGTAGCTATTATTTTTTACATAACTGTCTGTATGTGTGGTCCTCCTATGTATACCAAAACTAATCTTAGAGTTTTCATTCCTCATAATCTTCAGATCTAAAAATGGAAGGCAGCAGTCTTTTTTAATTTCTATTGTAAATTTGATTGACTTTTCTTGTAGGTTTAATAGGTTGAGTGCAACTTGTGTTTCTCTGGAACTATTGCGAATATATATGGTCTACATATATATGCCAAAGTTTATAAATCTAAGGGAATGCTATTAGGATGTGTTTTTCAAAAAATCCCTTATATAGATCTGCGAGTAATGGAGAAAGAGGGTTTCTCATTGCCAAGCCTGAAGTTTTTTATAAGTTTTCTCATTAAATGTGAACTCACTCTGTTCGATACATACACTGGTTAACGTGATTAAATCTTCTGTTTCATTAGTGTTCAAACCTATTGATTGCAGCCATTTCTAGTGTGTCCCTCTTCCTCATTTACTCGCAGATCTATATATGGGATTTTTTGTAAAACACATCACAATAGTATTCCCTTGGATTTTTAAAGTTTGGCATAGATATGTGGACCATATATATTCGCAATAGTTCCAGAGAAACACTTACAAGATGCCCTCAAACTATTAAACCGACAAGAAAAGTCAATCAAATTTACAATAGAAATTAAAAAAGACTGCTGCCTTCCATTTTTAGATCTGAAGATTATGAGGAATGAAAACTCTAAGATTAGTTTTGGTATACATAGGAAGACCACACATACAGACAGTTATGTAAAAAATAATAGCTACAATCCAGGCAGTCCTAAATATGAATTGTTCAATAGCCTAGCATATAGATTGGTTAACATCCCCATGAATTAAAAAAGAGTACAGAACAGAAGTTGAGCACATACTAACACAGCAGTTGCCAATGGTTTCAGAAAATCCACTATAATAAAGAAAATAAATACATTCAAAAGAAAGAAGATGATTACAGAAGTCTCCACTCTCAAACCAATCAAAATACAATACAGTTTCTGTAAATTTACATATTATCCACATTTTTATCACAGATTTGAAAACATCTGTAGAGAATTCCACGTAAAACTTGCACCATATAACAAACACAGCATTAAAGATCTCTTAATTTCAGAATTGAAAGACTAAGTCCCTCCAGAACAAAAATTCAGAATATACGCCATAGAATGCCTAGATTGCAACATGAAATACATTGGGAAAACCAAAAGAAATATTGAAATGCGCAGAAAAGAACACTTCAGGAACATTCACCAAAAACAAATTGAAAAATCTGCTGTTGCAAACATTTTTGGGAGAAAAACCACGAAACAGACCCAGATGTCAAACTGTCAAAAGAAGTCTCAAAACCTATGGAACTATCCACTTGGGAGAAAATCTACATTTGGAAGAACAAGAATATCGCAATGAATCTTGACATCCCATCAGAAGACAAACTCAGCAAGTACATATCACCAGATACCATCACAGATGGTCAACACAAGCAGATACAGGACGATCAAACAACCACCATCCAGTAGGTCAGCAGCTGACGATGAGAGCAAAGGACTCTTGAAACATGTCCAGGTAATTTTACTTAAGTGAAGAATGTAAATGAGTTTTCCTACTCCTCGTTCATTTTGATTTGAAACACTTCACTGTCAACAGCTTCTACATTATTACTTATAACTAACAAAGAAGTTCAATTATTGCTAAACAATGGCCAACCATATTCACTGTCAATTAAAGATCGGTACTTTTCACAGAATTTATTAAAAGCATTTAACACAATTGTCTTCTTTCCATTTCCTGCATTTATGTTTTCCACAGTGGCAGTAGATTCTCAGCCGAAATGAACTGCAGCGCCTGCGCATAGCCTCTTAAACCCTCTGCTATAATGGTTCGTTTAGTTATAGGTGAATCTGAACAAACACATTAAGTTTCATATAAATTGAACTGTTACAATAATAAGATTTTTAAATTTCTCTACACGAGAATAACCACAAAAAGTTACGATCTGAACCGAACTGTCTTTTGTAGAGGAAGAGACAACATGCTAAGCAGGAAAGGTTGTAGTTTGTTCACCAGCCAATGAGGTTCTGTCTCGTCATGTGATTTTGTTTACTTCTCCTTTCAGCTTATAATGAAAAAGGTATAGCTGTGAATTGGATATAAGCTGTCTGAAAATGCATTACTCTTCCTTTTTCTTTTTACATAAGCTTATCATTAACAAAAATGAGCTAATAAGATAAACATTTTAGTGTTGTTTCTACAAGTCTCTTGCTTAATTTGAAACTATTTCTAGACAGATATAACATAATGATTAACATGTGGATGTAAAAATGAACCTTGCATGTGAATGTGTGGTACCTGTAGATTAGTGATGGGTAGAGATCTTTTGGACACTGTTACATATCAGCTTTATTTTTTATTTTCCCTCTTCCTTTTCCTCTCTCCCCATACCTCAATACCTAATGTGACAGGATGACCTTGGCATGTGAAAAGGCCATAACCAGGAGTGTATTGGGAATTTTCAGTTTTCAAAATTGCTTTTACAGCAGGTCCACCTCTATCTTGTACAAGTATGGACAATACTGTTTTGTCAAAATTTTTCCAAAATTCTTAGATGAGCTTGCAGTTCAAACAGCTTATTTTACTGACTACCCAGCTGAGTTATCCAAAGAGAATATGCCACCTTTATAGAAAATATTGTTTTTAACAATTCTTATTACCTTTTGACATGCCAGAAAATGTTTAACATGTGAGATGAATTAAAATATCTTAAGAAAAAAATTTGAAATAGGTAAGAAATATTCTTAACACCTCTTGTCAGTTCTTATTCTCTAAAATTATACTCTATACTTATTATGTCCTCCATTACTGCATATACAGATATAATTGGCAATAAAATTCCTCTGAATGGAACTTTTAGTAGAAATGAAGAGAAAGATTTTCAAACTTACACATTTATTCTCTTAGTTGAAGCACAGACTAGTGCATAATTTTACAGCAATGGTACCACAAAGGGAGGGTTTTTGGGAGTTAAAACCTCCAGATCATCACAGAAAGGTATTAGAAAACATGTAAGACAGAATGAGAGCAAACTTGAGCAAATGTATAATCAAACTCTACATCAAATAGTAATAAAAAGTACATTTACCTGATTAAAATTTTGCAGAAATTACGTCCACTATTCACTAATAATATGCAATCTTACACTTGAGGTGATATGTGAGAGAATGATTGCTATTGCCCAACTCCTAATTTCAATTATTACTAGGGTAGCCTCCCCAGTATTTCTTTATATTACCATGGTATACTTCCTGCATTACGCCAAAAGATATATTTTGAAACACAGCCATGTTAATAACTGTAGTGCATATTGCTATATTTTCCTTGTTGGCCCTGTTATAAATACCTATTTGGGTATATACATAAATAAGTTATTGTGAGTTTTAAACATATTTGCAAATAAGCATAAGGTATAAAATTTTAGATAAATCCATTTTGTGGCAGAAATAGTAGGACAGGATTGTAATCCTTACTATTATGAAAGTATCTCTAACTATTAATTTTTAGAAGTCCTTTCATATTAACAACCATTAATTCTGTATCAGTTTCAACCAAAATTTATACTAGTAGGCAAATTTTAAAATCTTACATATAAAATTTCAACTCAGTGCATGCTGTAAGTTACCTAACAATCATGAATTTTTAAGCTTTAATTCTGAACTGATTTGATCAAAACTTGAAACAAGTCCAAAATTAATATTCAAGTTGTTAAATACCAAATTCTAACTTTGTATTGGCACTTAAAAGTCATAACTTATTAGAAAATTCTCTGTGAAATATCGTTACTAATAATTTTTTCCCAATTTGAAATATGTGATATATGCAGGTGTGTACGCAGAGAGCTGAAACATATGATGTTAGTCATATCTTCATCCTGTGGTCACTTTAAGAAACTTGTCCAAGTGAGGGGGATATCAATTGAATCACTAAACAGGATATATTAACTAAATAAAGATTTGTCAGCTCACCTTGATAAACAAACAAATGTTTAACTTTTTACTTTACTATTATTATTATTATTATTATTATTATTATTATTATTATTATTATTATTTAAATTAATTATAATTTTAATAGACCCTAGCCTGGTCTTGGCAAGTTATTAATATAGAGTCAACTGAAAAATTCAATGTCACAGCCAGGATTTAAACACAGTTCTCTTGCTCTCCGTGCAGTTGCTCTAACCATTTACCCAGCACTGAAGTACTTGCAATAGCAGGTCACCGCTTAGCTTGTCATTTCGAGTGAGATGCCTTAGTGGTCAGTCTGGGAAACAACTTGGGTCAATTGAGGAATTCAATGTCCCACCGGCATGTTGTCACAGTAACTCAATGGTTAGAGCAACCTGTGTTCAAATCCCGGCTGTGGCGTTGAATTTTTCAGTTGACTCTATATTAAAAATTTTTAAGTATTTATAGGACCAAAAGGAAAACAGGAGTATAAAATGACCAAACTCCAGTCAGATGTGTATTTACACTAGACCACGAAGGTACCCACAAAGAGGTTCCACTTTTACTTCACTACAATTACAGGAGGTGCAGTGTAGCCACCTAATACCATAAGTTTAAAAACCAATGGACTAAATTTCCTGTCATCCCCCAAAATTTACCACCATTTTTTATGTATATAATATTTTTATTTACTGGTACAAAGTGGTTAAACCTGTAAATATACAAGTGTTACAGAAAAAAATTAGACTGTTATGCTTCAATATCAGGTGCTTTTGGATATCTGTGGGTGGGGGCTTGAGCTCATTGAGCCACCCTCTGCATATATGTCTTTAGGTGCAATAGCTCACTAAAAGTCATACATTTATAGGAGGCTCTTAATATAAAGTACCCTTAATTTTGTACAGATCTCAGCTGAATCTCAAATAAGCTGAGGAATATTCAATCTGCAATATATTAAATTTCAACTTTATACATGCAATAGCTCAACTAAAAATCTTAACTTTTTGAGAGGTATACCACATGAGATATCCTTAATTTTTTACCAATTTTAACCCAGTTTGAAGAGTCACAATAAATTTTATCCAAATACATTTATATATGCAGCAGTGCATGAGTAATTTCTTGGTTGTAGAACAGAAAGACAAAAGCAACCTGCAGCAGTGATTGCACCTATTTATATTCAAACCCCTCCCAGAATTAAATCCTGGCTGTCACTGTACATAGTGATATCCAAATATTACAGCAATTAGTCATATTATATGGAGTCTTCTATGTGGCAGATTCCCAGAGAGTACCCAACCTATATTATTTCTTAAGGAAACAGTGTATTGAATGAGAAATTCAAATATCAACTTTGGTTTCTATTGATAATTGGTTCCATGAACTTGCCATAGTTTACTGTTTCAGCCAAACTGGTATGAATGGCTGAGTATTACCACTGGCTGCAACTGCTAAATAATCTGTTATATACTTGTTAATTACATACTAATATTCACTTATTACTTTTGTAAAAAGCTAAAACTTTAAAATATTTACTCCTGGGAATAAAACTGTCAATAAAGAAGCAATGAAATCAGACATGGGAAAACTTTTTTGAGTGATACCAAACTGGTACAAATATGATATTGAGAAATAATATAAAAAACAGTAAGTGGAAAATGATTCTGAACAAATATGCATTTATTATGGAATGCATTCTGAACGTACATACCTATACACCAAAATAGATATTTGTTAATTTATTTAATTGAGTTTGTACTTAATTCTTACAATTTAATGCACTAAGCACAAAAATACTATGTCATTCAAAATTATGGAATTTACTTATAAAGCAAATGCTAAAAGTGAATCTTAAACATAATAATTTATTGATAGCATAGCTTCTGAATTATATATCAACTAGAAGTAAGCATTCAGAAAATAAATAACTAAAAGTATAAATTATATTTTGGTATGCCTATTCATCTCAGACAAGTAATAAATTCATGTTATTTTTATTTTAAATGTATACCTATTCTTAAAATAAAATTATCTTATTTTAAGAATGCCATTTCAACCTTTAGGAGATTTAGAAGTTTAAACAAAGCATAATAAATGTAATATAAATCAGGTTTATAGTTTTACTTACCATCATTAGTGTGAATGTAGAACTTCAATGCAAAAAATCTTGAATCTTAATCTAGGACATTCATTTTAAATTAGAATGTGAATTATTAAGTGAAATAAGTTATGCTTAATGTGCTTTACGGATATTATTAAATGGAATCATTACCATCTGATCTTATTTGAGTAATAATTACAAATTACATAGCGGTCTTTTGGTTGAACTGAGTAGGTAGGTTATAAAAATATTAAGGGTAGAACATACTGGATAGGAATTGTTAGCAATTGCTTTCTATTTTTGTTATTGACACTAGTGAACAGCATAATTATAACTTAATTATTTTTCTGTTTAAGCAATAATAACAGGAGGTATAGTTATTTCAGTACACTAAAATGTGACAATATTGGCGCATTTATTGCACTTTAATTTGTGATCATCAAATTTATTTTATAGCAAAATATATTTCCAGAATATCCTAAATTGTTATATATTAATGCTTATATTTTAAAAAAAACAATGCAGGAAAAAACCTGTTAAAATTTAAATAAGATTGAAGTATTATTATGGACTACTCAAAATGCACACCAATAGACTTAAAAAAAAGGAGGGGGGCAGTCTCTCAAAGTGTAAGTGATCAGTTATAAGCAGTAAGATCTACAGAGGCTCAAATTCCATCCATGACTGCATTGTGCTGCTTTTGCTCTTTTTTCCATATAAACACAATGTTTATTAGACACATAATAACATAATTTCTAAATGTTATTATAATATGCTTATTTGATTTTAAGGAATTTATTGCTCTTAGACATAAACTGCAGTACTATTCTTTGTTTTGGAAATTAGCATGAAATTAACAAACATTCTTATATTAAAAACCAAGCTAAAACTTAAGTTACTATTGTGTACAAAAACTCTCCAGTCTCATTACTGCCCTCATCTTTTGGCAATTGAGTTTTAAAATGAGGATGATTAATTTAAATCCTTGTATTTAAGTAAAATTAGCTTATAATTCAAATATATCTTCCATTTAAACATTTATAGAACTGCCATATATTAAGCATGACTTTTACTTGAAAGGAAAATGAAGTATGCAGAAGATTTGAGCCGAATTAGTTCTAATTACTAGCATAGGCATTTGACCGTTCGGGTATTCAGAGCATCTGACTAAAATTATATGCATTTTCCTATTTATCATATCTTGAAAATGTACTTTGGGTGACATTGTGGACTGTGAACATAGTGTCGGCAAATGCTTCCAGTGATTTCCAAACCAGTTTCTTGCTGGCTGTTTCACATTGCTTTTTGTGTTAGGTTGTGTACTGATGTGCATAAAAGGTAGTCCATAATGGAATGCAGCTGTTTATGTTGGTAGTGACAAATCTAGCCTCACCCTCTGCCAGTGTAGCCTCCTCTGGCATAATTCGAGCCTTTGAACTGGTAGAATACTTTATCTCCCTCAAAATATGGCTGAACTGCCGAAGGGTAACATTGCAAGCTAGCTGTCCATATTGTCATTGGTGAAGAAACGGTGAGGTCATGCTTCAATGAATTTTGCAAATAAACATAAAAATTAAAGAACCTGCTTTTGTTGTACTTTTAAGAGACATAAACCTTGTATTTTAGACTACATTATGGGTTTCTGAAGGTTGATTTTTCTTATTGTCATTGATGGCAGCAATAACTTTAACCTTTGTTTGCATGTCACTGATGAAAGCTAGATACAAAACGAAGACAGGAGCTCTGATGTTAGTTATATAACAAAGGTGCATTAAAATAAATTATGTAAATAAATTAGTGATATATAAATTCAATGCAGGAAGTGGTGTAAATGTTAAACCATAATTTCAGAAAAACCACAAGCTGGATATTCCAAGAACTGGCACACTATTTAATGTTTATATTGGCAGTCAATAAAATATAATCATAAAGTGAAGTATTGAAGGAATTATGCGAATTAGGGATAGCTAATCTTAAATAATGAATTAAGAATAATTAATTTTGCTGTCTCTGTAATTAGAAGTAAAGTTATCTTTCCTAGAGGTAAAATTAATATTCTACTGTCATAGAGAGGAAGGTTTAAGTCAGCTGTCACTGATCCAAAACAAACTCAAATGTTCAGTTTTCTTACACATATTTTGTTTTGTGTTGTTCTTTATTGTCATGATTTGAATTCTTTTATTCTAGACAATTTTCTTCCATTAAATATATTTTGAGATAGAGAGTGATCTAAATTTAGTATTGAAAGACTTTTAGTTTCATAAATGTAACTAAAAGCAGTTTAAACTGGAATGTTTTAAAGTTACAATTCTTATAACAATGAAAACAGTGCTTTTCTTAACAATGTAACTGCATGAACCAGGCGAACCAAGGCCATAATTCAGAATTAAATTTGGACTCCCACTTAGCTCTCCCTCTCTGGTGGGCTGTCCATTTGTATTCTGTTTGCTGCTAAGTGGTGTCATACATGTTGCATTAACGAATGCTTTCTCTGAATAACTTCATATTAATCCATCATCCTCAACAACTATCATTTAGTGGTCAGTATTATCTTCACCTTTTGATTTTCTTAATGCAAAAATAAGTTCTTTCAGAAAAGCAAGCTGAAAAAGTTGTCTAAACAGGTGATTGCAATGTAATGTCTACACTTTGATTAAATGCTGCTACTTGCAGGAAGGCATGAAATCACACTCATGTTTCCTATTTTTGCTGTATTGATGTATTTTTATACTTAATTAGAACATTTTAATAATTTTTGTACACTAAGCATTAACATGTATTAATTTTAACTATAAAAACCACTTGAGACACTATCCTGCAATATTGTCACACTCTGATGTTTAAAAACATAAGAATTAATTCTGGTTACTTATGGATTAGTTTCAGGGGAAATGTTTCTTGTCAGTTTAGTTCACTGCAGTCACAAGTCACACACTTATTTTATCAATTAGTTAAATAGTGTGCTCATTTATTATGGTATTAATATAAAGAGCTCTTTGTCGTTAAAATAGAGCTATGTGCTAAATGGTTAAACAATACAAGATGAGCAGAGTGAAGCACAAAAGAAAGATAAACAAAATATCAACTAGTAGGTAGAATGTACAGTAGAAATTTTATTACTTTAGATTGCTTCTTTGAGTGTTAGAATAAATTCATGTACAAAAGGAAATGAGTCTGGGAGGAAAAGCAAAGTACACAAATTACATTTGAAAATAGAGCATCACTTCTGGTCATAAGTAAGCAATATGTTTCCAGTAAAAGTAATCATGCTATATAAGAAAGGTAGCATATTAAAAAATATAGTATTGATCAGACATTAGAACTTCTTCCATGCAAAATAGATGGTGTGTAGATTTAGAGTATGCAGTGTAACACATCGCACCTCAGTGAGACGCAGCACAGTCGGTATTTAAAGGACTGGAAATTGTTTCACAGAATTTCAAATATGACATTTACAGAATACATCTCTAATAGCTAACTTCTTTACGAAACTCGTAAAAAACTAGAAAATTCATAATGTAAATTAGCATGTTTAAATGTGTAAAGTTGTTGATTTGTTTTATTTTGTAACTCTTAATACAACCTAAAGTTTCATAAAAACTTTGAAAATGTCATAATATATAACAAATATATCATCATCATCATCATCATCATCATTAATTTCCTAACATTTCTGTAATGAATCAATGAAATTTAAATTAGGAAATTGTATTCTTAAAAAATGCAAAATTTAAAGGAAGAAAGATACGAATTCTACAACAATTGTCATAACTTATGAAATGTTTTATAAAAGAAAGGCTTTGGAGATTGGCTATAAAATGAAAAAGCCTAATATTTTCTGAAGCTTCTTGAGAGTTGCATCAATATATAGTGAGTGCTGCATTTTTGAAATTATTTGCAACATTTCTTTGCAAATACAGTGCCTGCCTGGCAAAGACATGCAACAGATTAATACAACAGTTTATGCCATTGTGGATCTAAAGAACAGTTGTAGTTTAAACTGCAGAACAGTTTCATTACAGAGAAAAGCAAAATTAAAATTTGTACTGTTAAAATTGTTAATAAATAAAGTGACACCATGGTACCTGCTTTTTAGCAAATAAAGGATGTAAAGAAATGAAAAGTTTGTTTGTCATATAGCCTTTGACAGCCAGCATCAACATAAGCAAAACCAGTGCCTTCTGGATTTCAAGGCTGTTCTCCAAAGGATACAAGATTCCAGCATTTCCCAGGTGCAGGTCTGGAAAACATCAGGATCTTCAGAACTCTTTGGACCATGGCCTACAATCCCAGAAGAGATTGCTTGCTATAAAATTTATTTCCTTGTTATTACAGATTTGTATGGTTAAACATTAACAGGGTACTATGTGCCAAATAAAAATTCTGACGCATAAATAAATAGTATTTTGAATAGGGAAAGGGAGAAATAAGAAACTGATGGCTTTTAACCAAACTGAATACTCAAAGCAAATAATCTGTTTTTGCATAAAATCTATATGCCCTTTCATAAAATTGTTATTTATTCTAGCAAGTTGTCACTGATATTCTCCAATGGTGCATATTGCAGAATTTCAGAATGACAGCCTTTTTAAAACCGACTGTGCCTCTCCTCTGTTAGTATTAGTATCATGAATGTAGAAAAGTGCAGGTTGAAGAACATTTAGATAAATGCTGTGAAGAGAATATAAGCATAGTGTTAAACTGCAAGTTAACATTCTTTGTCCTGCATTTTTTAAAATACTTACAACTGAATCCTGTTCCTGTAAGAGAAAATAAGTTTCTTTTTTTAAAGTTTCTAAACATAAGAATAGAATAAGACTGGTGTAATAAAATTTATTTACAAAACAATCACAAATAGTGGAGATGTTGGAATTTGATGCAATAAATTTAATGTTAAATGCAAATTATGAAACCAGTCAGCATTTTATTGTGTTCAAGTATTATGAAAAAAAAAATAAATAGAAAAAGCAGTCTATAAAATAAACCATTAAAACCTACAAAGTGGTATTTGAAACAAATTCATGAATATTTGTGCTTATTGGCATATTAAGCTGTACAATATTGAGAACACTGGAATTTATGTTTCATTAATATTTTTAATTTTTAAAGTAAACTAAATAAAATAAGTTAAAGTATTAAAATATCTTAAGAGCAGTTTATAGCAAAATACAATTCCAAATTTCATGCTCATATTTTAGTATTTGAATTTGATTATTACATGGTAACACAGAAGGAATTAATTCTTCCATAAGATTGCTTTTTTCAGTTTTAATAATTAGTGATGCAATTGTACCATTTAAACACCAAAGAATAGTAGATTAAACATTTTTGTAAATTAAACATTTAAAGATATGACTTAATAGATATTTAAAACAAAAAATGAAAATTAAGTTGATCAGAACTAGAGCAAAAATATAGTTGGAAAGGTACCTAGCTTCTAAATCAGCGGTGATTAACTTGCACTAAGTATTCTTTGTTTCATATGTGCAGTATGTAAGAGTGGAACAGCAAGATTATTGCTCTGGCACAGTAGTTCATGTGATGGTATGTGTTAGAGAAAGTAAAAATCAACTAATAATGTAACTGAATGATGCCACAAACTGAAATAGGAATTATGTTATATTTAGCAACTATCCAGTGGACATGCAGGTTTATTTTCCTAGGTGGAAATCAATGGCCGACGTGGGCTACAAGCACTGCTTGAAGAATTAGAAACACATTCCAGAATATTTCTGCATTAAAGAATGATTGTGACAAATGAATGAATGAATGTTATAGGAAATTACCTGACAAGTACAGAAATAGGAATAGCCTTCCTGAATTTTATATGAAATTTCCTCATCTATATATGCCTCAACTTATTAGACATGCTGCTAGAATCCTAACCACGCTTGAATCAACATATTATGTCTGTGAATATGTTCTTTTAGGCAATGAGAGGAAGCAGGAGCATATAAAGAAATTGAATTTCTGATATGAATTTAAAATCTGTTCTTAGAATTATCAGAACTCAGTTATTTTCATCCAGATATGAATTTTATTTTAAATAATAAAAGTGCCAAAGATTCAAGAATACCAATACAGGCATCACCAATTCAGAAACATAAGTGCAATTGATTAATTATGTCCTTAGGCATGAAATACTAGGTATGTACAAACATTATAAAATATGTACTTATATCAATGATAGCATTAATGTCGCAACTTGTTACATGTTATGTTTTTTTGTATGTCTATGTAGGTATAAATATATTGCATTATGATGATGCATCATAATACCATTGTAAACATTTTTGAAACCTAACTTAATTAGTATTGACTATCCAAAATGCATAAAGAGATAATCCAAAAATGAAACTTCAAGTTTATTGTCTGCTGATGGATTTCTGAATATGACTTGCATCAAAAGAGTGGGTGAGTTTGTCACTGCTGTTCTAAATACACAACAGTCAGTATGCAATATGAGTTGACAGGCTCTGTTGCGTTTTAACTTAAAATACCTACACAAAATAGAGTTATGATGTGTGCTTAATGACAAAGAGTTAAACCTTGTTACTTCATGCACAATTTCCCTCTCAATTTTGCCATTCTCTTGCTAAGAAAATGGTAAATATCCATGTAATTTAACTTGTTCCCTAACAGCATGTGAAAATTAACACCACTGCCTCCTTTGTCGTATCATTTCCTCATATGTACTATCATGGTCAGTGAGTCATTTTCCCATTCACCTCAGGATGGATGAAAAATTATGGAAAATTACAGAAACAAATTTGTTACTGATTAATGAAAGAATGCGAAAGTGATAAGAAATAACTAGTAAGTAAAGTGATTCACTTATTTGTACATTCTATGTGAAAATTAAGAAACAATAATTAAAAAATTTATTTTCCTATTCACTCCCCTAACTTGGAGGGGAGTGCAAACAAGAAGAAGTAACAAAAAAGAATAAAAAGGAGAGAAAACCAAATCTGATGTTCACCGCTCAGAAAGGAGGAAACTTTGGTGCAACAAAGAAGGGGAAACCAAATGTACAATTATTCACACTCAAAATTGGGCTTTTCTGAACAGCACGAAAGAATAAAGAAAACCAAACTTCTTATTCATGCCTTGAATTGGAGAACATGTATGACCAAACCAAAATAATAATAATAATAATAATAATAATAATAATAATAATAATAATAATAATAATAATAATAATTCATAATCTCCAAATGAAGGAAGCTGGAAATAAAATGAAATAAATTAAGAAAATAAACTTGATGCCCATACTTTTAAGCAAAAGCACACTAAAGAAATTGATGAAAGTAATATATATTCCACAACATCCACACAGAGTCTGCATCTTTAAATAAATCCATCTCATATCCATTTGTCTGTAACAAATAACATGACAGGCAGCCAATATCCTCACCAGCAAATCATCTTGTCTTGTACACAAGACTCTTAGGAAATAATCTGGAGGTGCGAGATGAGGGGAATGCAGTGGCCAAGTAATATCAGCTCCACCTCCTGAAAACAGATTGTTCAGATGGTCTCTAACATCAATGTTGAAGAGAGCAGCAGCTTCATTGTGCTGGAATTACATCAAGAAAGACATCTTCCAGAAAGCACATCAATAAGGAACTGGCTACCCCATGGTGGAAGAAGGTATGTAATCTGAAACTATGCCAGCCCATATGTTGATGCCAAATGTGTGATGATAGTTTACATGATCACAGATGTGGCTGCTTCTCTGGTTTAATGTCATTTCTTCCCTTATGATACAACACTTGGTAAAATCCACTTGAGAAAAGAAGACCAGTTGTTCACCATGCCAATCAGAAATTGACACTGAGTTTTTATTTATGGATACTCTTTGACTGCTATGGTTCTTAGCATCCCATTCTATATTGGGCATGAAAGACCAGAAATTTTACTCAGAGGCATCTTTATCAGGCTTGAGGTTCTTTTATGTGCCATAAATCTACAACATGGGACCATCTCTTCCAAAGGAAGTCATGCTAAGGATTTTTATGCCCAAAAAAATCCATCGCCCTCTGCCAGGTTTGAACCTGCAACATCAGGAACTAGAGGCTAGCATGGCACTCACAGAACCAATTATAGAACTGTGCTCCGAGGCCATAGTCCACTTATGCCAAGGCATGTATCTTCAGAATATGGAAGGAAGTCTGTCTTCCTACATCACTTGCCATATGCTGACACAATCTGTGCCTATAGTATGAGCAATAGCATGCATACTAGCTGAAGGACTACTTTGAATCCTTTGTAACACCTCTTTCTCTAAATCTGGTGTATGAGAGTTTTGTCTTTCTCTGGCATCAGGCCTATGTACTGCCAGGGATCCAGTTTCCTATACATGCTGATGATTACAATGGAAGGTAGAATGATGTGGTTGTAGTCTTTGAGGATATCTGACTGCATAGAGAGCTGTGCTGCTTAATGCGAGTTTTCTCCTGTCTCCCCATAAACAAAATGCATTTCAACTAACTTGGAAACGGGGTAAACATTAACCATGGTTATGCTGAATGTTCCATTAACATAAAGAGCAGCGGCGAAATACATAGGGTATTAATCTGAAATCAGTTTGAAAGTAATATGCAGCTATTAGGAGCACATCCACATACCTAAGACCTGCCTATTTTCTGTTAGAATGTACGTACAAAAAAATGCAATTTTTCCTATTCACTATGTTCAAACACTCCATTTGAATACCCCCATCGCTTTTACTTATATGTTGAAAGAAATACAAGACATTAAAATTGGATTCACTCAAAACACCATTCATCTGTGTGGAAAAGCAAAATATTTCACTGCTAGTACAGGGTTGGAACCCAGCACCACCATACTGACAGCATAGTAGGCTAATGTCTGCACTAACTGTTTGTCTCTCTGATACATATGATTCTCCATGTGAAAGTGGAGGTAACAGCAGTAAACTGGCCTTGCTGATGGAGCATTTTTCCAGAAAAATTAAAGCTCATAGCTTTGAAGGTATTGCAATGGTAGCTATTTTCGTCCTTGTGAAAGGCAAATGAATTATTTTAGAGTGAAAATATATTATTATAGCTTTTATATTAAGTCTTTATATATTTAAATTTATCAGCATGAATATTCAAATAAAAAATAATTTTTTAACTTCAAAGTTTGTCTTCTCAGACCATAGGTGTCCTATGTCAAGGTGTTCCTATACCATCTCTCTGTAACCCCTGAAGGTTTGTTGGTTGAATTCTGTAACATCATGTATAGTGAGTTATGCTTTGCTTGTATGTACATGTATATGGTATTGCCATCTACATATGACATATGGAAATATGTGTGATCTGCTTTAATGTTTAGTTAAAGTTAAGGTTCCAAGTATTCCTATATTTAAAATGATGAACTCTGCTCTGCATGTTTTAAATCCAGAATAGTTTTATTAATTAATTCTACTAAAAGATGAGAAGTTTTCTGCTTGTTTTAAAATGCTTTGTCTTCTACATTGTCTCATAAAGAAAGTATAAATTATTGACATTCAAAGAATAAAAATAGTAGCTAAATTTTGGACTTTTGATAGAATATGTCACAGTTTAACGGTGCCATCAATTCACCTATAGTTGAATGGAGGCTAATCGCTTTGAAATTTGGCTAGCTAACAGGAAACAAGTTAAGTCTGATTTGAATTTGCATACAGCATATCAATGGCCTAAAACCATGTATCTTCCAATTTTGCAAACTTGGGTTTAGCATGTTTCTGATGGAATTTTCCACTCCATCCAATGGTGCTAATACCATGTAAAAGAAATGGCTATATGATGCATATTTGTAGGTTTCTAACAGTACATATTGGAACATTGTACATTATTCTGCTAATACCATGTATATCCCTCCTGCTAGCAATATGTAACCATTTGCTGCATCAAGCTGTGCAGTAATACCTCGTATCAGAGTTTATGCAGTGTCCTCCTAGAGGTGAAATCTCTTGTTTAGCAGTTGCCAGTTCTGTTTCATTTTTGGATGCCTATTGTGATTATTTGCCAAGGTATAAACAAAGGTTCAGACATATATTTAGGGTCATATTCATGGGAGGGGCAAACTGGGCAACTGCCCAGGGCAACAAGTTTTAGGGATGGCAAAATTTCTGGAAAACTACAAAAAACATTAAGTTTATAAAATTTAAATCTCCCACCAACAGGAGAATATTCATAGTCGCACATTAATAATGCTGCCTAGTTTACACACCATGCACACATAGTGATGACTGGTGTTGACATACAGAAACACACTGCAATGGTGACAAGAGGTTAGCACAAGGGAAAACATAATTTTGTAACATTGCATATTTTGTTTGTACATTAATTTTCTCAATATTATTTGCAAAGGTAATAAATAATGTTGTATAATGGTGTCACTTATTTCTTTTTATAATTTATGAGCTGGGTTCTTGCATAATGTCCATTTCATATTGTGATTGGTAATTTTATATATTAGAATGGTGTTAAGCAGTATTGTGATTTTGTAGGTTATGTTTGAATAATTTAAAGCTTTTCACTTGTTTATCATATTTTCCTTAATTTTCTCAGTTTCAGTTTTGACAATCACTGGAAAAAATGACTGGAATAAAGACACTTGGTGAGACTCAGTATTGATCTTTGGTGAAAGAAAAGAAGCAGAAGCATTAAAAAAAGTTCACATACCTTGATATTTTTATAAAATGAAAGTATTCTGTCAAGAAGAAACACCCTCACCAAGTGAAAGTTTTGTAAACCAGAAGGAAACACTCCCCTGTTTAAACCTAAAGAAGATGAAAAAATATTTCCACTAAACGAAAGTGTAGATGGAACATCCATTGTTGTTGGCAAACTCTTCACATTCAGTGCTGCTCCTTTCCTTTGGAAAAAAAACTGATAAAATACGAGATTACATTGCAACAAATGGGATAAAGCAAAATAAAAAAACTGACTTTTCAAAATCAAAATGTCAATTTAAATATGGTGCCACAAGACACTGTACTAGTGTATTTTTTTCGGAGAAACCTGGAAAACAATGAAATAATTGATAGAGATTGTTTAGTTTATTGTGAAAATCAGGGTACATTACTTTGTACACTATGTGCTCTGTTTGGGGGAACATCAGACTTGGACCTCGTAGTTTCTCAGACTGAAAGCATCCAGAGCTAATTGTAGTTCATGAAAACAGTTCAAGACACTGAGATTGTGTTGTTAGTTTTAAAAACAGAAGCTCTGCTCTGACCAGGATAGATAGGGAATTATTCATACAACTTGAAAATGAAGTGCAATACTGTGTAATGTATTACAAGGAGTTGTTGCTGTTGTGAAGATACTTTCTTCTTGAGAACTGCCTTTCCATGATGATGATGAAGTACTTGGAAGTGTTCATAATGGTAACTTTTTAATGTGTATGGACTTTATTGCTGAATTAGACCCATTTCTTGCTGGCCACATCACAATATAAGGATTCTGGAAGAGGAGAAACTTTGTACTTGTCTTTTGCTACATATGAGAAAATAATCAAAATCATGAGGAAAAGAGTAGTTGAAGAAATAGTGAAAGAAGCTATTGTGACTAAATATTATTCTATCATTGTTGAATCAAGCCCTGATATTGCCCAGAATGATTAGTTAAGTTGTGTCTTGTGTTATGTCAATAAAGATAGGTTAGCAGAAGAGCAGTTTGTTGAATTTGTATGCAATCCAGAACATGGTAGCCAGGACCTGGCAGATGCAGTAATTCTGGAGAGGGATGGATTGAATATAAATAACTGCAGAGGCCAGAGTTACTGCAATGCACCAAATATGTCAGGTATCTATTTTGGCTTGCAAGCTAGAGTCAGAGCTCTCTCTCCCTACGTCTACTGCATTCCTTGTTCAGTGCACACTCCGAGTTTGGTGGTTTCAAGTGCAGCAAATATTGTAACCAAGCAACATCTTTTTTGACATTTTACAAGGAATATTTAATTGTTTCAGTGCTTTTAGTTATCAATGGAATCACTTAAACACATTTTTCAGTAAAGAAACTTGCAGAAACTTGAACAAAGATGACAAGGCAATTGTCATGGTATTATTCACAATCATAAGGAATGAAAGTGAGAAGTCTAGTGAAATTTGAAGCTAGGGGCATAATAAGAAATTGTGTATCCTTAAGATATCTTTTATGACCGTAACTTGGAATTCCATTCTTGAAAGATTCAATGTTGTAAGTTAGCAATTACAAACAGCAGATGCCGTTGTTATGAATTTGTACAGTAATTTAGTTGGTTTCTTGGAAGAAATGAAAATGGAATATGAAGTGTTAAAGAATCTAGATCAGAAAAAATTTGAATCCCTTTGTAATATTACTAAAATTGAAAAAAGTGAAGAACAGGGCAACAAACAAAAAGAAAAAGAAAAGTTTCTTTGATGAATCTGATTCAGACATTCAAGAAATGATGAATCAGATGATATACAGATATTCTTCACATTGATTTTGAATAAACTGAACAAGAGAGTTTCTTCCTGCAAGGACTTAGTGAACCATTTAGCTTTTTGTCAAACCTGAACAACTTGAAATGAAAGAATGAAAATTTGTCATACTCTGTTCCACAACTCTGCAAGATAATAAAAGGTAACAGTCTAGAGTGTTTACCCAAACTTGAACATAGCTCTACAAATGTACTTGAGTACTCTTACTTCCAACTGCTCAAGAGAAAGATCATTTTCTACTCTAAGATGAATAAATAGTTATTTAAGGACAAAAAAGGATCATCTTAGTCATCTTGGTGTCCTTCAGTGGCATGCAGTACTTTCTGAGTTGCGGTAGGCTCTACAGTTTTAAAATTTGCATTAATTATATTTAAATGACCATGCAGATATTGCCATAATTCATGCACATTTCTTTAAACATAAAGATGTACTAGCAAATAATTCATAGCCAATTTACTTAAAATTAAACTCAATTCTCCACTCCTTGCTGCAGAATTCCTCAACTCCATAGAGTTTAGGACAATTTCTTAATTCTTGTAATTTTAAATTTTCAATGATCAAGCCAGATGGCTCAGTCTTTCTTGCCTTGAGTTGATCTTTGGAAGGATTTAATCTGTTTAAGGGATGAAAATGATCTTTCAGCTGAAGCAGAAGTGCTTGGTATTGTCAAAACTTTAACGCCATTTATATAATTCAAGAAATACTGTATGTAGGTGACTTGATTTAAGGTGTTTTATCAGCTCATGGGGGAACTTACTTTTAAAACTTTTCTATTGAATGCAGTACTGCCAATTCATTTTTTCAGATGGATTACATAAAAAATTGCATTGTACTTTGCCTCCAGGCTTTCAAGAGCAGAAAAAGGAAAATTTACTCTGTAAGTCTCAAATTTTGTCGGATAAAGTAATGAAATAAATTCTAATTGTGGCAGATTCCTGAATCAATGTGTAATTTGAGTTGTGACATCATCAATTATTTCAAAATACAACCTTATGTATTTGACAACAATATTTTCCTGACATTTTCTTTTTCTTGGCACACCTTCAATGTCTTTATCTTCTTTGCTAATGACAGACCACAATCTATGATCTCCTTCATTTAAAATGAGCTGTTTGGTTTTATGAATTTAGTCCACACAGTAAAAATGTCCAAATGTCTGTAATATGTTGTATAGAACATCAGTATGTGAATAAATTTGAGAAAAAACTTGTAGGAAAAATACTGTTTCAAAACGTGAGAGGAAAAACAAGTATCCACGAGCCACAGCAACAGTCTCATTTTCCCAGTTGAAGAAGTTGTCAAGAACACTCTGGAAAAATGCAATTAATAGCTCGTGATTTTCTTTCACTGCGTTTACGGTTTGGGAAATAAAATTCCATTGTGCAGGTGCATTCTGAGGAAGTTTATTCTTGGAGTATTCACTAAGAGCATTTGTACATTAAGTAGATTTAAAGGAAAATGAACTTGGCCCTCAGAGTTTGAAAGAAAATACAGCACTCTTTTAAGTGCATAACTGATTATGACAGGCTGATAGCACTAGATTTAGTACATGGATGAAATAATAAATAAACAGAGCTCTGTGGTGGCATATTTCTTGTACTTTAATTTGCCAGCCATGACTGCCACACCATTGTATGTCTGGGCAACCAATTTGTCTCTGATGTCATATGATTTTATTATGTCCATTGCATGATCTAAGAAATCATTAGCAGATCTATCTGCACTTACATCAACAAAGGAGATGTACGTTTCTTTTATATCTGCAGTTTGATCATGAACATATTGAAGAATAGTAGGGAGCTGTGATTTATTACCAACATTTGATGTTTCATCTAAAATGATAGCAACAAACTGAACCCCTGAAATTTCATGTTTAATAGATTTATCAGCATGGTACTTATAGCAGCAATGAGATCATTTTGGATTTGTTGGAAGTGCCTTTGAATGTTGTTGCCAGTTCTAAGTGCTGTCATAAACACCTAATAAATTCAGTAGTTCTAATAATTTCCTTTGTTAAGAGAATCTTCTCTTTCATCATTGAAAGACAATTCTTGTACTGCTAAGAAGCAAGTTGCATAATTAATGGTTTCAAAATTTCTCTATTTCTTTTTACTGTTTCATTGTGACACGGAACTTTCAATCTCAACTGGATATCAAGTTGAATGTCTATGCAAACACTATCAAAACACGCAAGCTGAACAACTGAATTCAAATGATTTTGTGATCATTGTGTTTTGTGATAGCATTTGTCAAATTATTTAAATTACTGTAGCCATCTTTGTTCCATACATTATGTTCATTGCAAAACAACATGCATGGCCAGCAAAATAATTTATTTAGCTTAGAGCTACCTGCTAGCCAATTGGTCTTCTCATACTGTTGGATGTTAAAATATCGGAAATATTCCTTTTCCTTATGTTGGTACTCAGAGATCGCTGACATAGGTCTGCCTACATTTATAATTTGTTTTTTCTCATTGAAAGTGCTGGAACTAAAATGTTTTCTCACTACGTCCTCAATTACACACACGTTTGGTACCATTGGGTTACAACATTTCACTATAGGACACTTTTTATAGAATGCATAATGTGACAATTGATTCACAACTCACAGTACAGAATAAGCCACGAGTAAGTGGAGACAGTTAGCGCTTACTAGGCTACCATACATAAACAGGCACCATGACTCTGTATGAAGAGCACATGCACCAGCACCTCATTGCTGTTCCTTGGATACATTCTTATGCTCGACATGGGGCCCTAGAAACTGCCACATTCCCTCTCACATACTTGCTGCTTTTGGAACATGGTTGCATTTACAGATGTTGTCAAGGGAAAAGTTGCACAGAAGTGCATTATAAGAGACAGAAAGGCGCAGCTTACTTAGTCTACCTATAATGCATGACACAGTGTCCTTGCTAATGAATCTGACTTGACAGTGAAACTGGACTATAAAAAAAACCATAAACTTTAAAATAGAGAGTTGAGGGTTGTTACACTACATCACTATGATTCAGTTGAGAGAGAATGCTGACGATGGGGACAAGCCGTCTCCCGAAACGCGTTCAAGTAAGATTATCATAGTGATGTAGTGTAACAACCCTCAACTCTCTATTTTAAAGTATGACACATCACTGTTACAAGCTTCTAAATCTTCAAAAATTGAACCATAAACTTGTTTGCAAAGAACACAGCAAGGAAGAAGCTCCTTGTTGTTTAAATAGTTGTGTTTTGGCCCTTGGTTGTAGGTGATACCTTTTAAAATTTAATATATGTTCTTTGTATTAAGTTTTTATTTAATGTAGTTTCTTTGAATTAAGTTTTTTTCTATTTGTAATTTAGTAAGTGCACATTTATAATGTTTGCTACTCACAGTCAACTTCACAGGTGAAGAAATAGTTCCATACATTAAGGAAACTTTAATAAATATATGTATTTAAAGTCAGAGGCAGAAAAGTTTTTTTGCGCAGAGGTGTCAGGAGATCTAAATATGGGACTTCATATACCTATTGTCAGTCTTTATTGTAGGTGCAAAGTTGCTGCATTTTCTGTGAATAGAAAATAGCACAATGTCAAATATAAATTGCTTCTCCTGAGAGGGAAGAATGGTTGAGTTAGTCTGCAATTCTGAATTGTTGGTGAGTAATTTAACATGCTAAATTTTAATATGCTACTTTTTGTATACACATTCTTTTCAAAGTGTAAATTGGCTCATGTCTTTTATTTGTTAGGCATACGACTTGCAGATTAATGAAGATGCCTTTATGGCCTTGCAACATGAAAAATGCAAGCAGTTGACCTCAGCATCACAGAACCAAAATGAATGCATTTTTTCTAAGAGGCATGATAATGCGCAAGAGAAAAGTGTAAGTATAATTATTAATTATTATAGATGTGATGTTATGAAAACCCTGGGATTGATACTCATAATATATAAATTATTTTACTTGATCCATGTTATAGTTTTCTAAGAAAGCACTACAATTTAAATTATACTTTGAGAATATCAAAATTAAATATTTTAAATTGCTAGAAACTCAAATTGGTAAATGGTTTCAATAGTCATTTAGCGCATCAAAGACAAAGGCAATGTATTTATATGAAATTGCAGTCATGACCATTGTTTGTCACCACAGCTTTTGATGGGCAGAATTTATTGCAGTTCCTTTTGCTTTTGTGTGAAAATGTGAAAATTATTACCCATAGGTTATATTTTTGTATTTGAGGACGTAGTAAAAGAAATTAGAGGGCCTAAGTAAACTATAACTTGAACTGTTTGTAAAGAGTAAATGGGATAATTGCATTTTATATAATGTATCTAGTAATTATTTTGAAATAAATAATTGCAAACTCTCATTTGTATGTTATTTAAAGGTGAGTCGGAATTGTTACACTAACATCACTTAAGTTTACTCACTTAACATGTTTCGGGAAACGGTTGTTCCCATCCTCAGAAATTAATTCGACTGGCCTGTGTTGTTGGTTTTTCCGTTTTTTGGACTGGATCCTGTGGTGGCATCTTGTGGTGGAGAAATTCTGAGGATGGGAACAACCGTTTCCCGAAACATGTTAAGTGAGTAAACTTAAGTGATGTTAGTGTAACAATTCCAACTCACCTTTAAATAAATTCAATACACATCACTGTTTCTAGCTTCTTTTCATTACAATATCAACGTCTCATTTGTATGCTTTATTTTCTGTTCTCAGGTCCCATTATAGAAGCTTCCATATTACTTGGAGCAAGAGATGAAGATGAAATCCTGAATAATGTGCAGGAATCAACATTTCTCACTGATCTGATCAACTAAAAGAGTGGTTCTCATCATTCTGCATCACTATCTGCGGATCATCATAGCCACGATACGAAGGATGATTCCGATGTTGTAGATGGCCCCACATGTCTCAGAAAATGAAATAACTATTGAAGATAGTACCTATATAAAAATGTGAAAATACTGGCAAAGTAAGACACAGAGACAGGAAAGCTAATGACAGAGTGGGAAAAGAATAAAGTAAAAATGCTCAGAATGGAAGATAATGAGTATACAGATTATAAAAGACAGAAACGTTACTAGAGCATCATGAAGAACTGCTAGTTTATGGTTCAGCAGCTTCCAAAAAGCAGTTAATAGGCACTGTACTAATATTGGAGAAGAAGAACAAAGGAAGCAAGTTTTTCATTATTTCTGCAAAACATCGAACTGACAACAAAGGAAAATAAACTCTGCCTCTCTAGTTACAAAGGATAAACAAGGAGAAACAGTCGCAAAGCTCTGCAAGCTATAAATACACACTGAGGATTGGGGAGCAGTACAAACTTGTGTGCAAAAAAAACCTTCCTAAGTATGCGTGAGTGGATGGCTCATAATTGGATACAAAAGAGTTTGAGCAACATACCTCAACATGGTACTCAAGAAGTGAGCAACCATGATAATGTGCCTAGAACGTCAATCACGTAAGGAAATGGAAAAGGCATGTTTATCCAACTTTCTACTACACATCTCTAAGTTTCCTCAGATTACTGCAGAAAATATACAAAAAGCTGTTTAAAGCCAATCTTACAGTCCAAGCGCCAATTTACAATTTTTATGTGAAAGAGTGTAAAGGAAGTGATTCCACCTTCATTAGCTATTTTACTTTAAATGAAGTGTTTGAGGGTCTTAATCTTTCCATCTTTCAATGAAGGAAGGAATGTGTAACACAGTGGCGGTTGGTGATGGAGGACTATAGGGCAGTGTCCTCCCCATAAATAAAACATAAAAGCTGGAAAGGAAGGATAACATCATATATCATTGCAGTATTAATTACTGCACTCTCTAATTTAGTTTTATAGATTTTGTTTTGTTTGAAATGTTTTTGCTACACTTATACACTGAGTAGCGTAAATGATTCCATTACAGAGTGTATTTCGGACTACACCAAGTTCGTCCGGGAAACCTTGCATTTGTAGATACTGCTAGAGGTGTGACGTGTGGAGGGGAATGCTTTGAATGAGGGCAAGGGGTGCGGAGAGGTAATAACAGCTTGGCGAATTCCGAGACGCTTCGCTATTGGTTCTTTCTCCACGCGGTCTTTTCCACGTGGAGTCATTCAATTTCATTGTCACCACCATAAGAAAAAAAGTGTACTCAGTGCTGTCTAAAATTTAATTTTCTTATACAATTGATTTAAAATGTAATTAAATTCTTAAGTTATACTGCGATTTAAAGTATAGTATTGTAGAGTTAAAATGGTTCAAAGCAGAAAATAAATAAGTACCCTTACAGCACAATCTATGTTGGTGGCTTTCGTTTGCACGTCACGTAATTACAGCGCAAACACCCTCATACAGTGCTGTGATTCACACACTTAATAGGTTAGATGCGTACAGGCTTCGGAAGCATGTGTTGTGTAAAATAACTAACTTAACCAGTTAATTCGGGCAAGTGAAGTTAAATTAATTGGTTAAGAAATCGTAATGAACAGTGCGAATAGCAAAAAGACAGGCTTAATGCTTTAGCCACATGTTATATTGAGGAGGCCCTGATTTCAACCATTTTGTTGAACAAAAGGAGTGGAGAATGGATTTCATCTACAAGAATATTAATCAGGTTAGTTTAGCTATGGTCGAGGTTTATTTTATTTGAAGGGAAGTCGATAAAAAGTACAAAATAAATTTCTTGCAGTTCATTTTATACTCGTAAACATTTTTCCAATGGATGTTGTTGATTGCTTGCATCACATATACGTTTAGATATGAGATAAAGTTGGACAACCAGCAAACATACGCTCCATGCATTCCCCTTAAGAATTTATGTTCTTACTCTGACATCTGAATAAATATTATTATAGAAGATAAGAACTTAGAAGAAATGTGTTCATGAATGTGTAAGTATGTGTGGTTAAGGTTTGTATCTAAATCATTTATTTTGTGAAAACAAAACACTGAGCAGCCGTTTGTTATAAAGCCGTGTGTTTTCCACTGAAATTTTATCTTATATTCATTAACACATAGGTGTACCGTATAATATAAATGACAAAAGGGTTCCTTTTACTGAAGGAATATTATTATTATTAATATTAATATACTTTAATTTATGCTCGCTCTGATAGATGCGTTTTATCGCACGTTTTATTTCTGATCTGCACTAAATGCTTAGGATTTGGTATGTACTGAAAAATAAATTGAACAAGGAATTATATGCAGAACATTTTGGTTTATATGGTTGTTTTGTTTATGTGTATATATTTTTTTTAAATTGTAGAATAAAATCTGTTGTGTAAAGGTGCTTAATATGAAAACATCACCTGTCGTCCTCCCAAATTTGCAAATCACGAGCCGCCACTGGTGTGACACGTCAATATGAAGCAGGAAATACACTTACATGAAGCATAATGGATAGAAAAAACATCGCAGAGAAAAAGCGAGAACTAGGATGGAAAAGACAAAGATAAAATAAGTGCAGAGAAAAATTGGTACTATGTACTAATAATGAATCTAGAATCTGTCAAAACCTGTCCATTCTTTCAAACTGAGGCCATAATATTATACTACAAGATGAGGCTTAGCTGCCACAATTTTACAGCACACGATGTGGCAACAAATTACTGGTGAGATGAAACTGATGGTGATCTAGTGGCTTCTTCACTTCTACTGATCACCTTGAAGAGCATTATTTGGAACCAAAACTTCCAATCATCTACTTATGAAAACAAAATCTGTGTAGTGTCAAATGCCCTTCTCCATTTTTCAGTTCAGTATGGTATCACCATAGAGCAGAAATATCTAATTAAAGGACACAGACAAATGGAATGCAACAGTGTATTGAGCATAAAATAAAAGGTCGTGATATGTATCTTCCAAGTGATTTTGCAAGAGTCATCAAGGAGGCAAGAAGAAAACCCTTCCCATATGACACAAAACATATCAGTCTTACATTTTTTAAGGACTGTATAATTGGCGCATCAGTTCTAGACATGTGGAAATCTTAATGACAGCTATGAAGCGAGTTACTTACCAGATCAGGAAGTGACCGGTCGTCTGCATGCTGCAGGAGTGCGTGGGACAGTCAATGTCAAATATCCGCACACTGGTTATGCACTGCACTGATAAATTTATAGTTATATACAGTATATTTAAATTCACCGCTGTAAAAATCACTTAATATAAAACCACTATCAATCATCTGCTCCAATTCTTCCGCATCTGAGAGCCCTTCCTCTTCTGCGGAATCACTCACATCATTGCCGTCATCACTGTTGTCCCTACTTTCTGTACCATTATCCTGGATGAGAATTCCTTCTATTTGATATTCTACAACTTCGTCTTTTTTAAAATTATGATTCTCAATTTGTTCAACATGTTGACATACATTTTCCCATTCTGGCCTTCCAATTTCTGCAAATCCCTGTTGACATAACTGCCCCACATCTTTTAATTTAAAAGTGATATTTCTGCATGCCACCCATTTTTTGACATCAGTCCAGATTAACTCGATTGGGTTTAGATGTGGGTGATACGGTGGCAGTCTAAGTGCATTATGGCCATGTTGTATTAATATCTGGTCAAGTATGTATGACTTCTGAAGTGATTTTTTGGCTTTAACTAAGTTATATTTGTTTTACTCATGCTTTCATCAAAAGCTATATTATGCCTAAGTAACCAAGCTCTCACTTCTTCTTTCAAGGAACTTGAGATAGGTAGTTTGTCAATTTGAGTGTTATGGTAAGAAGCATTGTCGATAACCAGAATGGACCCAGCAGGCATATTAGGTATCAAGATGATGTTGATCCACTTCATGTAATTTTCTGTATTCATTTGTTGATGAGAATCTCTTCTTTTTATTTTCGACTTGTAATTGAGAAGGCCATTTGGAACGAAGCCGATCTTTCAACCAGCATTGACGATAAATCTTTGCCCTTTGGCAACAGGTGCCTGTAAACCTAATTCGTTATCGTCACTCCAACTTTTAGATGCTGTATGACTGCTGTGTATGTATGACTCATCTACTTTCACTATAGTTCGATCCTCTGATTTGTGCCTCCGGAGAAGAGTAAGGCACTCCTCTCGCTGAGATCGTATGTCATGCTTTTCTATTAGAACTCTCCTATTTGATTTCGTTTTCTTCCACTTGAAGCCTAAATATTTTATAAGTTTTCTGAGGCTTGTAGCACCAGCTTGAAAATGTGTGCTTTCAGCTTGATGAGCAATCTACTTATTGGAATTAATTGTTCTTCCACACAAACCATGTGTTGGACAGGGTGAAAAGGTAGAATCAGATGACTGAAAAATTCAATCCTGGCTATGGCATTGAATTTTTCAGTCGTCTGATTCTACCTTACCAATCTGCTTATTGTTGGCACAGTTTTTTCTTCCACATAGAAATTGTGAATCGTGAACCGAATGAGGCATTTGTCGAAATCTCTATTTCTGTAACACGTTTAGGGACCTTATGTTTCTTCCCAGGTGTGTCAAATGGTACTCCATCCATGTGGGTTTTTTCTTTCTTATCTTTGAGAACTCTGGAAACGGAACACCAGTTGCTTTGGTTACTCTTTCTTTCACTCTCTTAAGACCTGTGTGGAACTCGGGTGAACATATATTTTCTTCCTTCATCCTGGTTCTTGCTTCATGAAGTCTCTTTGAAATTACAACCGGGTGCGGAATACTTTCTATGCAGACTGTGTGTGTTACGCACTGTGAGTAAACAAAGGTATTATATCGCTTTCGTTGAGTAAGCTAAAAATAAATCATTCCTAGGCTCGGCAGCTGGGGTGGCAATCAGGGTCACCATTCCAGAAGCTTTGCGTCAGCTATAGTTCATATACTTCCCCTCTCAACAATGATTTTATCCCAAGAATCCCCCCCACTAAAATATCCCAGGGGGGTAATTATACCGAGACAAACAGCAAAACATACCAACAGTAAAATAATTCCATTTCAAGAATAATTTTTCATTAGATAACTAATAATAATGCATTTAACTTTACGAATATCAACTAAAATTTTAAAATATCCGCAAAAGTCGATTGGAAATATTGAATTCGCTGGGTAGTGTTATACAGAGTGGCGGTTGAATTATACGCCCGACACTCCGCATTGAGCAGCGGTAGAAATTATTAATAATTGTTGTCAATCTATGTATTGAAACAGAGTAGCAAACACGAAAACCGACGCAATGAAACGTACAAAAAGTGGATTAATTACCCAGTTCTTTACTAATATACCATCAGTAGATTCGGTGATATCACAAGATTTGGTAAGTGAAAACGTGCAGGAAAACATAAGTAAAACAATACCAAGAAGTGATGAAGCGATCTCGGAGGCTATCTTTTAGTGAAGATAGAGATAAAGTTTGAAGCCACGACGAAGGCGAATCTACATCATCAAAGAGTGACAGTGTGATAGGAACTTTTCAACGTCCTGGCAGAAAAATCGACCATGGTTAATGTTGACTACTATTAATGAAAAAGATGGACTAGCGATGTGCAGTGCTTGCGGTAAACATTCTCAGCAAGTGTGTAAAACAATTAGAACTTCATCTAGTGATTTACCTTGATCAAGAGACGGTATAGTAAAGAAGAACGAAACAGAACCTTGACACCATATATAAACATGAAACAAGTGTTACTCATTCGGATTGTGTGCAGCACGAAAAAATGTGCAAAAAGCAGATCCTTGAAACATATATAGTAAGTGCTCGTGAGCTATGTTTAAAAAATCAGAAAGAAAAATTAGATATAACTGCTAAGGTGTAACGATCAGTTTATGCGGTCGCAAAATGAGAGTGGAGTTTTCATGTCCATCCTCAACTTATACAGCTACAAATTGCGAATGGCGTAGATATGGAAACACGTCTTCATACCGCAGCAACAATGACTAATTTTATTGCAGAACAATTTACTTTTAAAATTAGTTAATCTTTTTACTTTCTCTACTACGTATAGTAAGTAGGGGAAGTATTGCATTCCACCCAAAAATTCGATACCGAGATTTCACCGGAAATATATGCTTTGAGACCCGCTGAATCCAAAAAAAGCATTTTTGGAAACATGTCCGTGTGTGTCTGTGAACAGCATAACTGAAAAACGAACAGTCGGATAAACACCAAACTTGGTATTTAGGTTCAGTATCTTCCAGAGATGCGACACGAAGGTTTTCAAGAAAATCCCCCCACCCCAGACTACCCTTTACATAGAACATTTTTCGAAAATTTTAATTTTCTCAAAAATGGCTCTAACGATTTTGATGAAAATATCATATGTTTAAGATAATGTCATGAGAAATGAAATTTATATCTCGAATTTTCTGGGAATCTCTCCAAAAGTATTCTTCATTGTGAACGACTTTTGCATAACTGGTAAACCGTAAGAGATAGACAGAATTTTACTACACAAAAAATGTACATCGCGTTAAAATACACAACTTATGTCATACATTTCTTTTGTTGAGTGAACCGTTTTCGAGATATTGCTTGTTATTTCCTTAAATATTTCAATACTTATGCTTTTTCTCAAATTTGTTATTCATTTTTTTATGTCCTGGACATGCAAAGAGAATGGAATGCGCCACATAGCAACCAGCGTTAAAATATTTGACTATCGCTTATAACCTACCATATTCCCCTTGCATCTACAAGAAAATTACAAATAAGATTGACATCTCGATATCTCGATTAACATGAAGCATATGGAGAATAGGCGTTTGTAAAAATAGATTGTACAAGAGTAGAGAAAGTCATGTGAGTGTAACACATCAGATTTTTTTAAATTGGCTGACTTTTTTCCATTTCTGTGGATGTGTCAATCGATAGGTTTTCTGAAAAACGCTTGCTTTTATATGTTACGTATGCGAACGAACAAAATAACGCATGTTGCTGTTTCTATCAACTAGTATCAGTGGGAAATGCTGACGCAAAGTCCCTTGAAGAAAACATTATCCAAGCTTTCTCAGAAGACGGCATAGGTGTGAAAATGCTTAAAGAAAGGCTTTTAGGATTTGGTTCAGATGGAGCGGCAGTGTTTACCGTTAAAAAAAGGTGTTGCAGCTAGAATTTGGAGAGGCATATCTCCACACCTGATTAGTGTACATTGTATGGCTCATAGAATGGACCCTGTTTCTGAACAAGTTTTTAGTACGTAATTGCTGTTCATAACTTTGAATGCTTTTAGATGAACTTTATAAAACCACATAGAGCTGCAAAACTTAAAAACATTGCGGCGGCTCTAGGCAAATCTGTTTCATACGAGTATTCGTTGGATTTCTAGTGAGAAGGATGCTTTGTTGGCAGTATTCAAAGATTTTTATTGTATCATGCAGTTCCTAGACTGAAAGCCGTGAATTATTAAGTAAAAATCGTTGTAAATTGGCAGGATTTTATAATAAGCTGTCTATTGCTGGGTTTCTTATTAGATGCATCATGTGTTCTGTCTCTAATTAGTACAACAATGCAAAAAGGGTGTATTTCTTACAGTGAAATAGAAAATAAAATTAATTAAACTCTTAAAGAAATGAGTGTTAAGGATGATCTTTATATGAGTCTTTGCAAAGAAGACCTGAAGAGGAAGGTGAAGAGAGCGAGTTTGACAAAATAATTCAAGGACGAACAATTCAAGGTTTAATAAATGAACTTGAAAGAAGGTTTCCTTTAAGTGCCGCGATAAAGTTTCTCAGCTTTTGAGGAAAATAAAACTAGCGGTAAAAGTGGATTGTACCTACTGTAATTCTGATATATACAAAGAAGTTGAGCTGCTTGGTTGGATGGTGATACTGCTGCACAATGGAGAGAGTGCAAGTCAGGCTCTCTAACCTTATAAATGCTTTGCCTTTTCTGAAAAATTTATACAGAAAGTCCGTTCAGTGGCTCTGTCAACTACCGCGTGTGAACGAGCGTTCAGCGTTGCTCATAGCATCAAAACTGCCGAAAGAAATTGTTTGTCGGTGAAAACTTTACAGTCTCTAATGACAATTAAACTTAATGGGCCGCCATTGAATTTGTAGGACGCCTTTACCGTCGTAGATAGAAGGGTCACCCTCGGACATCATTCGACAGATCAGAAAAGGATTTCCACTCTGAGGTACATCCATTTTGAACTTCTTGTCCTTAACGTGTTTTTATATCCATAGTGCTTGACTTTCTTGGGAATATTTCAATTCACAATGAGAGGCTGTCACATTGATGTCCTAGGATTGCTAGTAACTTTTTTAATGAAATTACTTGGAAGATAAAAGACATGGCTTGGTTTTTGCCCATGTAGGTTGTGGTTTGTCCACAAAAATGTTACGTGAATTTTAATCCTTTTTGTGTGCAACATTACCAGTCAGAACAGCAAGGTTGCGCTTCTCATAGATAATAAATTGGATAGAGAAATGGATTGATTCTCATAAACATAAAAAAATTACGTAAAGCATGAAAATATAAGGTTTAAAATTGTAATGTTACCCTTTGAACGTTTGACCATACTTTGGGGGAGGTAGGTACCCTGCCAATCCAGTGGCTAGAATTATTCTCGAAAAACAAAAGTATTCAGGCGGGGCTAGATTTTGTCAGTACCAATATAAACAGCTGCGTTCCATTATGGGCCACATTTTATACGCCTGTATACATAGGTAAGACAAGGTATTGTATTGCACCCAAAATTCGATACCGAAATTTCACCGGAAATACATGTTTTGAGGACCCTGGAACCAAAAATGAAGCATATTAGATAAAGGTTTGTATATGTATGTATGAATGTATGTATGTGTGTGTGTCTATGAAGAGCATAATCCAGAAAACAAATGCTGGGTAAATACCAAAGTTGGTATTTGTATTTAGTATCTTCCAAAGATGGAACACGAAGACTTTAAGAAATCCTCCATCTCCAACTACTATTTACATGGAACATTTTTCGACATTTCTGATTTTCCCAAAAATGGCTGTAACGATTTTGATTAAAATAGCACATTTTGAAGATATTCATATGGAAATGAAACGTATATCTTGAATTTTATGGGAATAGATTGTGAAGTCCTCTTCATTCGGAAGGAATATAATCTTGTATAACTGGCAAACGTTAAGCGAGACGAAAACGCACCACAAAATGCAGACCTCTTTAAAACATACAATTTATTTCAAATAACTTTTATTGTGGCATCGGCCATTTCCGAGATATTCATTATTAATGGTACAATTTGTTCAATACTTTGTCACTCTTCTGAAGTTGTGTCGGATTCAGTTGTTTCTCGCGATTGCATGGGAAGAGTAAGGCCAGCATTTAGCGTGCGGTTCTTAAGTATTTGACTGTGGATATTCCCTTTTTACTTTCTCTACTACGTATAGTAAGTAGGGGAAGTATTGTATTCCACCCAAAAATTCGATACGGAGATTTCACAGGAAATATATGTTTTCAGACCCCCTGAATCTAAAAACAGCATTTTTGGAAACATGTCCGTGTGTGTGTCTGTGTGTCTGTCTGTCTGTGAATAGCATAACTGAGAAACGAACAGTCGGATAAACACCAAACTTGGTATTTAGGTTCAGTATCTTCCAGAGATGCGACACGAAGGTTTTCAAGAAAATCCCACACCCCAGATTACCCTTTACATGGAAGATTTTTCGAAAAGTTTAATTTTCTCAAAAATGGCTCTAACGATTTTGATTAAAATATCGTAGGTTTAAGATATTTTCATGACAAATAAAATGTATATCTTGATTATTCTGGGAATGTCCCCAAAAGTATTCTCCATTGTGAACGACTTTTGCATAACTGGTAAACCATAAGAGATAGACAAAATTTTACTACACAAAAAATGTAGATCGCGTTAAAATACACAATTTATGTCATATACATATTTTGTTGAGTGAACCATTTGCGAGATATTGCTTGTTATTCCCTTAAATTTTTCAATACTTATTTTCTAAAATGGGAATTCGTTATTAATTTTTTTGTCTTGGAAATGCAAACAGTTATAATCTGTGGCAAAGGGAATGGTGCTGCACCTAGTAACCAGCTATTAAGAGATATGTATGCACTTAAAGGCTACTGTTTTTCTATATTGCCCTTGTAAATATATATTTCCCTTACATCTACAAGAAAATTAGCAATAAGATAGAGTCTGCAAATGTTTATCTCGATTAACATGAAGTAGATGGTGAATAAGCGTTTGTAAAAATAGTTTGTACAAGAGTAGAGAAAGTCATGTGAGTGTAACACATCAGATTTTTTTATATATAACGAAGCATGTAATGCAGTTATTTCTGTACATTTATCTCGATTAAAATGAAGTAAATAGAAAACAAACTTGTAAGAATAATAATTTTATAGCCACCAATATACGATAGAGGATAGAGGAAGTCGTGTGAGTGTAACACATCAGATTTCTTCTATGATGAATATATGCCAACCTGCCAAATGGTCATGATTACTACAAATAAAATATATTTCAACCGACTAGTGGATGTATGATTTTCTTTCCTAACATTTGCAGGGCAACGTCACTAAAGAATTATGTCAAAACTCACACAGAGCGTTTCTGATTCTTTACAGTTAATATAGAAATGCCAATAATAATTTCAATTTCATAAGCTACTCAAGGGTAGAATTCACCGGCGGGTTTACAATCATACTGCAAATAATGTAAACTTTGGTTTCACTTTCAAGATTGCAGCGGGTTTTAAAAAGGAGAGGTTTATTATTATTATTATTATTATTATTATTATTATTATTATTATTATTATTATTATTATTATTATTATTAAGCGAGCGATGAGTCTTCAGGATCCATTCCTCCTTTACCCAGACAACTTATCAGGTCCTCCGTACCAGTTTAATAGCCAGCCGATTCCTCCTCCTAGGACTGGTATGTACATCCGTAATTGTTTTTCTTGATTTCAGTACTAGAACGACTAATTCAATGTACTTAAGCATTAGAGGTTCATTTTCCTTTGACATCAATATGCCGATACTCAGAGCCGTGTTTTCTATCATTAACTACAAACGGGGGAAAACAAAGGTTTGACAACTTCTGCTAGAACTATCTAATGTTTCACAACAAAGTAGGTGATTTAAGCCCGCTTTTCCGCGAACTTTCGCAAATTTCCGTTTTCTCGCGAAAGTCTCGATTTGCGCGATGAACACTAAAATTTGCATGCATTAAAACTTAATTGTAAAAATTAAAATCGCCTCTAAATGTACATTTTTTCCTACATATAGGAATAGTATGTGCAACACGTAATAGTTGCACACACTTGTTGAATATGTTACCTAGCTCCTTCATTTCACTATCCTTAGGGAATCCCAGTTACTTCAATACAAACTTTAAGGTTGTCAAAAGTTATTCATTCAGCTTCGGTCTGTTGTTGCTGCTCATAATTAGTTTTCATGCCGCTCCCTGCTTCAAGTGACGTCGTCATCTCGTAGCTCATTGTCTCCTGCGCCAGCTGCTCTAGTGGTATAGCTATGAATTCTTTATCTCAGGGTTTGCGTGAGTGTATTTTGAAAGGATAGCACCAGTTTAGTTAGCTATAAATGATAAATTGTTAAAATGGTAAACTTTAATGTTGATTAAAATGTTCAGTTTGAGATTAGTCCCTGATTGTTGAATTTACGAATTAATTATTTCTATAACAATAATTAAGTGTAGCCTCACTTGCCGTAAGTAGCAGAAATGTTGCTCGAAAAGATCCCACGCAATAGCCCCTTATGAGCTACACAGCATAAAATGACACTAACTACCACACGAGTAAGTCACATGATTAAGTAAATAACTGACTCCGATTTAGAATGCATGCTCTTTTCTTAACTCAAGTTCCCCTGCTCATCACTACCCCTACGAACGTCCCTTCTCTTGCGGTCCAATCTTAAAACTGTAGGTATGCGTATCTGACACTGTTTCTATGCGGAACCTCCCCGAATCTCAGAATATCATTCCCCTTTCTAATTTTCAGAATTCTTGCCTACGTGTCTTTGCAAACATACTGAACTTATCTGCATTCCAAGAATCTTTAAGCTAATGTGTTCTATCCTCGACTGTTACTAATGTCTTCTTTACATGACTTGTTAATTACGTTTTTCTTTCGGGGCAAATTTTTTCACTCAGGCTTATTACATTATACATTGATTTAATATACGGAAATTATTTATTGCAATTATTTCTTGCGATCGTTTCTTTATTTCATTATTTATATCTTCCTGTCAATAGTTAAGGTATCAGTTTCCAATGCGAATCTGTAGGGGGAAGATGGACAGAACTAGTGAAAAGGAGTGCGTCTGCAATATTCAGCGTGTATCTGAATGCTGCAGAAATTGTATCGCGCAATTGGGTGATATGGAAGAAACACCAGGAATAAATAATATTTGGTTTAACCATTTCTACCATCGACATGCACATACATTCTTTTAAAAATAACCTACACCCCTAAGTTATATTTCGCAAAAAATCAACTGTTAATAATTCAAGTTAACCTATTAATATTATTTATTTATTATTTAATTATTCATTGTATTGAATTGTGTAATATAATTTCATGTTTGCTTTATTTACAGTCTACATATGGTAAATAGATTAGAGGCAACACTGTGTTCCACCCAAAAATGTGTTACAAGTTTTTATTGAATTCAAGCTGTTTTCGTTTCTAGAAAAACGCCCGTGTGTGCCTGTGTGCCAGTCTGTGAAAGCATAACCCAAAAAACGAAAAGAAGAATGAATATCAAACTTTATGTTTTGTATCTTTCAAGGATAAAGGACAAAAAGACTTACACGAAATTCGCCCCAATGTAACTACACTTCAGATGGAAAAATTATCGATGTTTCTTCTTTCATTACAAAATAAGGCTCTAACGATTTTGATTAAAATACCATATGTCTAATACACTAATATGACAAATAAAATGTCCTTTCCAACGCTTCCCATATGGCCTATGACTTTCTGAGGACATCTCATTCCAAGTAAAGCCGGTGGTCTCGTGTCGTAGATTTACGGCACGTAAAGGGGCCTCTGAGCAAAATTACCTATCTCACGTCCAATATAGAATGGGACGCTAAGGACTACAGCTGTTAAAGAGCGTCCATAAATAAAACTCAATTTAATTTAGTACCTAAAATACCCGTAAAATGTTTAAATATTTTGCAACTGCCACAAAAGGCCATAAAAGCGCCTATAATACCACTATCAGTGCCTCGAAACTCCTTCAAAGTGCCCCAAAATACCTATATCATAGCCCTAAATGACCTGAAAAGTGCTCAAAATGCCCCAAAATGCTCTGAGCCTGTACCAATACTCAAAAATTAAATTGAGTTTTATTTATGGGCGCTCTTTAACTGCAATGGTCCGTAGCGTTCCTTTCTATATTGTGCGTGTAAGATCGGAAATTTTGCTCATAGACCTCCTTATAAGTCTTGTGATTATTTTAGGGACCACCGGCTTACCTCCCTTCCGAAGGAAGCCATGCTAAGGATTTTTACGCCCGAAAAATATCCTCCGCCCTCCGCCGGGTGTTCAAACGACCTCGGGAACTAGGGGCTAGCATGGTAACCCTACACCATGGAGGACGACATACTATTACCCAAAAATATCTACTTCATCGCCGTAAATGCCCTGAAAGGTGCTCAAAATACCTGTACCATGATCCTAAATGTCCTAAAAAGTGTTCAAAATACCTGTGCTACTACTACTACTACTACTACTACTACTGCTAATAGGGGCCAAAATACCTTGAAAATACCCTAACAGTGCCAAAAAAAACCCTCAAATTGTTTAAAACGGGCCGTAAAAGTGCCATAATACCTGCAAAAGCATCGAAAACCAATGTAAAACATAGCAAAACAACTGTAAATATACACAATACGTCCACTAATCGTGAAAAGGTAATGTAAACATACTAAAAATATTTGCAAAAATGAGAGAAATACCTCAGCTTTGGTCTACATGGGCTGAAGTTTAGGTTGAGTTAGGTGATAAGACGATAAAATAGATGGCGAGAGGATGATCTAGGTCAGGTTAGCATGGGTAGTCCAGGTTAGACTGATGAGAGGACATCTAGGTTACGTTAGCCTGGCTTTGTGTAGGACTATCATATGTTGACCTAATAGAGATTAAGCAAAGTACTAGCGACATTGTAAGTCGCCTTTGCGGTATGTTATCTAAGAAATTATTTCAGATCTGCTGGTGATTTACCGAGAAAAATACGAGTCAGTTGGAGAATTTAATGTCGTACCGGCATGTTGTCGTGGTAGCTCAATTTATTAGAGCAATCGCACGGAAAGCGGAAGAACTGTGGTTCAAATTCCGACTACGGCGTAGAATTTTTCAGTCTGATTCTGCCTTTCCATTACTAATTTATTTATCAGGTTGCTTTCAACACGGGTCCTGACAAGAGCCTTCATGTATGGAAGTGCACTTACCTACTTAGCCACACTATCCGTAGAAAGGCGAAGTAGCACTGGAATTTAATGAATATCTAGAGGGTTTCAAATTTGAAAAGCCAGATACACTCATTCGCGATAAAGTAATCTCTAAAGCTGTAAAATAATATGAAGGCAAAAGCGACACATTGAATGAACAAATCTCAAGTGAGTGATTTTTCAGACTAAACATACGTGCAGAGAAGAGAAAGTTCCAAAACACGAGTACATACCGCTTGACAAAACTAAAACAACATAGCTCAGGAACACCCTAAATGGAGCTTTTGCACTATCAGATATAACATCTCGTTTATTAGACCAGAAGAGCTTAATCTTGAGCCGAATTTGTTACTAAGTGTAAAATAATTTTGGTCATCTAAATGAGCTTGGTCTAGTTTCTGGCGCAGAAATGTGGTTATAGTTGAAGCAAAATAGGGTAAACTCGACCCAGTGGAAACTGGGTTTATGATATAGTTACAGAGGGGCAGGAGAAAGAACGAGCATTGACAGAAAGGTTGCTCCAGGAAGAAGGTGCCGTGACTGCAGTCTTTTAGCATTTGAATTCCCCAATTCAACTTTACAGAAGTTACAACTTGAGGGACTTTTAACGTCATTAATTCTTCCAAGTCATGGCACATGGAGGCTATGCTAAAAGCCTAGATCATCAGCTGATCCTATTTTTAATAGATACAAGGTTTAAGAGCGTCGGTAAATGAAAACGTAACATACTAAAATGAAATAACATTTACGGGACAATCGCGACAAATCCTTGAAGGAGCATATTTAGTAGAACACATTTTCGATATAAAAATGTAATTTGAAAGACATTCTTTAATGATAAACCTACCCGTTAAAACTAGAGTCAAAACCAATCACATTTTATTTTGAAACGATTTATTGATTTATATCGCCACTTTAGCAGAGCTTAGTTTTTTTAATCTCAGAAATGGAGCTCGAAGTAAATTAAAGCTATGCTACACTAGTCCAAAACTTTTATATGTCATTAATGTGAGCAACCACTGCAACGTTATTCATAAAGAAATAATTAGGAGTTAATTGTTATAGTTGCTATGAACTGATTTACACTTCAGAAATTGTTTCAAGATTACAAAACAATCCTGTGCACGACAAAACACTGTCCTTTCATACCAATACTTCAGCATTATCACGTTGTTCTCTTCCTTCACTTTCCCTGCTTATTCATCCTTTGAATATTAGCAAGTATTTTTTGTGATCTTTCTGTACTAAATAATATTAGCTGTGTGTAGTACAAGGAGAATTATATGGTGTTATAACAATACTAAATTATCTTCTAAATGTATTTCCATATTATAGTCGATGTTCATCCATTTCTATTTAATATAATACATTATATTATTTTTTCCAACATCGGCAGCTTTTCAGATTACAGATATTTCCTTTCGTAGTGATCAAGCCTTTGCTGCGAATTTGAAATAGATGCCCCTGTTTTGCAAGCCTTCGTAATATCTTTCTTAGTAAAAGCGACACACCGATCACCTGAAAGTAGCAATGTCTCTTTGCTGGTCATCTAGTCCATATACTGGGGATCCCATTAAAACTAACACTAGCTGTGTAGTCTTGTGTAATTATTGCAAAGCAACACAACTTTTATCATTTCTGGTAATTAAATTAAACACAGCTGATTTGTGAGCCTTATTAAATTGTATCCGAAGGCTTAAATATTTTTACTTTCCTCAAAGTAGTTATAGTTTATGAAAGAAGAAACCCTGTTCTTCACTTCCCTCGATTCCTACGGAGTTATAATTCAATATAACACCATTGTAAGCAGAAAGGAAACATAGATATTTACAACGTTTCTGTCACAGAACAAAAGGTTAGAAATGCTTATACCTTAGAGTAATACAAGAGTATTATGACCATAAAAACCTAGTTCCCCTTAGCATGCTAATTTGGACGAGAGAAGTAGTGTATGCAAACAAGAATCTGTCCAGTGCTGCAACTATTTACGATCTTTTGCTACTATTTCTGGCCGTTTTGGAACACATTGATAAAAATACTGAGACACTTGTCAAACATTTTAAATTATCATATAAATTGAAACAGAAAGTTATGCAGGAAACAATTTTTAGTCTGCATCGAATTTCAAAAGTTCACCTATAAGATTAATTTTTATAATGAATGCAAATATAGAATGAAAGTAGAGATATGTGTTTCTTTATTTTCGAAGTAATTTGCTTGAAAAAATTGCCAAACGAAACCATACCATCAATGTGACCACCTCTCCTAGTCAGTTGTTGCATGTACCTTACTGGAACACGTGGTTGTCTTATAACACCTGCAACACAGCTGATATCTTATGAAAATACGAGAATCACTGGACATATCCCAAGGATTAGAAGTGTGGTTTGTTTCCCTGGTGACGTTAATACAGGAACAGCAGGGATGAACGTGGAATTATAAGCTTCATGAAGAGGCTTATGGTGGAGAATGTTAATGTTTTCCTTATTTTTTCGACAAATATCAGTCAAAACACTGCAGTCAACTTTTAACTGCAGAAATAGACGACTGCACCACATTAGACTAGTGAATGCTTTATGAACTTATAGCTATGGCGTCTGCTATGCAGAACCTGCATCCCGCAGAGACATTTTGTATTTAAAAAGAGGCTACATAGTAGGTATAACAAGTTTTTCAAGTACTTTTTTGCCGTTCTAGAACACATTAATATAAACAGTGAGGGCACGTTTCGAATGTTTTTGATTATCTATGTATCAATTAAACAAACGCCTGGCGAATTATTTAACGGAAATTTACGTTTTCGCCTACTTTCTTTACTACAAACTGTGTATAAAATACATTTTTGTTTTTAAAAGAGCCTTCCTATTTGTATATGGAGTAATGTCGATATCAACGTCCACATTATCTATATAATTGGAATGAAAAAATAAAAAAGGTTAGTACGATCTCATGTTCATCTTAGATTATGCAATAAAACAGGGATGGGTACCGGATTTAGTAATGAATGGTGCTAAAATTTTATCCATGAAAATGGAACACATAACCTTTCTGGATAGTTTGAACTTTTTACCCATGAAATTGAGAAGTTTACCGAAAGCTTTTGGAATAGATTGTGTGACAAAAGGCCACTTTCCGCATTACTTTAATACTCCTGAAAATATGAACTATGTAAGTTGTTATCCCGACCCCGTTCATTACGGCATCGATTACATGATGCAAGACGAACGCAGAGAATTTTTCGAATGGTACGAGAAGGAAAAAGATGGCATTTTTTATTTTAGAAAAGAGATTGAAGCCTACTGTATGGCAGATGTTGGAGTGTTGAGAGAAGCGTGTTCTATATTTAGAAATACTTTCCTAGATATCGGAAGTATTGACGTATTTCAAGAATCTATTACGATAGCTTCGGCATGCAACAAAGTATTTAGAAAAAAATATTTGAAACCGAAAACTATACGGCTTATTCCTTGTGGAGGTTATAGGAAAGCCGATAAACAATCCACAAAAGCTCTCATGTGGCTTAGGTATGAAGAAATTAAAAGGTGGATTTGCATTAAACATGCAGGTAATGGTAGAGAGGTGAGAATACCCGAATTACCTAACTTCAAATTAGATGGTTTTTGTGAGGAGACGAGAGAGGTGTTTGAATTCATGGGGTGTTACCACCATGGCCACGTGTGTCTTACTAATAGAGATGTGCCCGTCGTAGACACGCGAACAGAGACGCTTGCAGATAGATACGAGCTCACCATGAGTCGAATAGATAAAATTTTGTCGGCAGGTTACGTCTGTCACGTCATGTGGGAGTGTGAATTTGAGGACATTCTAAAACAACATCCGGCTCTACACAACGATCCCGTTGTGAAAAATGTTCCACTCATTCTTAGGGATTCCCTCTACGGAGGTAGAACGGAAGCATTGAAAACCTATTGCAAAGCCGACGAAAAAACTCGCATTAAGTATTACGACGTGATGTCTGTATCCTTATATATGTAAATATTTTAAGTTTCCCGTAGGTCATCCCATAATTCACATTGGCGAAGATTGCGCCAATATTACGGAAATGCTTAAAAAAGAGGGGGTTATAAAATGTAGGGTTTCGGCAAAAAAATAGAAGTCTTTATCACCCTGTCTTGCCCTTTAGATGTCGACAAAAGTTAATATTTGGTCTTTGTTACATCTGTGCGAAGGAGGAAAATGACGGTAAATGTAGCCACGACGGGGAGCTAATAGGTACTTGGATCGTAGACGAGGTACGAAAAGCCGTTGAAATGGGTTACGAAGTGAGAGAAATTTTTGAATTTTACGAATACAAAATGGAACAGTATGATAAAAATGAAAATAAAGGAGGGCTCTTTGTAGATTACATTAATAGTTTTTTAAAATTAAAAGCAGAGGCCAGCGGGTATCCCTCTTGGGGTAAGAGCGATGAGGATAAGGAGAAATACGTTCGAAGTTTTTTTCAGAGCGAAGGAATTCTTTTGCATAAGTCGACAATTAGAAAAAATCCAGGTGCAAGATCTCTAGCAAAATTGTGTCTAAACAGTTTTTGGGGAAAGCTCACCGAACAAAGCAATCGGTCGCGCACGAAAATGATTAGGGAGCCCGCGGAATTGTTTACGTTCCTGACCACGCCCGGCATAGAGGTGCAGAACCTAATGTTTGCGAGCGACGAGATAGTCTGGCTCTCGTGGAAATATGCCGAAGAGGTCGAGTGCCCTCCACTGGCACACACCAATGAAGTGTTAGGAGCCTACGTTACCGCAGGTGCAAGGCTTAATTTATACACCTACCTAGAGGCACTGAATAGGGACATATTATACACAGATACGGATTCGATACTGTTTACGGTTAGGGAAGGCGAGAAGTGTAGCGTCGAATGCGGTGATAACCTGGGAGACATGACGGCTGAGCTAGCGGACTATGGAACGGATTCCTACATTTCAGAATTCGTATCCGGAGGCCCAAAAAATTACGCGTATAAAATACGCCTACCAAATGGTGATTTCAAAGCAGTTTGTAAAGTGAGAGGGATAACATTGAATTACGCCTCTTTACAGTTGGTTAATTTTGATTCAATAAAAGATTTAATTCTTGGAGAAAACGTGGATCGAAACATTGTAGTTAGAACGGAAAAGAAAATAAAGCGCAAAAGATCCCATGGCGTGTATATCGTCTCCGAACCGGGAGATAAAATCTATAGAATTTGTTTTCACAAGGCCTCCTCTCATTATGGATTCCGAGGTGGAACGAGCAGTATCCAAGTACGTGGAAAACCGAAGAAGGCAGAGAGGCCTATAATATTGTACGAACGAGGAGATAGCGCTCATTCCCTTAGAAGTGTTTGCTCAATATCCTCACTTCGATGTAGATTACGTAATGTACAGGTAAACGGACGAATTGAGGGAAAAACTAAAGATGTTTCGACGATGTAATGTTACCCGTAGTAAAATTTAAGCACCCCTTTACGCTGATCGTTAGTGGTATTTCGGGTTCTGGTAAGAACATATTTTTTGTAAATTTAGTAATACATTTGAAGCATTTGTGCACTGTTGAAAAATTTAAAGAAATATTGTGGTGTTATAGCGAAAAATCGGCCGTGCCAAAGTTAAAACACGTAAAATTTCATGTAGGTGTGCCGGAGTTTGAGAACCAGAAAGGAGAGCCAAAACTAGTAATATTGGACGATCTCTTAAACTCTGTATATTCCAGAGAGGTGTGCGACCTGTTCACGAAGGGAAGTCATCATAGAAACATAAGCGTAATTTTAATCACTCAAAATTTGTTTCATCAAGGCAGGTATTGCAGAGACATCTCGTTAAACGCTAAATACATTGTGGTTTTTAAAAACGTAAGAGATAAAAATCAAGTGGCTCATCTAGCCAGACAAATATACCCCGAAAATTGGAAATTGCTTTTCGAGGCGTATCTAGATGCTACGGAAAAGCCTCACGGCTATACGCTTTTCGATCTGTGCCAGGAGACCGATAGCAGATTACGATTTAGAACCAACATCTTTCCATCGGAGCTCCCTGTCGTAGCATATCAGCATGAGCAAGCGGATAAGAACCAACTATCACATGCTGCACGTGTTTAAAAGCGCCAAGCCTAAGCTTAGGAAAGCCATTTTGGAGAAGTCCGACAAAGAGTTAGTGATTACTATTGCAGAATGCGCTCTAAATGTTCTAAAGGGCAATTGTAATTTAAGCAAATGTACCATTCGCAATCTAGGAAGATATAAAAATAGTCTGAGGCGAGTGGTGGATAAATCTCTAAAGGTTAACAATAAGAGAAGGTTTTTAATTCAAAAGGGAGGATTTTTGATTCCTCGCTGACTGCCGTACTCACCGGACTTTCGTCTCTAATACAGCGTTTGATGCTGCAAAAATCATTTTCTTAGCGTTACATAGACACTCACTGCTTGAAGAAAAAGGCGACGTCGAAGAAGAAGAAGCGGAGAAAAAGAGATGCGTACGAGGAGCTGATCAAATTTAAATCCAGTGGCCGCCGCCGACCGTATCTACCGCCGCAACCGCTGCCGCCGCCGCCACTGCCACTTCCCCGAACCTCCCCTTCTCCTCGGGTCAAAAAGAGGCTCGTCTTCCCTCCAGAAACGGTCTACGAGAAGCAGGAAGAAGAAGAAGAGCAAGAAGAAGAAGAAGAAGAGTTTGACGAAGAACAAGTAAGGCCTCTGCCATTGCCGGCTCACGAGAAAAAAGAAGTAGAACAGTTTACAAATAGAAGCTTTGGGTACATAGCAGGTCCTTACCTAGCTCCATATTTGCACACTTCTAGCGTATTCGGCATTTACAATGATAGGGACGGCAATTTTAAAATTGGCGATTCTATTATTCGTGTAGAAGACAACGATTTGTATGTAAAGGATAGGTATTTTAAGGGAACTCTGGGTCTCTGGGAATTGCTCACTAGGAAGAAGGTAGATTTCTCGAAAGTCACCTCTTCGGACAAGAGTAAATATAGACAAATTCTTCTTTTAACCAACGGCCACCTGCAAATAACGAAGTCTTTAATCAGATAAAATCAAACAGAGGTAGCAAATATAAAGAAATAATTCCCGAGTCGTTTCCGTCCAAGACATGGACGGATTATTAGCAATGAATAAGAAGTATTTTTACGATCCCGAACAACCTTCGGCTTTTTCCACCGTGCAGAAACTTGCATCTCTTACGGGAAATAGACGTAAAACGGAGATTGGCTTCTCCAACAAGATGCCTACACTTTGCACAAACCTGCGAGGAGAAAATTTCAGAGGAACCACTACACGGTGAATAACGTTAACGATGTGTGGAAAGTCGACTTGGCCGATTTTAAAAGCATTAGAAAGTATAACGATGGTGTTCAGTATCTCCTAACGTGTGTAGATTGTTTTTCCAGATTTGCACGTGTAAAACCCATAAGATCAAAATCTAGTACGGAAACTGCAAAGGCCTTTGAAGCCATCTTAGATTCCGTTCCTCTAGCAGTCAGATCCGACAGAGGAAAAGAATTTTTAGGATCTGCATTTCACAAGCTTTTAAAAGAGAAGGACATCGAGCATCAAGTTTGCAGAAACCCCGATGTAAAGTGCGCCATGGTCGAGAGATTTAATCGTACCATTAAGTCTAAAATATACAAGTATTTTACTTACAGGAACTCGTACAGATATATAGACGATCTCGATAAATTTGTTCGCGCACATAATCGCACCATCCATTCGTCAATAGGAGTGGCTCCAACCGAAGTGAATGAGAAAAACGTGTTACAAATATGGAAAAGGCTAGAGAAAACGAGGTAGCATTAAACCCAGACCCGTCAAGTTCGCCGAAGAACAAACCGTGAGAATAAGCAAAGAAAAGATGAAATTTGCCAAAGGCTACGGAAAAATTCCTCAACGGAGATTTTCAAAGTTGTAAAGGTTATAAAACGTTCGCCGCAACCCGTGTACGAACTACACGATCTGAACGGAACTCCCATAGAAGGTCAATTTTACAGTTACGAACCAACTCCGGTAAAAATTAACAAATCCACTTTGTATAAAATAGATAAAATACTAAAAACTAGGGTGATGAATGGCAGAACGCAGCATCTCGTCCGCTGGAAAGGATATTGTCCCGACTTTGACAGCTGGATCGATGCATCATGGATGAGTTTTACGTAACCGTGTTGAGCGATTCTAGCGTCGATTTGTATCCCGAGAATTTTCATGCTAGTTTTCGTAACGATTTAGCACAACCGATCAATCTTCAGAGAGATAAGTGGGTTGTAGGTCTCGCAGAGCTTTCGTATTCTTACGGTTACGAGTCCATAGATGAGAACATACTTAACGAAGCCGGAGAACTGACCAAAAATGTCGTCATAACAAGAGCTGGTAGAATTGTGTTTGAAAAAATGGAGTTTAAGGGCTTTAAGGAGTTGTACACTTCGCTAAAGAATCAGGTAAAACACGATGAACATCGGGAATTGCTGCTGTCGGAGCTGCAGGGTTACCTCATTTCTCATCAGAGAGAGATAAAAGAATTGGAAAACGCTAAGAAAGTATGGGTCCCAACACATTCCATTCCACAAAAACCAAGCGGAAAGGCTAACAGTATTCATTTAAAGATTACTAAAAGTAAAACGGAAACAATTTTTATCGGAAAAATATTTTTTCCTACCAGAATATATTATGGTCTAGGCGATCTTGTGGACACAATAAAAAATTATCTGCCAAATCTCGATTCCTATAAAATTGTTAATCAAAATATGCTCACAGAAGTAACTAACGATATGAAAACCCTTTTCCTTAGATCGCACAGAAAAAGCTCTTTTCAGTTTCTTTCTGGAACCGAACCCAATTTATGTTTACTGCAATCTCATCGAACCGCAGCTGCTCGGTAGCTCCTACGTTAGGTGCATAAGAATTATTCAGTTTCCCTCGTACACTAGTCATCACAAGTTTGAAAACATATTTTACGTTCCGGTAGAACTTAATCATTTTCGAACCGTAGCAATTGAAATGGTTAACAAGTTTGGTGATCTGGCTCGCTTGAGCAGTAGCGTTATGCCTACCATTGCTCTGCTGCATTTTAAGAAAGTTAAATAATATTTTTGTTTTTTTTTCAGATGGCCGTTGAATACTCTTCAGCATTTCAAGGATTTTATAATCCAGAGGGAAACGTTATGATAAAAGAATTGGCCTTCGTGGAAATTGAGACGGAACAGGTGGTGTTGCACCAACTGATCCGTAAACCAAATCTTCCGCAAAATGCGTGGCCAATAAAGTTTAGACGGACAAACACATAGTTATCCGAAAATTTTCACGGTATACCATGGAGTTCAGGCCACGTCGAGTTTGCTCCCAAAATTCCAAATGGAATATTGTTTGTAAAGGGGAGCATGCTTGGTAATGTATTGCAACCCACAGCTGAAGATGACTTTAGAGTCCACAATATAGAAAACCTAGGGTGCAACCTAAATATTGAATTTTTAGTTACTGCACCTTGGCATCAGTTTAACACCGTCAGGTGTGCCAGATCGGAGGCACTAGATATAGCTAGATGGGTAAACGAAAACCGTTCGGAATTTAATATTTAAATTTAAATTCATTCCCAATGGTTTTCTTTAAGCGGGTCAATATAACTTAGGCCCCTAAATTTAAAATCCATGCATTTGGCAATGGACCCGCTTACAGCGTACTATGTAAACCAGAGTGGAGGGCGCCTCGGTCAGTACATCGGACCGCTGTACGTAGGAAGCCCATACGTACAGCAAGGTAGAGGCATAGGTAACTTTTTGGGTAGTCTATTCAGAATTTTTAAACCCATCCTCCTATCCGGGGCAAAAACTTTGGGCAGGGAAGCCCTCACCACGGGTGCAAACATCATGACCGATATTGCTGCACGACAGGAAGGTACCAAAGTCAAAGATATCGTGGCAAAACGAGTCACGGAAGGTATAAAAAAGTTAGTTGGTAGGTTACAACAAGGAAAGGGCAAGAGAAAGAGATCAACTCCATATAAAGCCAAAAAAGCTAGAGACATTTTTGATTAAATACAGGGTGCAACACGATGCCACCAGCACATGCTCCCGAGATAGCAACATGATGGCCTGCACAAAATCCGAATTTGATATTTTTGCAAAAAAACCAATTCAGTCGGCAGTGTTAGGAAACTTCACTACCCTAATCAAACCCATCGCACCAGTAGATCAATCCGTATTGGAATTTGTTATTCCTGGGGATAAGGAACACTACATCGATTTAAATGTTTATTTGATGGTAAAGGAAAATTTGTAAAGCCGGATGGTTTCAACTTAGCAGCAACAGATAAAACGACGGGTGTTAACAATTTATTGCACTCCTTGTTTAGTCAGTTGAGCGTTTCCCTAAATGGAACATCCATCACTCCGTCTGAAGATCTTTATCATTATCGTAGCTATTTAGAAACCTTATTAACGTACGGTCACGATGCATCGAAAAGCCATCTTACTAACGCTTTCTGGTACATCGACACGGCTCTCCACGGTCTCTCCGGGGCCGATGCTTCGAAAAACGGAACGATGGAAGCCGGAGATTCTAATCGCGGATGGAAAGAACGTCATCACAGGAGCAATGCGTCTAAAGAAATAGTCATGTTTGGTAGATTACATGGGGATATTTTCAATTTACCCACTTTGTTACTACCGGGACTTACACTTCAAATCAAGTTGACTAAAGCGAAGGACTCGTTTTATATAATGAGTGAAAGTGCGGATCTACATGCTAGACTTCAATTCCTAGATGCCACTCTATACGTGAAAAAGATAAAACCAGCTCCTAGCCTCTTAATGGCCCATATAAATGCTTTAGAAAAAGTAAATGCGAGATACGATATAACGCGAGTCGATGTCAGGTCCTTTACTTTCGCAGCAGGGCAAAGTACCATCCCTATAAACAATGGTGTATTAGGTCCGCTACCTAAAAGGATACTCGTAGGTATGACAGAAGATAAAAATTTTTCCGGAACTCACACCACAAACCCTTTCAATTTTAAGCACTTCCATTTGGAATATTTTGCGATTTACGTTAACGGCCAGCAAATTCCGGCAGAAGGTCTTTATATCGATACCTCTAACGAAAAAGGTTCAACGTTAGCCTACCAAACGCTCTTTTCCGGTTCTGGCATCCATCACACCAACAGCGGAATTCAAATCACTCACGATATGTATATAATGGGTTATTTCCTAGTGCTTTTCGATTTAACGCCAGACAGTGCCGCTTCAGAAGATCATGTTTCTCTATTAAATAACGGAAATATAAGAATAAAGCTCAGATTTAAAACAAAGTTAACACAAGCCATCACGTGTATCATGTACTGTGAGTACGAAAATTCTATTCAGATAGACAAAGATCTGAGAGTGCAAACCGATTATTAATTATGAACACCTTACAAATAGAACAAACTTTGCGAGGCATTCCAAATTTTGCAGGCGTTTTTGCATCGGACTTGTTGCCTACAGAGTTTACTAAACCGTCAACATTCGTAATAAATTTAGATCCTCACAACCTACCTGGTTCACACTGGATAGCTGTAACTCAAAATTCAAATTCTTTTGCATGGTATTTCGATTCGTACGGCCTCCCTCCCTTTATAAAATCCTTGAAAAGGTTTATGCCATTTCACTTTATTGTGAATCATTGCCAACTTCAAAGCCTCTACTCCGACATCTGCGGCCAGTACGCGTGCCTCTATACTCTCTACGTCTGCACCAGAGGATACACCATGAACGAGTTCGTAACCCTGTTCAACTCTGCCGATCCAGATCGTCAGGCCGGGGAGATGTTCCAGAGAGAGTTTCCAGTCTGGCGGTGCAACAAGGGACAGCGATGCCTACCGGGTATAAAGGTAAGTAGCTCATTTATTTTTCGGCCAGTCTTTGTGCAAGATGGAAGGAGGTCTTGTCGTAGATTATACAGCGATCAGAGGAAACGGCAAAGAATTAATCATAAAGGAATTGGCGATCATTGGAAAAGGGATTGTTCAAACCTTTCATTTTGCAAGCCCATACTCTTGGAATAGTAAATTAGATGCATTTAACAAAGAAAATAAAAATGGAATGCATTTCATGGATGGTTACGTCCCTTATAGCATGCTAAAAACTGTGCTGGAAGAGGTGGTGGCGGGGCACATCTCTCTCTTCGCTTATGACGAGGATAAATGTGAAGTTCTTTCCGCACTCTGCGATAGAACGTTTATCAATTTAAGAAAAGAATTTAGTTGCCCCAAGCCAGAAAATCTCTATCATCAGTTACACTGCGGATTTCCTTGTCATAAGTTCTCAAACACTCACTGTGCATGCAAACACGTCACGCCATGTTCAATTGGTTGAAGCATCATAAGCTTAAAAAACTTAACACCAGATGTCCTGCTGATAGCTCTAACAGACACGATGCTTCTTTTGTTTCAGCTGTGGAGCAGTCGACGAGATGAGCTCAAGAGGTAAACAGATCAGAATGCCACTGCGCCGGGTGACTCCTCCTCCGGAACCCGTGTTGCATCGCAGGATCTACTTTCTCAACAAACATCACTCCAGATACATCAGCCTGGGTTTCTTCAAAAGAAGAAATTACGAAGCTCACGTGGAAATTGGCGGAGTAAAGCAGGCAACATACATTCGCGACTCTGCTGAATCACCTACCTAAACTTGCCGAACATCTCTGCAAAGGGCAGTCGTACAGATGCATCGAAGAACAGTTTCGCCTCAAGTCCATAAATGGGCATCGTGCCAGGATACAATGCGAAGACTCACAAGTCATCCTTTGTTTAGATGATGTAAACTTTCTATTGTGCAATGCAAATGTGTTGCAACATCAACTTGCAAAATATGTCTTAGCCACAACAGATATAAAAGACTATGTTAACAGGACTTCAGCTAGTAGCACTTATGTACTTCCAAAAGAAAATGCGTCATGTTTCGTCCTTTACGATGTTATTTGTGACGAAATAAACTCGACACTTGTATCTTATAAGAATGAATAAAAAACGAACTTACCTTCACGTCTCTTATTTTCCAACTTTTTTCCTTTACATCCGAATATAGGGGAAATCCCCTCCCATCCTCAATTATACCTAGAAAAATCAGTAGTAATTAAAGAAAAGGATCACCTAGTGCAATCTTTTATTTAGATGATAAATTCAGGCTTCAATGCCAAGAAAGTGCTAGCTAGACCAAGGCCGGGTTCTAATAAACACCTGTTTAGCTGTGGTCGCAGCGGCCTTCATGCCTTAGGGTGATCACGTGCTAGCTACACCAAGGTCGACGCAACAACACGTGGACGCAGCAGCAGCGGCGGCGGCGGCAGCGGCCTAGTTTATGTTACATGCCCTGCGGTGATGACGTCATCAGGGGTCAACGAACGGACTCAAGAGCCTGTTATACTACTAAGGTTGTAAAACTGCAACATACATGGCAACCTGTGCTTGTCAGATGTTGCAAGAACAGGTGTTGCATGGGTACATAATATGTATCCTATTCGAATTGAGGATCCAGATATCTTGTTGAAAATCTTAACTTTTTATAGGAGAAGCACTGGATAAATCACAAATATAGAAGTGATTTTTATCCATTACTACCCAAAATACTCTCCAAGCAGAAACAATAGCCGCTTTCTCTGTTTTTCTATTGCAATACATTCCTCTAATTACATTTTACTTTTGGCGCTAATTTTGACAACCTGTCTCTTATTACGGGCGTCTCTGGAAAGTTAACTGTAGAAAGGAACAATAGTGATTATAATAGAAGAAAGCCTGTAATTACGTCTGTTCCTTATTGCACATATAGTGATTAATTCAAGTATATATTACTTCGCCGCTTAGGTGTTGTAAATAGAGTAAGTATGTATCTCATACAGATATGTCCTATCTTGATTTCACCAGAAAGTAGGTATTTTTAGGTCCTTCGAACAAAAAAATGGCATAAAGAGCGGTGTGTCCTTGTGCGTCTGTGTGTGAGAGCGAAAATCTTACTCTGTTTGTTTGTGTGAACAACATAATTAAGAAACGAAAAGTTGGATGAATGCTAAACATCATCTTTAAGTAACTGAGCTTCAAGGATGCAATGCGCAAAATTGTCCTTTTTGTTTTTGCGTTATGCGGTTCTCCCCCCTTCTCTCTCTCTCTCCCTCTCAAAACACACAAGTAGATAACTAAGGAACTTTTTCCCACAGTATTTTGTTGGTTCAGGGAACCTCTAAACCTGTGTTTCTGGTAAAATTTGATACGAATTTTGTTTAATGGAATACAATACTTCACACACAATAAGCAGTTAAGCGATAAAGTAAACATACGAACGAGTGACATTAAATGACACCACTGGTTATCCCCTGTGGACGCCACTGTGCTGCAAACTCAGCACCATTCCTAATTCTCAATTTATAATTTCTTCATTCAAAAAGAAGTCTTTTGCAACTCGCCTATTTCACGACAATTTAAAATCACGCCATCGCATCTGTTTTGTCTATTACTTTGAGTAAACATTTTTTTTGTTAACGACGTTGTCAATTGCCAGGATCATATTAGCGCCGCCGATGTGCCAGAATTTAATCCTGCATGGTGCTGTCGCTTTTAAGCACACTTAAAAACTATGGGTCTGGCCGGGTTTGAATATTATTTTGAGGCATGCGATTACCTGTGCCTAGTAAGAAGAATTGCCTATAAAATACACAAAAGCGTTTTATGAAGAAACATTGTCCATGAAAAGATATTTATGATTAAAGCTATGTTAAATATGAGAGGTTCAGAAACCTAATTTAAAACACTGAGAAGAGGTTTCCAAGTGATGACACGTCACTTACCGTCTCTGATCCTGCTGCTGTGACTAACTCCTGCAGAGCACGTACTGAGAGGGCCTGCTCTATCACAAACACGCATTGTGACAGATCTGGTGGGATATTCTGTAAAAGAAGAAAGCATTTCATATCAGTTGTTACTCGCATTAAGTTAATGCATCAGCCTTCTTTGACCTGTTTTCTACATTTTCATACATCGAGGTATTACATTAGCTGAATATAACAGAGAGCTACAGTTGAAGCTCCATTCAAAGCTTCATTCGACTATCACTTGCGGGTTGCCCAGAGTGTAGTCGGAAAATCATTTATACTCTATGGGACTGTGACACTAACAAGCAATTGACATCGAATTTAAACCCCGCATTACCTGAATGCCTTAAAATACCAACTTGATAGGCCTGAATTATGAATTTTACAGAGGAGACATGGCTTCGATTCCTGATACTGGCATGCGTTACACTCAGACCTATGAGGATCTTAGGAGTCGGAAAATAACGGTGTCTGAGCAGTCAGGTGGATGTGGTTACCACCTGCCCTTATGTCCTATTTGGACAGTGGCAGAAGATGCAGCAGCCTTGGCAAGCTCAAACTCTTGCACCTAAGAGTTAACTAATGAGCTTTATGGAGGTAACTGAATACTAAGGATTAAAACTGATAGCATCAATTTAAAATATACTTTGGATTTACCGGAAATATATCCAACACTCGTTTTAGATAACACACATTTTAATGCATTCCGACAGTGTTCTTAAATAACTTTTAATTAGTGTGGGAGGTTCTCAATAGTCCAAATATTTCATCATTGATTAATTCAAAATTAACAAATGTAAGCACCTAAATTATGCAGAACTGTGAATGCTTCTTCACTCTTTATCGTCGTTTCTACATGGCAGCATAGCTCAAGTAACATGGCTGATTCTAGCGCCCCTTATCATGGTAAGGCAACACATGCGCAAGTGTTGAAATCAGGCTACATAGCGTTTCTGGATTTTCAGACCGCACAGTGGAAAGTATTTAAGCTGACAGAATTGGGGTTGAATAGGAGAGACAGCCTCAAGACACGACATCTCTGCGACGCTCAAATCGCCTCAACTATTTATTTTGTAAGTTGTTCATTTGAAGTCACATCGCCAGGTATAACACAATTGAGGATGACTAAAATTAAAGGGCCCAATGCATGGGAAGGAGTTCTCGCCTCCAACTTCGCCGCTTCCCGAGAATTGCACACTCCGAGACGAGTAGTGTTATTCTTGAATTCCGTTACCGGTGTACTCGGTCTTTTTCGGGTCGTTGTAACTTTCTGGAGGTATCGGCTAACAATTTCCAGTAAATTTCTGATTCTTCCCTTCCGTTACAATTTTTTGGATGTGTGGAGCATCAATTTCCCAGAAATCGTCAATTTCTCCTCTCTCCTCCTCCGGTACAATACAGGGTTAAGCTCCAGGTAGATTTAAGAGGATAGTACATAGTTGTAAGTTTTTTCAGGTTAAATCTTAGTATTTATTGTTACTCATAAATTAGGGTTAGGAAACTCCTCACACATAACAAAGATAGTAGCTTTAGTGGAATAGGGCTGCACAAATATGCCGATCCCACACGGAAGTGTTACCGCGACAGACTATTAGCATAAAGTAAAAAACAGTACCTTTGTATTTCTCCCTCTCTTTCCCATGAATAACAAAAACCTATAAAGGTAAGGACAGCCAAATGACGAAGGAGATAAACTACTGTTTGCAAGTTCGAGAGCGTTCAAGACTGGGCAAACAGCAGTCGCAGTTTCGGGAATATGTCGTCAGCGACTAGCATATCTCCGATGAATTGACACAGTACCTATAACTGGAGAACAGACAAGACTATTATTCAGGGAAAATATCAAGCGCACCCCCTTCTTCGCTAGTCCAGTAATGGAGGAGTGGTGGAAGTATGCCATTTTTACGGGCAGATAACGCAGGGAAAAGCGAGGAAAGTAGTTAGTTAACTTGCCAAGAACAGAACTCGGGACGACGAGGATAGCTAGCGCAGTCCAGATGGCACGTCCACTATTAGACCTGGTGATATTTAAGGGAAACCAAGGGAAAGTGTTAGAGATTACCTCCATAGGACTGAGATAATGGCGCAGGCTACTGGGAGGATTGGCACAGAATACAATTTATATTGCCGTGCTATCTCGTGCAGAGGGTAGCGAATTACTAAATGTTACTTGGGCAGACTTGAAGGAAGGGTTATAACAAATTTTCGTACAGTTGGTGAAAGACAAAAATGCAATTCAGGCAAAGAAAGCAGAATCTGAACGAGCTTACCCAGCATTACGATGTAATGGAGTTATGCTATCTTGTCAACCCACTCACGATGGAACGAGAGCGTATAAGGTACATCCTGAGAGGGTTAACGCAATCAATATTGGAGCAAATACTACTCTACAACCACCAAACAGTGGAGAGGTTAATTGAATTTTTAAGGACACTAGATACGGCAAGATTTATGCCTTGTCAGAGGGTATGTCTAATTTCTACAAGAGCACATATCCCGAGTAACAGGATCACGGATTCCATGAGCAGATTTGGGGCATAGTAAAGTGCATACAGAATTTGGCGTTATAGGTGAATGAATTGCGCACTGGTACCCGCCCACCCCCACGAGGAAAATTGATAGGAATTTTGGTTACGATGCACCAAAACACGGCGCTTCGTACGGTCAGAGACGCACGTTTAGTGAGAGACCTACCTACAACTTTTGCAAAACAAACGGACACACAACAGCAAAGTAATAACAGGATAAACATATGTACCCGCTGTATTAAGTACTAATTTTTGCGAGCACAGAAGACATCCAGTCCCTCCACATTTGCTCCTGCATACAGCAAAATATAATGTTTTGGAAGTGACCGATCAGGCAAAGATGGCATTTAAAATCCAATGGGCGGAATTTATGAAACATTATTGAGTGTTAAGAATTTCTCACATGCTCTTCTGTTAGGGATGGATTTTTTTTTTGCATAAGCACAAAGTGATAATCGAACAGACTCACAACACTATAACGCTGACGCAGCGAGATAGTTCGACGGTAGGTATAACTTGATCACATGCAAAAGAATGTCCTCTGTATCAAATAAGGCTTGAATCGGACGCGCTGTAGCTCATAGAAAAAGCAACTTTCGAGAGGATGTACATATTTCCACTTTGTGCTAAGGAGAGATCAATTACTCCAATAGATCGTGTAGCGCCATCTCAACAGACCGAGGGACTTTATTTGAAATTGAGAGGGAGGTTGAGGGACAAAGTGAGCATAGGAATATATGGAGATCGGAGCAAGAAGGAGAGATGAAGAGACCTGATGGTGTCCTCCGTAGAAGTCAGAGAAAATTAAAGGAATTCAGAATCAGGGCGGGTTCACAGTAGAAGAAAGTTTGAGGGTTGGGGTTGTAAGGCTTGTGTTTTTCGAACTGCGAGGGTTTACTACGAGGAATGAGCCGTGGTCATGTCAAACATTTTGAAGGAAAAAACCTAGATTTTAGCTGTAGCTGAAAAATGGTTGGAAGAAGACAGCCAAATAGATATGTCAGGTTTCACGTTTGTTAAAAAAAACAGGAAGGACAAAGGGGACAAGAGGGAGAGTGTCTGGCGGGGTGGGGGCATTTATTAGACATCATATAATAAATAAAATCCAGGAAATAAAATCTAAGCTATTTGGTGTGATGTGTTTGGTACTTCAAGACTGGTAAATGGATGTGGGATTAATAAACCATCCACCCAAAAACTCGGACTTTTACAATCCTCTACTCCTCCGTGAAATGGAAAATGAGATGGTGGAAAGAAGGAGTGAATATGCCCTGATTGACTTCATGATAGTGGGGTATTTAAACGCAAGATGTGGGGATACACAGGTTAGAAGTAGTAGCTGAAGCGGGGGTGAGATTAGAGAGAATAATGAAGGCTTTTATGTCAGAACCAGTAAAGACAAAGCAATAAGTGAAGAAGGCTTAAAACTGATTGACTTTTGTGAAAATACAAATTGCATTACATTAATTGTTGTTAAGTGGAGGACAAGGAAGGTGGCTTTACATGCATCGGTGGGAGAGGTCAGAGTGTTGTGGATTATGCGCTTTGTAGTGAGCACTTATTACCATTGATAGCTAATTTTAAAGTATCGAATGTTTCTGGTTGCAGTGTCCATTTTGCTTTGAGTATTGCACCTTACAATTAATATAAGTGCAGATGAAGTGATTAATGCAGAGAGGAATAGTTATGCAGTGAAAATATAACGGTTTAAGTGGGTTAATGTGAAATGATAGAATAGTAGATTCTGAAATGTCAAAATTGTGTGTGCATGGTATCAATTCCATGGTGAATGAGCTTGAAGAAAGCGTAGCATTGGAAATATATACATTTGTACTAAGGCGAACAGGAAGAAATATGAGATGAAATGCTAGGAAAGTTAGTATGATTAATGACTGGTTTTACGATGACTGAAGGAATATGCGAAATTTGGTGAAAAGGGCAGTGATCCTATACAGGGAGAGTAATTGAAGTGAAGCGAGAGAGAATGTGATTCAAATAAAAGGCAATTAAGCTCATGCTGGAAATGAAAAGAGATAGTGGGGAAGAGAAAGAGCACATGAAATCGAAGCTGAAATAATCTTACGAGTGACTGCACAAATTTGACAGGTAGCTAGAAAATGTACAACAAAATGGGCTAAAAGCACCTAATTAAACCAGCAGAATGGTTCCGATATTTTGAGCAGATGTTTGTAATGGAGAACAGGATTATAGGGAGATGGGAAATTAGAGTTGGCCTGTAGCTGTATCGAGGAGTTGGATAGACCTTTCTCAAATGACGAAATTCTGAAACAGGTGAGAGGTTTTAAAAAGAACAAAGCAGTGGGTATGGATAGGCTACCAGTAGCATTTATTCAAGCACGGTGCAAGGATAGGGATAGGCTTCAGTATTTAATTAGATCTTTGAATGGAATGGACAACAGATCTATCCCTAAGAGTTGAAGGATTGGCAATAGTGCAGCCTATTCATAAAGGGAAGGCGAGTGTACAAGATCCAGGTAGCTACAGAATAATAGCGTTGCTGTCAAATTTGGGGAAAATAGTTACTGGAACTGTCGCAGAAAGAATACAAAGTTGGTCAGAAAATAACCAAGGATTGTCACCATTTCAATCAGGATTCAGAAAGGGAGGAATACAGTGGGCAGCATATTAATCATTAAAACTTAAATTGACAAATACCTGCAGGCGGAAAGAGGCAGAATATATGCAACATCTATAGATTTTGAGGTGTAAAATAGAATACTAAAGGAGGCATTGTGATATAAGCTAAGACTGAAAGCTCTATGTAAAGATATGGTGGAATTATTGATTGAATTATATCAGCAGAACATCTTTTGTATAAAATGTGGGGATAGGAAGTGACAGTTGAAGTTATACAGAAACGAGGACTCCGGCAAGGTAGTAAATTGAGCCCTGTTCTGTTTAATTTATTTATAGACGGTATTATGGTCAGTATTAATTTTGCTAATATACACAAGCCAGCTATTGAGAATAGGGAAATTCCGGGTATACTGATGATTTAATGGTGGGATCAATATCTGAAACTGGATTAAGGCTTGCCATATATGAAATAAAAAGATATTGTAAGGTTAGGAGTGAACCAAAACAAGACAAAGATCAACAGTTTTTTAAAAAGGAAAGAAGCTAAACAGATCAGAAAAGTGGTTGATGGAGACGAAGAGATTCAAACAGTGGATGACTTCATTTATTTGGGCATCAAACTATACAGTAAAGGGAACGGGGAAAAACAGAAAATATTTACAGTAGCCAAAGGGAAATCAGCAATTGGATTACTGAGAAAATGTTTATACAATTGCTCCAGTGATGAAGGTGATTTGGTTTGAAAGGCTGTATGCAGCCTTGTGGAATCAATATTGACATATAGAGTTGAAATATGCAGGATAGAAAATGAGTGGAAAAAATATACTTATATTATAATCATTCTGCAAACTTATGTTGGGGGTCCCTCAAAACACAGTTAATGTAAGATCACTTTTAGAAATGGGGAAAACTACTGTAAAAGGGTTGTAAATGGAAAGAGTGTTAAAATATTGGTACCGGATAAGACAATTATCAGAAAAAAAGCAACAGCGTGCTGATAACTAGGTAAGTAAACTTAAGGACCAGTTGGAGAGGAGATATATGCAGGCAAAGCAGGGGTTTGGGAAATACGCCCGATCTAGCTTTGAGGTTATGGATAGTCAAACAATTTGGGCTGAAATGAATGAAAAGAGGTCATTAGCCTTTTATAAAATGTGGGTATCTGTAACTCAACACGAATCGCCTGATTGGAGGTGAGCATCCGACGGAGACTCAGATTCTAAATACGTTGAAGGGCGAACCAGCTACTGCGCGGAATGGCGGCCCAAGCCACACAGGAATACAGTAAGAAGGAGCAATGTACAAAATGAGCTTAGAACGAATGTGAAGATTCCGGCTGCGGAAAACCCGCTGACAAAGATGAAGGTGGGCACGAATATGGGTGCCAGGACAGGGTGCGATCAAGAGTCACACCGAGATAGCGAGTCTGTCGACGGCACGGAAGAGCTTGACCAGCCACCTGGAGAGAAAGCGCAGGGAAAATAGCAGATAGTTACATTTGGCGGCATTCATAGCAATTTTCCACAGCTCAAACCAATCGAGGAAGATGGAAACGAAGCGCTGGAGTGCCAACTACCCATATAGCTGATTCCGGCAATGGTGGTTAAGGGCCGTATCATTGGCGTAATTTCGAACGTGAAGAGGGGGTCCCAGATGAACAGAGGGAGGAGATAAGAGGCCAGAATAACAGCCTGAGGAACACCAGCGGGCATTCGCTGGGATGTGGAACAGGCCTTGACAACCCTCACCGAGAAAGTGCGGTCAAGCAGAAAGATATAGAGGAGGCGCAGAAACGGACGGAGTGCTGGGACCTGATGAAAAGCTTAAAAAGTGTACCATGGTGGCGACAGCGATCAAACGCAGCCCCAACTTCAATGAATAAAGCAAGGGTACTGAAATCATCGTTGAAGGCAGACTGACTTCTTCCACGGATTTCAATAACAGAAGGTCGGTGGAATGACGGGGGCTAAAACGAAGGTGAAACCCGGGAAGAGGAGTAGCAAAGGGAACAGCAGAATAATGTGAGAAAGAAGGCGTTCGAAAAGCTTACCAAGATGAGACAATAAACTAATAGGACGATAATTGGAGTGTAACGAAGATTGCGTCCCGGCTTAGGTAACATAATCTTGGCCGATTTGCAGGCCGGAGGAAAATAACCAAAAGAAAGACAGGCATTAAAATAAGGGTAAGAAAAACCAAGGCACGGCGAGGAAGATGTTTGGGAACAACCGGAGAGATGGCATCAGGACCAGCAGCCTTGGCGGGGTGAAGACGGCAATCGCCCGAGAGACCTTAAGGGAGGAAAAGTGTAGGTCCAAAGGAGCCGAAGGTTGCGCGAGCCCGGTACACAACCAGTCGGCGACCAAACGAGCATGAGCGGGTTGAATGGTGGGATTGTCGGTGAAGCGACGTTCCAAAGAAGAAGCAAAAAGCTCGGCTTTACCTTCAGAAGTGCTTACAGGCCGGCCGATGAGTGAAGGGCTTCGGCATGAGGAGAGCCAGAGTAAGGGGAGCGAGAACTGCGTAAAACCCGCCAGAGAGAACAATCTTGGTGCGAGGTTCGGGGCATCCGTTCCTCCCAGGCACACTCCTGACTCAGCAGCAAAGTGTCCGGAATGGCAGATCGAAGCCGATGGACAAGACGACAATAAAGAGGCAAGTGGGACTGACGCCATCAGCCGACAACGGGCAGGCAACAAGATACTTGACGTCCTGAAAATGCGGGTGCGGGGGGTTCTGAGAAACAGACGACGAAGACCGGAAGACAGCCGTATTAATAGACGCCGTGAAGGCGGCAACAGCGGAATCAATGGCGTTAGGCGAGGAGCAGGAAAGAGAAGGGTGAATCAGGTGATGAAGAGTCGACCGGAACAAAGACCAATCAGTGGTACGAAGCTTCCGCGGTCTGTCAAGCAGGGAGGTGAGGCGGCCGGGAAGGAAAGAGTGAACGGTAGAGTGATCAAAATCCAAACCGTGGGTAACCGTAAGGGCTGGAGAAATTGGAATGGAACGAGAAATGAAAATGTCAAGATCATCGGGATGATGGCCAACCATTGAGGGCCAATAGGTACAGTCCTGTGGAGCAGAAACCCGCAGATCAGGACGAGAAAGAAGATAATCCAGGAACCGAGTGCCCGCAAAGTTGGCAGACCGAGAATTTCAAACCGGATTTTTGGCGTTAAAATCATCAGCCAAGAAGATTCAAGCTGGAGAGAGATCAAACAAGCGTCGAAGATCACGTATCATCGCATCCGAGGAGGTATTTGGAGGGCGATAAACAGCAACCACAGAAATGAATTCACGATTCACAGAGAAGTAAACCACCGTGCACTTCAGGCACTCGAGCTGAGGGAGAGGAGGGAGGATAAAAGAAATATGACGACGCAGAAAAATAGCCGTCCCACCACCGGGACGAGGACCTGGGCGATCAGAACGGAAAACGTGGTAATCAGGATAAGAAAGGGGGATAGAGGGCTTAAGCGTGGTCTCCGTAATACAGGCAACGTCAATACGATTGCGCTGCAAATAATTATGATACTCATAACGGTGAGAACGGAGACAGTTGGCATTCCACAGCAGACCACAAATCCCATTCGGGATGGTCGGGGGTCGCTGGGCCACTACCTAAAAGAAGATTCAATACACTCAAGAATAACCTGAAACTTCTCAAACACAGTAGAACAAGACTTAAATTTAGCAACACATACACGAAGACGAGCAAATAAATCACGGAAGTCAAAAGCAGTGAAAAAGAACAAAATTTCCTTCAAATCTGAACTAAACACAGAATCCGACCGGGACGGAGGATCACCAGAAGGCGTAGGGCCAGTAGGAACAGGTCCACGAGGCCAAGAGCCCGAGAATACGAAAAACCCGGTCGAACAGTAAAAGAAGAAACAATGGAAGGGCTAGAAATACACGTTTGTCTGCAGCCAACAGCTTACTGAGCTCTGCAAGCTGCCGACGATCACGTTCATGCTGAAAGGTTTGGCAACCGCGATAGCTGCCCGTGTGAGAAGAGCCACAGTTAGTGCAAAGTGGAGTAAAATAATCAAGCCCCTTGTGGGAGCAGTCCTTAAGCATATGAAGGCCGCTGCACAATACACATTGAGTAGGAAGGGTGCACATCCGAAAAGTGTGGCCGATCTTCCGACAGTTGAAGCATTGAGTGATATGGTACTGGGTACGATAAGACTGATTGCGAACAATCACTTGAACAAGAGTGCGTTCGTTTGGAAATTGCTTAATGGTTTCATTTCTTTCCAGCGTGATCAGAAACATACGTAGCAACTGTCCTCCAGACTCCAATTGTTTGCACTGAAGAGCCGCATACCCTTAATGTTGAACAGCCTCCAGGACGTCAGCAGGGTCCATGGCAGAAGGGGGACTCTTCACAACGTAGAGGAGCAGTTGTTCACTCTTAGGCTGGAACGTGTAGAACATCAACGTTACCTCCCGAAAGGCGTCCAGAACAGGATGGAAATGCGCCAGCTTCTAAAGAAGAATCTTCAGACCATCAGGAATATTCTGGAGCGTGAAGCCATCGGCACCACAGAGTCTACGAAGAAGTTGTAGGATGTCCTTCAAGCGGTTAACCTCCGGCAAGATAATGCGAGGAGGACGAGGCTCAGCAACTCCAGGTGCAGAAAAAGGAGCCGCTGAAACAGAAGTAGCAAAAGTGGGCTCCGCAGGCCGACGAGAAGCATCAGGGGAAACAGATGGGTCTGTACGACGCGGTCGAAGAGATCGGGAGGGAACAGAAGCCGGCGCAGGAGGAGCTTCCTCACCAGCACATTCATCATCAGAGTCAGAGAGGACATGAAAGCGGTTCTGGGTAGGAACAGCAGGCGAAGGATGAAGAACTTTGATAACTTTCTTAGCTTGTTGAGCGTGGTCCTCCTCATCGCAGCCTTGGGGCTTTGAGAAGCCCAAACCGTAGAGGCGGTTGATAAAGCACGGCGCTTGGCACTTAATTTGCGCAAAACACCTTCCAGGGCCTGAGTCATATGTATCCACTTCTCTTCCCCTGGGCGAGCATCCTGCAGGAAAGTCTAGTAATACAGTTTCTCACTTCCAACTCAAGGACTTCCTTATTGAGAACCAAGGTATGAGGAGTGTGAACAAGCTGGAATAAGGCATGTCAGAGGATACAGAAGGATCATCCGAGGCCAACCCAGTATCCATAGCCTCAGAAGCATGGGCAACAGAGTAGCAGCAACGTCACAAGCCACGTCAGTCACAGAAGCCGAAGCAGTAGCTCCCGGACAGAAGCTAGAGCAGTAGAACCACCCATCGGGTAGGAAGGGCGCCAAAGGCACCACAACACAGCGAAAACAGCTGTTGAAAGCTCAGGAGGCACCGAGTAGCCCTAAGAGGGCCACCAAGAGCGACGAGCACAGGCGTCAAAAAGGCACGTCCAAAAAGGGCACCAAATACAATCCTGTGCCGAAATAACGGGCAAACAGCCCCAAAAAGAAGCACAGCGGAATCCCCAGCAGGGGACCAAGTAACACCCACTTAGCCAGCCAATAGTACAGGAGCTCGGTGATGGGATGATCCAAAAAATGATCAGCTAATCAGCTCTGACGGTGGCAAGGGATACCAAATAAAGCACGGACCTCCATGAAAACAGTCAGCGATACAGCAAGCGTAACCACACAAGATCACCTACCAGCTCCGGTTCCCCGCACCACATGCTGTGAGTTGTCGCCCCTTTATCCCAAAAGGACCCGGAATTTGACACTTCCTATTCGCCCGCATAAGATCACCAATCGCAGGCCTAAATTTTTCCTTGTTATTTTTTTTCGAGTTGCGGATTAAATGATTTAATCACTAACCCCAGCACCAATGAGAATCTGAACTGGAAATGTGGGACTCACCAATGAATGGCATACCCACTAAAAACTCCTGCACCAGAGTAGAAAAGGATAAATTTTGCAGCGGTACCCTCTAAAGCACCTCCGCATTCCGAGGTGACTGGGCCGCAGTGCGTACACCAGGGGAGTAAGGATTGATTGCTGGGAGACAGACTTGACCAGGAGCGGAGTTGAGATGTGGATAAAAGGAATTCCTGGCGGTAGTGGCGCTTGGATTTTCGGTTGGAGTTAGGTGCATAGGTAGAGGATTGAGGGGGTGTGGCATTACGTAGGATTCTAGTAATTTTCGGATGAGGGCGTAGTCTTCCTGTAGGTCTTTCTGCTATTTTCCAAGAAGCCTAAGATCCCTGCGCTTTCTCTCCAGGTGGCTGGGCAAGCTCTTCCGTGCTGTCGACAGACTCGCTATCTCGGTGTGACTCTTGATCGCACCCTGTCCTGGCACCCATATTCGTGCCCAGGGTCGGGCCCGCCTTCATCTTTGTCAGAGGGTTTTCCGCAGCCGGAATTTTCACATTCGTTCTAAGCTCATTTTGTACATCGCTCCTTCTTACTGTATGCCTGTGTGTGGCTTGGGCTGCCATTCCGCGCAGTAGCTGGTTCGCCCTTCAACGTATTCAGAATCTCAGTCTCCGTCGGATGCTCCGGGTCCCGCTGCTCACCTCCAATCAGGCCATCGTGTTGAGTTACCTTGGAGGAAGTCGTGTACATTCGTGGCCGTCGCTTGTGGACTTCAATTCGTCGGCATTGCAAACTCTTGATCAGGGACATAGGTACGGACGGGCCTCGTCACCCGGAACACCGCCGTGTTCGACAGTTTTAGTTCTTGTTCCCGCTGCAGTGTTTATTCTGCTGTCGGCATAGTGAGTGTGAGTGTTTAGTTTCTTGTGCTGTAACATATTAAACTCCTTTTACAATCTATTTGCGGGACATTCACTGTTTTACTTGGCTAAATGCTAACTTATTTCCTTCTGATCTTGTACCTATTATCATTTTGGTTCTTGTGGGGCTGTTCCTCCCGGGGGCAATTGGCCGCCTTTGTATGTGTCCCCTTGTATTGCTTTGTGTAAATATATTGTTTTTTGTAACCTGATGTAAATTTTACCTGTAAGGCTGCTTTGGTTGTAACAGCCACAGGGCTATCTTTTTCTCTAAATGGCTTATCATGCGGTGCAGTGCAGCCCTGAGGACGACCTCAAGAAGAGGTCGCAACGTCGGCTATTCCATATAGTTAATATGAGGCTTCAGATACCAGAAACCAGTTATATCAAAGACGCTGGCCGCGGAAGCCTAAGAGAGCATATTTACAACCTCTTCAACACTGTTAATACTTCACAGCCACGTACCCCATCTTGTCAAAATAGGCGCTAATGGCAAAGGCAGATATGAATATCTTTCTTTGAAAGCTGCAATTCTAGAATTTCACTTTAAAGATACTTTCTTAATGGAGGATATTAAATAACTGATTTTGGGGAACTGGTTTCGAACCTCATCTACTACTCGAAGTGCATGAGCCAGACAAGTAATGCGTGTTAAATACTGAAAAAATACCTTCAAAATATCCCAGCTGCTATCAGTGCAGAAACAACACCTTTCATCCTTTACACCATTTGGATAGTCCTTTTATTCTGGAGTTTTCGAGGTAGGCAACAGATTGAGCATTAGTTTTCTCCAACACCTTCAAACAAATCAAATGCGAATTTGGATAATTTTCTTTATCTAATTTCCCTACAGTTAAATCTGAAATACTTCGCCCCAGGGCGACTGTGGTTTCATATAGGGAAATCCAGATGCGAATCTCCTATTACTGACTTTATTTCATTCAGCTATGATCCATACACCAACTCAAAGATAATTTTTTCTAAGCGTCGATTCGGAGGGTACTCTTTCTCTGCAATACTTTTCCAAAAATGACTTCATTGTTGTATTTGAAACGACATTCCAAGGAATGTTGGCTGCAGCGAGTGCTTTACACATATCAAAATAGAATTGGGATTTTATTTTTGAGGGCATGGGCTGTGTAAGTAAAGTTTGCTTCTGAGAATCTTTCTTTTTAGAATTTGGTTGATGCATTGAAGTTTTCTCGTGTTGTACCAAGTGACTCATTTTTGCGGCAGAATCCTTAAGTAGAAGAATATATTTATAAATATATTTTAATATCGGTAAATTATATTTTATTAAAATAATTAAAATTTTGAATGAATAACCAATATAATTTACATAAAAATTAGTATAACTTAAAGCAATTGCCTTTTACAAAATTAGTATTGTCTTGATCTGTTGTACCGTTAGATCCCGGCATTGGACTTAATAAAATGCATCAAACAAATTTGAGATTATATTCAGATAGAAGAAAAGTCATACGGTACAATTAATCGCGGTGGTTAAAATACATGTTCTCATGTGAATAATAAAAATGACAGAAAATACAGTAAAAAGCTTATCTCTTTATTGCATATCTGACGGAAGCTTATTTTCCCATCTGTTATATAAGACTGGAAATCCGAAATCCATGTTTTTATTAATGCACTTTTGGTGGATTTGTTCTTAGGTATTTTGCAGTACTAGCAGACAAATTATCACAGCAACCAAAGACTTTAATATAGTTATATTATGAACACGAACCGACAGTGTGCCTTATTTTGAAATAACTGTTTCTGAAAACTAGACGTGGGCTAATTGTTGTTATTGTATTCCATTGCTGAAGTTCGGATTTCGCATGCGGCACCTTAAGATTTCACTAATTGTTGCTTTATTTATTGTTACGCTAAGCCTTTTAAAACCGACACCACGCCGCATTTTATGAAACAGAAATCAAATAAGTATCCAGTCAATGAAAGGTTTGTTGTTGATTATATAATTATTTATTGAATACAACAGTGTAGTGAATAAATTCATTGGATTTTTTTTAAAAAAAAGAAGCATTTATAGGCACCAAAAGGCAGAAATAGGCATTTATGTTGAAATAAGTGCCTATAGGCACTATAAAAGTTGGTAAATACCTTTTTAGGTCAATTATGTGTGTAATTATCTATGTTAGGCTCAATAGGCTGTAAAGGAAAACAATAGGTAAAAACTTAAATATCCAAAGTCTCGTCATTAACGTCACACCCCGCTGGATCCATTTGGATTAAATTACAATTAACATCTCTGTTTGAATTAACTATATTTTTACAGTATGTACATTGTAATAAATTGCAATATGATTAGTGGATCTCCTCAACACTTGCAAAGCTTCATACTATGTAAATACTTTACATGGATGTTTATGTTAAATAGTGTACATTGTATAATAGCAACTTCAGTCATTCAACGAAGTTACATAAAGTATGCGACATTGTAAGAAATTATCCCAATCAAGAGTTTGCCTCCTCAACAATAGCAAAGCTTCAAAATATGCAAATACATCTGTGTATGATATACGAATGGTATGAACATCCGGTCAATACTGTCCAGCTTGTGACGGTAGAAAGTATTGAATTAGGTTATTCATCAGTTTTTTATATTAATCGGCCAACGACACGTGCACGTGAATTACCAAATGGTAAAGTCATTCCCTCATCAAATGAAGGACTCGTAAAATATAGATATGTGGTATATGTAGTGTCGGCATTTTCTCTCTTTAGCGGTGAGATACCCTCAAAGGGGGCTTGATGTTGATTGTACAAGTACATTTATAGAATGCTTGATTATGTTAATCGATTCATTGGTATGCAACTTTCAAATTTGGTAACCCGCAAAGTTCTACACAGGTACACAATACTGACATTACATTACCGAATTGGAATGGGAGTCTAGCAGTGCAAGAAATCTAATGACACCGTCGGATTCTCCAGAAAATATTGATTGAATTTGACAGCAGGCACACCACTATAGCGTCATTTTTATTGATTTGATTAAGGGCTAATTAATCATTTCGATAAAAAATTATTTGCGGCATGTATAGGACCAATTCGATGGCATAAATGGGTTCAGCAGAAAAAATGACCTGAATTCGACACCAAACATGATATTTTAGCTTGATTTTTTGGATTTGATTCGTGCATATGTTTAACCTTATCGATAAAAATGATTCGTGGGGGTTATCTATTTGCGCGAACTGTGTATGTCATTGAATTGTGCCCCACAGCAATGAGTACCGACCTGGCCGTCGTGAAAGAGGCTTCACGTGTAGTTCCTTACCTTCTCATCTAAATGCTTTTAGGGGTTTTGAAGACCAAAAACAAGACGCAAGATCACTTCCGGGAGTGGTATCTTTACGTCATAGGCACTCGGGGAGGTGTGTTCCGTGGGTGTGGCGTGACGTAACATGTTATCTGATTAATATTTACATTGCGTTTTCTCTCTCAATTATTTTATACTCATACGGTTTCCATACAATCCCGAGAAACAGCTGAATGCTGAGGGGTCTTTAAGAGAATGAGCAAGAAATGAAGGATTCGAACCTTTAATAATGTTATGTCAGAAACAGTTCATACCACAAAAAACTTATTTTAAATAAATGGTGTGTTGTAAAGGGATGCACATTTTTGTGTGGTAGGTTTTCGTCTGTTGCTTAAGTTCACTAGTTATACAAGATTGTAAATACAACACTTCTTCCAAATGAAGTACAGTTCACAGGCTGATGTAAGAAAATTCAAGATACACATTTTATTTGTCATGTAAATATCTTATAGGTGGTATTTTAATCAAAATCGTCAAAGCCATTTATATGAAATAAAAATTTTACAAAAAATCTTCCATGTAAAGGGTAGTTGGTGTTCTTCGTGTTCATCCTTGGAAGATGCTGAACTTAAATGCCAAGATTGGTACTTATCTGACGTTTTGTTTTAGAGTTATGCTGTTCACAGACATACATCAGGCACACAGACACACAGACTCAAACACGGACATGTTTCCAAAAATGCTTTACATGAATTCAGGGTGCCTCAAAACAATCATTTCCGGTGAAATCTCCGCATTGAGTTTTTGGGTGGAATGCAATACTTCCCCTTCTTATACACGTAGTAGAGAAAGTAATAAGCGTTAGTAAGAATAGTTTATAAACTCACTAATAAACCATAGAGGGTAGAGAAAGCCATGTGAATGTATCACAGAGTTTATATATATATATATATATATATATATATATATACGTTTTAATCCAAATAAACCTTTGCAGAAATGCCTACATTACACATTTCGTTATTCTACAAAGAGAACAGCGATAGTCAAATGTTTAAGAACCGGACGCTATATGAAGACCTTAAAATTCCATGCGGTTTCCATGCAATCGGGAGAAACAACTGAGTGTTGAAAAGACTGTAAGAGAATGAGCAAGTAATGAACAATTCGAACCTTTGATAACGGATAGCTCAGAAACGGCTCATACCACAAAAAAGCGTATTTGAAATTAATTGTGTTTTTAAAAGGGATCCACAGCCTTTGTGTAGTACGTTTACGTCTGTCGCTTAATCTTTAACAGTTTACAAGATTATACAAAATTTCTTCCAAAGGAAGTGGAGTTCACAGCCTATTCTCAGAAAATTCAAGATACACATTTTAATTGTCACGTAAATTATCTTTAATATACGAGGCGTGACCGTAAGGTAAGTAACGGTTTGGAAAAAGGCATAAAATATTTGTTTCACAACATTTTTTGTACATGAAAGAGCATTCCTTAACCTATTTTTCGACATAGTTGCCACCATTGTTCAGGCATTTGTCATAGTGGGAAATCAGTTTTTGTATGCCCTGTTCACAGAAAGATGCCGTCGAACATCGTGTTTTGCGTCCTCATCTCTATCAACGCGCCTTTCTCCTAACTCACGCTTCATGTTCAAGAACGTGTGGTAGTCAGAAGGCGCGAGATTGGGGCTGTACGGCGAGTGATTGAACTGCTCCCAACCAAATTGCTGAATAAGGTTTTGTATGACACCAGCGTTGTCATGAAGCAACACAGTGCCTTGACTGAGCATTCCACGCCTTTTGTTTTGAATTGCATGCCGAAGATTTGCCAATGTTTCACAGTATCGTACCACAATGATGGTTGCATCTCTGGGAAGGAACTCAACAAGCAGAATGCCCCCTCTGTCCCAGAACACAGTGCTGACAATGTTGTTTTGAATGTTTGTCGTTTGGAGCATCCTGTGTGCCTCCACTCCATCGACTGCTATAATTCTGGAGTGACATGACAAACCCAAGTTTCACCACTGGCCACTATCCTGTTTAAGAATTCATTTCCCTCGTCAGTAGTATTAGTCTCGGATGAGCCAATTGGCTTAACGATAATCCTGCCGCTAGGGGCGCTCGTGTCGCTAGTGTCGCTGCGTGCGACGGCGGCGGCGGTAAGTTTGAAAAGCGCCCTGAGCGGGAGGATTATCGTTATTGCAATTGGTTCATCTGGGACGAGTTAAAAGAATTGAGGATTAGGGTAAGGTGAAGGAAAAAGAGGAAGTGACGTGGAGTGTTTTGATTGGTTCGTTAATTTGGGTGGAAGATGAAGGAAGGAAGATGGAAGAGTATGGAAGTCGCGTGATGGAGAGGAGCTGGGTGGCGAGGTGTTGTCTGTGCGGAGGTCGGGACTGAAAGAGGGAAAAGATGGGGAGCGAGGGATAAAAAGTGTAACAGAAAGTGACGTGTGAAGTTGTGATTGGTGGGAATAAGAAGTGATTTTATTGGTGGAAAGGAGCAAATGAAAGTTGTTGATTGGTAAGAATAAGAGAGATTATGATTGGTGGAAAGAAAAAGGAGTGGGGTATGTTGGAGGTGATGGGAAAGGTAAGTTTTGCTAGCAACAAGATTTGCAAAAGCCTGTCGAGAACTGATCAGCAATTTTTTTGAACGTTGGATGGTAGTTTTCTTGAGTGGATAGAGAGATGGGGCGATATGAGATGCGGTGGCGAAAATGGGAACTAAACAAGGTGGTTGAGACAAGAGGTTTAAGGACGAGGAAATTTGGAGGTTAGTGGTGAACATGGCGGTCGCAAGAGGTAGGGGTAAGGAGACGCGGTGGTGAGAATGGGAACTAAAAGAAGATGGCGGTAGCAAGAGCTTAGAAGAGTAGATTTTGAGGTTAAAATAGTAGGAACTAAAAATGGCGGAGGGTCTGCGACAAGGAAATGCGGTGAGAACTAAACAAGATGGCGGACGCAAGAGGAGGGTAAGGAGATTTGAGGTTACAGTACCAAAACACGAAAGGATATATTCCTACGCCAAGCAGGTCCGAAAAATAATTATGCGTGTGGTACTTACCTGTTACCGGTGTGGATGCGTCACCAAAAGCGCGGCACGCGACGCGGAAAAATAAAAGCAAACTGTTTTTGAAAATGCTTAACCAGCTTTAAGATCAACCAACATCACTACGCACTGTTATACCTAGGTTTTTTAAAGCGGTACAGACACCCTTTGCAGAGGCGTAATTTAACTATACCAAAAACCTGGTACTGGACCATCGTGATGGTCGCTAGCGTACGTAGGAGCAGGGTTCTCATAGCCGGTCGAAAGCGGTCAAAAAAGTGTACGACGTAGGTGTTCACAGTAGCTGCTGTCGAGTCAACCGTCGAGGTGTGAATGAACGAGATCTGTTCTTGCCGGCAATCTGGTTGGGAGATGAGAGGCGCGGTGGTAAAAATGGGAACTAAATAAGATGGCGGAGGCATGAAGTTGAGGTTAAGGAGCGGTGAGGTGTTGTCTGTGCGGAGGTTGGGGCTGAAAGAGGGGAAAGATGGCGAACGAGGGATAAAAAGTATAACAGAAAGTGACGTGTGAAGTGATTGGTGGGAATAAGAAGTGATGTTATTGGTGGAAAGGAACAAATGAAAGTTGTTGATTGGTGAGAATAAGAGAGATTATGATTGGTGGAAAGAAAAAAGGTGTGGGAGTGGGGTATGTTGGAGGTGATGGAAAAGGTAAGTTTTGCTACCAACAACATTTGCAAAAGCCTATCCAGAACTCATCAGCAATTTTAAATAACTAGTGTAAGAACGTAGGTTTTCACGGCCGGTGTCACAATTATAACTAATATGATTTTTCGGGCTGTTATGCCGTGGTCTGCTGAAGAAAGATTTCCCAGACGTTTCGTCCACAACTGCGGTGGACATTTTCAGTGGCGCGGACGAAGTCTTCTCGGTGAAAGTATCGCAGCGTCTGATGCGTTGGCCGTTAGTGCCACTCTCTTTGTAGTGTGGGCGCTCTCTGCTGATTGGCCCGCTGGTATGAGGGGGCTGGCGCCGGCTGTGTTGTTGCTCTCTTCTGATTGGCTCGCAGTGTTTTTCGGTTTTGTATGACCTTTCTTGTTTTTGATGACTAGATGCCAGTTACTGTTGAGTTTGAATGCTTCTTCTTTCCTATTGAAATTATTGGGATGTTTATAAATCTCTATTGCTTCGCGTTGTAGCCGGGTATGGTAATGCTTTATGGAGGAAAGAATGTTGGTGTCCTGAAATCTAATGATGTGTTCGCCCTCGGCTTCAATGGCATGTTCGGCGACTGCCGATTTTTCTGTATGGCCCAGGCGGCAGTTCCTTTTGTGTTCGCTCAGTCTGGTGTTAGCGCTCCGCTGTGTGGTACCAATATACACTGAACCACACGAACAGGGAATACGGTAAACACCGACCGATGACAGGGGGTCTCGGGGGTCTTTGGAAGAGCGCAGTAGGCTGTTTAATTGTCTTGTAGGTTTGAATACTGTTTTGACGTTATGACGTTGAAGTATGTGTTCAATACGGTCAGTGACATTTTTGAAATATGGCAGAAAGACAATGGACTTGCTTTTGGGTTGGTCCTGAGTAGCCGGTCGGGGCTTGGCCGGACGGCAGGCTCTTCTCACCTCTTGGACTGAATAACCATTTGATTGTAGAGTTGTTTCTAGGTGTCGGATTTCTTGTGGAAGTAAGTGTGGTTCACAAATACGGGAAGCACGGTTTGCGAGTGTCTTAATCATAGCACGTTTTTGTCTAGGATGGTGGTTGGAGTTCTTGTTAAGGTAACGGTCTGTGTGTGTGGGTTTGCGGTAGACAGTATGACCCAGCGTGCCGTCAGCCTTCCTGCTAACGAGTACATCTAGAAAGGCTAGTTGGCCATCCTTTTCTTGTTCCATTGTGAACTGTATACGCTGATTGATGCTATTTAGATGTAACAAAAAATCTTGAAGAGCTTGTTCACCATGGGGCCAGATGACGAAGGTGTCATCCACATAGCGGAACCAGGCTGTTGGTTTGAGTGGAGCTGAGTTTAGTGCCTTTGACTCAAATGCCTCCATGAAGAAATTGGCCACAACAGGGCTAAGGGGGCTGCCCATGGCAACACCGTTTATTTGCTCGTAGAATGACCGGTTCCACTGGAAATAAGTCGTAGTCAGGACGTGGTGAAAAAGTGTAATGATATCATCAGAGAAGATGGGTTGTAACAACTTCAGAGTTTCTTGTACTGGAACCATGGTGAATAGAGACACAACGTCAAAACTAATTAGTAAATCCTTAGGTAGCAATTTGAGGTTGCGGAGAATTTGAATGAAACGAGTAGAGTCTTTGATGAAAGAGTCGGACAAGCCGACATGGGGTTGTAGAAGACCGGTTAGGTATTTAGCTATGTCGTATGTGGGAGAACCAATACCACTAACAATGGGCCTGAGCGGAACATCTGGTTTATGGATCTTGGGTAGCCCGTAAAGTCTAGGCGGCTGAGCTTCGGACTTGGTAAGGCGGCGTTTGTCTTCCTTCGAAAGCGAGGAGTTCTTGATCAAAAGATTAGTTTTCCGTAGAATACGGGCTGTCGGATCATGTTTAATCTTATGGTAGGTTGCTGGGTGCAGGAGTTCAGAGATTTTCTGTTGATAGTCTTGTTGGTTAAGAATAACTGTGGCATTACCCTTGTCCGCTGAGCAAACAATGATGTCTCGGTTGGAGTTCAGCTTCTTTAATGCAGTTCTCTCTTGATTGGTTAAATTACTGGTAGGAGGTTTGGCCTTCTCGAGAACCCTGGCAGATTCCCGGCGAATTTCATCAGCTGCAAGCCTTGGCAGAACTCGTAGCAGGAGTCTTCTACAACCCCATGTCGGCTTGTCCGACTCTTTCATCAAAGACTCTACTCATTTCATTCAAATTCTCCGCAACCTCAAATTGCTACCTAAGGATTTACTAATTAGTTTTGACGTTGTGTCTCTATTCACCGTGGTTCCAGTACAAGAAACTCTGAAGTTGTTACAACCCATCTTCTCTGATGATATCATTACACTTTTTCACCACGTCCTGACTACGACTTATTTCCAGTGGAACCGGTCATTCTACGAGCAAATAGACGGTGTTGCCATGGGCAGCCCCCTTAGCCCTGTTGTGGCCAATTTCTTCATGGAGGCATTTGAGTCAAAGACACTAAACTCAGCTCTACTCAAACCAACAGCCTGGTCCCGCTATGTGGATGACACCTTCGTCATCTGGCCCCATGGTGAACAAGCTCTTCAAGATTTTTTGTTACATCTAAATAGCATCAATCAGCGTATACAGTTCACAATGGAACAAGAAAAGGATGGCCAACTAGCCTTTCTAGATGTACTCGTTAGCAGGAAGGCTGACGGCACGCTGGGTCATACTGTCTACCGCAAACCCACACACACAGACCGTTACCTTAACAAGAACTCCAACCACCATCCTAGACAAAAACGTGCTATGATTAAGACACTCGCAAACCGTGCTTCCCGTATTTGTGAACCACACTTACTTCCACAAGAAATCCGACACCTAGAAACAACTCTACAATCAAATGGTTATTCAGTCCAAGAGGTGAGAAGAGCCTGCCGTCCGGCCAAGCCCCGACCGGCTACTCAGGACCAACCCAAAAGCAAGTCCATTGTCTTTCTGCCATATTTCAAAAATGTCACTGACCGTATTGAACACATACTTCAACGTCATAACGTCAAAACAGTATTCAAACCTACAAGACAATTAAACAGCCTACTGCGCTCTTCCAAAGACCCCCGAGACCCCCTGTCATCGGCCGGTGTTTACCGTATTCCCTGTTCGTGTGGTTCAGTGTATATTGGTACCACACAGCGGAGCGCTAACACCAGACTGAGCGAACACAAAAGGAACTGCCGCCTGGGCCATACAGAAAAATCGGCAGTCGCCGAACATGCCATTGAAGCCGAGGGCGAACACATCATTAGATTTCAGGACACCAACATTCTTTCCTCCATAAAGCATTACCATACCCGGCTACAACGCGAAGCAATAGAGATTTATAAACATCCCAATAATTTCAATAGGAAAGAAGAAGCATTCAAACTCAACAGTAACTGGCATCTAGTCATCAAAAACAAGAAAGGTCATACAAAACCGAAAAACACTGCGAGCCAATCAGAAGAGAGCAACAACACAGCCGGCGCCAGCCACCTCATACCAGCGGGCCAATCAGCAGAGAGCGCCCACACTATAAAGAGAGTGGCACTAACGGCCAACGCATCAGACGCTGCGATACTTTCACCGAGAAGACTTCGTCCGCGCCACTGAAGTTGTCCACCGCAGTTGTGGACGAAACGTCTGGGAAATCTTTCTTCAGCAGACCACGGCATAACAGCCCGGAAAATCATATTAGTTATAATTGTGACACCGGCCGTAAAAACCTACGTTCTTACATGACTCGCCTCTACGGGGAGGAGGCATACCGTCTGATCCGTCGACTAGAAGTGCTACACAAACAAAAATCTTCTTTGCTGTGTTCACTTGCCTTTCTTCTACGCTGCCGAGACTCGGGAATTATTCCTAAATTCCTACGACAGAAACGACATTTCAGCACCGCTGCCAACAACCGCATTTACAATCGCTCTGAACGGGCCTTGCTCCGAGAACGCATCCATCAGACCAGACGACAACTCTCTGCCAACAATAGTCAACTACTCATCTTACATCTTCAAGTAAGTAACTCACTACACAGTTTTGATTGGGACAACACTGACAGAATCACCTACAGCTCTATGACGTACAATCACAACAGCATGACCACTCGTCACAAGAAGAAGTTTGATGGCCTTACTCCCTCCATCAAACCGCCGACTACTCTCAACCACTGCCGCACGGTAGTGAACTTATCAGATCACCAGCTGTCACCTGCTGAAACGTCACTCCTTGCTAAAGGAGGTAACTACGCTGTTGTCACTCCAACGTTGCCAGTTGAAGACATCATTTCTCACATTGAAGCAGGAATACGAGTTCTGCCAAGGCTTGCAGCTGATGAAATTCGCCGGGAATCTGCCAGGGTTCTCGAGAAGGCCAAACCTCCTACCAGTAATTTAACCAATCAAGAGAGAACTGCATTAAAGAAGCTGAACTCCAACCGAGACATCATTGTTTGCTCAGCGGACAAGGGTAATGCCACAGTTATTCTTAACCAACAAGACTATCAACAGAAAATCTCTGAACTCCTGCAACCAGCAACCTACCATAAGATTAAACGTGATCCGACAGCCCGTATTCTACGGAAAACTAATCTTTTGATCAAGAACTCCTCGCTTTCGAAGGAAGACAAACGCCGCCTTACCAAGTCCGAAGCTCAGCCGCCTAGACATTACGGGCTACCCAAGATCCATAAACCAGATGTTCCGCTCAGGCCCATTGTTAGTGGTATTGGTTCTCCCACATACGACATAGCTAAATACCTAACCGGTCTTCTAAAACCCCATGTCGGCTTGTCCGACTCTTTCATCAAAGACTCTACTCATTTCATTCAAATTCTCCGCAACCTCAAATTGCTACCTAAGGATTTACTAATTAGTTTTGACGTTGTGTCTCTATTCACCATGGTTCCAGTACAAGAAACTCTGAAGTTGTTACAACCCATCTTCTCTGATGATATCATTACACTTTTTCACCACGTCCTGACTACGACTTATTTCCAGTGGAACCGGTCATTCTACGAGCAAATAGACGGTGTTGCCATGGGCAGCCCCTTAGCCCTGTTGTGGCCAATTTCTTCATGGAGGCATTTGAGTCAAAGGCACTAAACTCAGCTCCACTCAAACCAACAGCCTGGTTCCGCTATGTGGATGACACCTTCGTCATCTGGCCCCATGGTGAACAAGCTCTTCAAGATTTTTTGTTACATCTAAATAGCATCAATCAGCGTATACAGTTCACAATGGAACAAGAAAAGGATGGCCAACTAGCCTTTCTAGATGTACTCGTTAGCAGGAAGGCTGACGGCACGCTGGGTCATACTGTCTACCGCAAACCCACACACACAGACCGTTACCTTAACAAGAACTCCAACCACCATCCTAGACAAAAACGTGCTATGATTAAGACACTCGCAAACCGTGCTTCCCGTATTTGTGAACCACACTTACTTCCACAAGAAATCCGACACCTAGAAACAACTCTACAATCAAATGGTTATGCAGTCCAAGAGGTGAGAAGAGCCTGCCGTCCGGCCAAGCCCCGACCGGCTACTCAGGACCAACCCAAAAGCAAGTCCATTGTCTTTCTGCCATATTTCAAAAATGTCACTGACCGTATTGAACACATACTTCAACGTCATAACGTCAAAACAGTATTCAAACCTACAAGACAATTAAACAGCCTACTGCGCTCTTCCAAAGACCCCCGAGACCCCCTGTCATCGGCCGGTGTTTACCGTATTCCCTGTTCGTGTGGTTCAGTGTATATTGGTACCACACAGCGGAGCGCTAACACCAGACTGAGCGAACACAAAAGGAACTGCCGCCTGGGCCATACAGAAAAATCGGCAGTCGCCGAACATGCCATTGAAGCCGAGGGCGAACACATCATTAGATTTCAGGACACCAACATTCTTTCCTCCATAAAGCATTACCATACCCGGCTACAACGCGAAGCAATAGAGATTTATAAACATCCCAATAATTTCAATAGGAAAGAAGAAGCATTCAAACTCAACAGTAACTGGCATCTAGTCATCAAAAACAAGAAAGGTCATACAAAACCGAAAAACACTGCGAGCCAATCAGAAGAGAGCAACAACACAGCCGGCGCCAGCCTCCTCATACCAGCGGGCCAATCAGCAGAGAGCGCCCACACTATAAAGAGAGTGGCACTAACGGCCAACGCATCAGACGCTGCGATACTTTCACCGAGAAGACTTCGTCCGCGCCACTGAAGTTGTCCACCGCAGTTGTGGACGAAACGTCTGGGAAATCTTTCTTCAGCAGACCACGGCATAACAGCCCGGAAAATCATATTAGTTATAATTGTGACACCGGCCGTAAAAACCTACGTTCTTACATGACTCGCCTCTACGGGGAGGAGGCATACCGTCTGATCCGTCGACTAGAAGTGCTACACAAACAAAAATCTTCTTTGCTGTGTTCACTTGCCTTTCTTCTACGCTGCCGAGACTCGGGAATTATTCCTAAATTCCTACGACAGAAACGACATTTCAGCACCGCTGCCACCAACCGCATTTACAATCGCTCTGAACGGGCCTTGCTCCGAGAACGCATCCGTCAGACCAGACGACAACTCTCTGCCAACAATAGTCAACTACTCATCTTACATCTTCAAGTAAGTAACTCACTACACAGTTTTGATTGGGACAACACTGACAGAATCACCTACAGCTCTATGACGTACAATCACAACAGCATGACCACTCGTCACAAGAAGAAGTTTGATGGCCTTACTCCCTCCATCAAACCGCCGACTACTCTCAACCACTGCCGCACGGTAGTGAACTTATCAGATCACCAGCTGTCACCTGCTGAAACGTCACTCCTTGCTAAAGGAGGTAACTACGCTGTTGTCACTCCAACGTTGCCAGTTGAAGACATCATTTCTCACATTGAAGCAGGAATACGAGTTCTGCCAAGGCTTGCAGCTGATGAAATTCGCCGGGAATCTGCCAGGGTTCTCGAGAAGGCCAAACCTCCTACCAGTAATTTAACCAATCAAGAGAGAACTGCATTAAAGAAGCTGAACTCCAACCGAGACATCATTGTTTGCTCAGCGGACAAGGGTAATGCCACAGTTATTCTTAACCAACAAGACTATCAACAGAAAATCTCTGAACTCCTGCAACCAGCAACCTACCATAAGATTAAACGTGATCCGACAGCCCGTATTCTACGGAAAACTAATCTTTTGATCAAGAACTCCTCGCTTTCGAAGGAAGACAAACGCCGCCTTACCAAGTCCGAAGCTCAGCCGCCTAGACTTTACGGGCTACCCAAGATCCATAAACCAGATGTTCCGCTCAGGCCCATTGTTAGTGGTATTGGTTCTCCCACATACGACATAGCTAAATACCTAACCGGTCTTCTACAACCCCATGTCGGCTTGTCCGACTCTTTCATCAAAGACTCTACTCATTTCATTCAAATTCTCCGCAACCTCAAATTGCTACCTAAGGATTTACTAATTAGTTTTGACGTTGTGTCTCTATTCACCATGGTTCCAGTACAAGAAACTCTGAAGTTGTTACAACCCATCTTCTCTGATGATATCATTACACTTTTTCACCACGTCCTGACTACGACTTATTTCCAGTGGAACCGGTCATTCTACGAGCAAATAGACGGTGTTGCCATGGGCAGCCCCTTAGCCCTGTTGTGGCCAATTTCTTCATGGAGGCATTTGAGTCAAAGGCACTAAACTCAGCTCCACTCAAACCAACAGCCTGGTTCCGCTATGTGGATGACACCTTCGTCATCTGGCCCCATGGTGAACAAGCTCTTCAAGATTTTTTGTTACATCTAAATAGCATCAATCAGCGTATACAGTTCACAATGGAACAAGAAAAGGATGGCCAACTAGCCTTTCTAGATGTACTCGTTAGCAGGAAGGCTGACGGCACGCTGGGTCATACTGTCTACCGCAAACCCACACACACAGACCGTTACCTTAACAAGAACTCCAACCACCATCCTAGACAAAAACGTGCTATGATTAAGACACTCGCAAACCGTGCTTCCCGTATTTGTGAACCACACTTACTTCCACAAGAAATCCGACACCTAGAAACAACTCTACAATCAAATGGTTATGCAGTCCAAGAGGTGAGAAGAGCCTGCCGTCCGGCCAAGCCCCGACCGGCTACTCAGGACCAACCCAAAAGCAAGTCCATTGTCTTTCTGCCATATTTCAAAAATGTCACTGACCGTATTGAACACATACTTCAACGTCATAACGTCAAAACAGTATTCAAACCTACAAGACAATTAAACAGCCTACTGCGCTCTTCCAAAGACCCCCGAGACCCCCTGTCATCGGCCGGTGTTTACCGTATTCCCTGTTCGTGTGGTTCAGTGTATATTGGTACCACACAGCGGAGCGCTAACACCAGACTGAGCGAACACAAAAGGAACTGCCGCCTGGGCCATACAGAAAAATCGGCAGTCGCCGAACATGCCATTGAAGCCGAGGGCGAACACATCATTAGATTTCAGGACACCAACATTCTTTCCTCCATAAAGCATTACCATACCCGGCTACAACGCGAAGCAATAGAGATTTATAAACATCCCAATAATTTCAATAGGAAAGAAGAAGCATTCAAACTCAACAGTAACTGGCATCTAGTCATCAAAAACAAGAAAGGTCATACAAAACCGAAAAACACTGCGAGCCAATCAGAAGAGAGCAACAACACAGCCGGCGCCAGCCCCCTCATACCAGCGGGCCAATCAGCAGAGAGCGCCCACACTATAAAGAGAGTGGCACTAACGGCCAACGCATCAGACGCTGCGATACTTTCACCGAGAAGACTTCGTCCGCGCCACTGAAGATGTCCACCGCAGTTGTGGACGAAACGTCTGGGAAATCTTTCTTCAGCAGACCACGGCATAACAGCCCGGAAAATCATATTAGTTATAATTAAATAACTAGTGTTTCGGGGTTTTCTCTGGTTGGTAGACGAATGCAAGCTGTTTCTGCTTTTTCATAGGTTTTCCCAAAATTGAAAATGCATATATTGTAACACAAACGTGTGCAGTGCAAAAGAAAATAAAAATTAAAGAGGCACACACACACACACACCCGTTGCAGTTGCCATACTTATATTATTCGTCTTTTCCATTTTTCTTTTTTTTTAAAAAAAAATAACTAGTTTTTGGGGGTTTTCTGCGGTTGGTAAACGAATGCAAGCTCTTTCTGCTTTTTCATAGGTTTTCCCTGGTTGGTAGGCGTTTTCTGTAGTGGTTGACGAAGCCGTTTCTAATTTTCGAGGTTTTCTCAGGTTTTTTAGCGGTTGTCCCTGCCCGGTAGGCAAATGCTGAAGTTTTACCTTGTCGGCGCACGGATACTAGGCACATACTCGCACACACACAAACACACACACACACGTTGCAGTTGCTATGCTTATATTATTCGTCTTTTCCTTTTTTTGTTTTTTCTTTGTGTTTTTCGTTTTTTTAAAAAATAACTAGTATTTTGGGGGTTTTCTTTCTGCTTTTTCATAGCTTTTCCCTGGTTGGTAGGCGTTTTCTGTAGTGGTTGACGAAGCCGTTTCTAATTTTCGAGGTTTTCTCAGGTTTTTTAGCGGTTGTCCCTGCCCGGTAGGCAAATGATGAAGTTTTACCTTGTCGGCGCACGGATACTAGGCACATACTCGAACACACACACACACACACATTGCAGTTGCCATACTTATATTATTCGTCTTTTCCTTTTTTTCTTTTTTCTTTTTGTTTTTCGTTTTTTTAAAAAAATAACTAGTTTTTTGGGGGTTTACTGCGGTTGGTAAACGAATGCAAGCTCTTTCTGCTTTTTCATAGGTTTTCCCTGGTTGGTAGGCGTTTTCTGTAGTGGTTGACGAAGCCGTTTCTAATTTTCGAGGTTTTCTCAGGTTTTTTAGCGGTTGTCCCTGCCCGGTAGGCAAATGATGAAGTTTTACCTTGTCGGCGCACGGATACTGGGCACATACTCGCACACACACACACACGTTGCAGTTGCCATACTTATATTATTCGTCTTTTCCTTTTTTTCTTTTTTCTTTATGTTTTTCGTTTTTTTAAAAAAATAACTAGTTTTTGGGGGTTTTCTGCGGTTGGTAAACGAATGTAAGCTCTTTCTGCTTTTTCATAAGTTTTCCCTGGTTGGTAGGCGTTTTCTGTAAGGGTTGACGAAGCCTTTCTAATTTTCGAGGTTTTCTCAGGTTTTTTAGCGGTTGTCCCTGTCCGGTAGGCAAATGATAAAGTTTTTCTATAATGTCGTTTTGGCTTGTGGCGCACGGATACTAGGCACATACTCGCACACACACACACACAGACAGACACACCGACAGACACACACACGGACATGTTTCCAAAAATGCTTTTTTTGGATTCAGGAGGTCTCAAAACGTGTATTTCCGGTGAAATCTCGGTATCGAATTTTTGGGTGGAATGCAATACTTCCCCTACTTACTATACGTAGTAGAGAAAGTAAAAAAGTATAAGTATTGGAAAATTTAAGGAAATAACAAGCAATATCTCGAAAACGGTTCACTCAACAAAAGAAATGTATATAGCATAAGTTGTGTATTTTAGCGCGATCTACATTTTTTGTGTAGTAAAATTTTGTCTATCTCTTATGGTTTACCAGTTATGCAAAAGGCGTTCACAATGAAGAATACTTTTGGAGACATTCCCAGAAAATTTGAGATATACATTTCATTTTTCATGACATTATCTTAAACATATGATATTTTCATCAAAATCGTTATAGCCATTTTTGAGAAAATTAAAATTTTCGAAACATTTTCCATGTAAAGGGTAGTCTGGAGTGGGGGGATTTTCTTGAAAACCTTCGTGTCGCATCTCTGGAAGATACTGAACCTAAATACCAAGTTTGGTGCTTATCCGCAGTTTCAGCATACGCGTCGAGTTAAATGCCTTATTTCGCCACAAAATTGTCAAGCTGTAATATTTTTCACAACTGCATGTAATAACATTGATTTAAGGGCTTTTAGTAATTTGCTATTCGTTCTAAAAACCTTTTATATTGTCAAGCTGGACAACTGTGGACCTGTGCATCCTATTAACTTTCCTACAGAGTTTTATATACAATTTTACAAGTTGTTTTAAGAAATTGTTAAATTTCGGTACCGAAAAAAAATAAAGATACGGTTTTCCAAAGATTTCGAAAGAACTAAGTTGCTGTATCATAATTTCCTTGTTACAAATTGTGCATTTATTTCTTAAGGAAACCAGGAATACAGATTTTTTTATAAATTTTAGCGTGCACCGATCTATATTTTTAACTTTTACGCCTACGTTTCTCGTCACCATTGCTGAAGAGGTTGGTATTTCTACTCTCTCTACCACGTAAAATAGTAGGTAGAGGAGGTATGCATTGCATCCAAATATTGAATATTGAGATTTCACTGGAAAACTAAATACTTCTTTTGAGGTCCCCTGAATAAAAGACATTTTTAGAAAATTCTGTGTGTATGTGTCAGAGCAGCATAACTCAAAAATGTAGTCGGATAAATACTAAACTTGGTATTTAGGTTGAGTACCTTCCAAAGATACGACACAGAGATTTTCAAGAAAGTCCCTCCACCCCCAACTACCCTTTACATGAACTATTTTCCGAAATGTTTTATTTTCTAAAACTGTCTCTGACGATTTTAATTACAACACCATATATTAAAGACATTTATATGAAAATAAAATGTATATCTTGAATTTTGCGGAAATAGCCTGTGAAGTCCTCTTGATTCGGAAGAAATTTTCTATGATCTTGTATAACTGCTAAGGTTTGAGGGAAACATACAATACAAAAAATTTAGATCTCTTTAAAAACACACACAATTTATTTGAAATAACTTTTTTGTGACGTCAGCCATTTCCGAGATATCTGTTATAAATGGTTCGAATTGTACAATGCTTAGCCATTCTTTTTTAAAGCCATGTCGCTTTTCAGTTCTTGCTCGCCATGTTGATGGAAAGAATTTAGAATTATAAGGCCAGTGTATAGCGTCCCTTTGCATGTATAACGGATGTGCAATGCAACCATTTCCCGAAAAGTTTATCTGGATTAGAATTAAGTGGATATGAAAATAAACTTTCGTACTCACCTATAAGAGATAGAGGGTAAAGGTCATACGAACCTAACACTTCAGAATTTTTATTCAACAGCTGGTGTTACTCCTTAGAAAGGAAGTATCTGCTGTTTCTACTTAATTCTCACATTTTACATAACACGTATGCACGGCACAACACAAAAAAACTACACACGACACTCATAGTTTTAAATATTGCTCTAATGTGTGTGCAAGCGTTACAACTCTCACGCGCAGCACTACGCGCAAAGAACGTGTGCTGATGTAAGTAAAAATAGAGGCGTGAGAAGCGGATGTTCGTCAGCAATGAAAATGCTGGTAGGGATTGCGCAGTGGCGGATCGTGACAGGTTGACCGCGTTTTTTACAACTTGACAATTTTGTGGCGAAATGAGGCATTTAACTCGACGCGCATGATGAAACAGCGGTTGCGATAAGCGAGCTTATAAAAACCCGGTGCCAAGAGCAAACGCCCGTAGTGAGAAACGGGAGCGATAGTGGGTTTTTCTACAAAATCGTTCTATTTGACGAAAAATAGTTTAAAATAAAAACAAAATGGCAGCAGCACTTTGCAGGGAAAGAGCGATCGGTGCATTCGGACGATAAGATGGACCTGCAACCCGGGGGAAGTCGCGATGGCACCTTGCAGCCTACGTTCGAAATTATAGGACACAAGCAGATAAGACTGCCAAAGCTTTTTTCCGGCTTTACAGAGTCTCAAATTACCGTAAACCCGGTCCCCAGAGATGTTAACCCGGAGCAATGGGTATCGCATTTGTTTAACGATATTCTGAACTTTGCGAACGAGAACCTGTTAGAAAACGAACCCGGATATTTAGGCATATCCATAACAGACGAAAAGGAGACGTCCAAAGCCTTCAACATGAGCGCGTAGAGCAATTGAATGCGGATGTCATTGTTGGAAGCATCGAAAAAGTATTGCAAAGATACCAACAATTCTTGCTAAGCGGGCCTCTTCACGTGACGTTTGTGTGGACCAAGGAGGTCTCGGGTTCGTGCCACCAACCTTGCGATGCCTGTAGGGACAATAAAGGCATTGTCGAAATAGCCAACAAAGACAACTTGTGTTTAGCAAGAGCCATTGTTGTAGTTAAAGCCAAAGTGGATCGCGACGTCAACTATAGAACGATGACGCGCTCCGAGTATCTGCAAAAATCGAAGGCCGTAGCCTTGTGTGCGAGCATCGGTCAAGGCCACGACAGCTGCACGATAGATGACGTCAGACGCTTTGACGCTGCGTTAAAGGGCTACGCTGTGACGGTGCTTGGCGATCATACGGGGAAGCACGTGCTGTACGCGTCGGATAAGAAATGCGATAAATACATCGACGTCATGCTCCACGCCGGGCACTTTAATGCTATCGTGAACCTTCACAAGTGCTTTAAATGCAAATGGTATTGCCGCCAGTGTCATCATCCCTCGGCACACAAAAAAGAATTTCATAGGTGCGACGCCAGGTGTGCTAAATGCCATCAGCAGTGCGATGCGCGATTTGACGCCTACAAACGCTGCGCCGAGTGCAACAGAGATTTTAAGGGACCGACATGCTTTGCAAACCACGCAAAGAAATGCGTTTTTTACCCAAAGGCGCTGTCGGTGTGCGATGTAGAAAAGGTGTGCACGTCTTGCAATAAGCTGGTGAATGCGAGGCACACGTGAATTCTAGCCACATGTGCTATATGCAGCCGTATGCCACAAAGAACAAAAGAAACCGGTACGTGTATATGTTTATCGACTTTGAATGCACGCAAAACATTCCATATACCGGCAAAAAGGACACATACGTGCATGTACCTAACTTGTGCGTGTTGTACCAAGCCTGTTCGCTGTGCATCGACGAACGCTACAAGACGGCATACTGTACCGAATGCGGTTGCAAAGAATGGGTGTTTATGGACGAGCCCGTGAAGCAGCTTTTCGAACACATCGCGCAGGCGAGGTTCGAAGCCTGGGCCGTCTACGTCGTGGCGCATAACCTCAGAGCTTACGACGGGCAGTTTTTATTAAAGTACATGGTGGTGCACTTAGACTGGGTGCCGGAGCTCATCATGAACGGGAGCAAGATCTACAGGATGAGGTACGGTGACGTCACATTTCTAGACTCGCTCAACTTCATACCCATGCCACTCTCCCGCTTTTCCAAGACCTTCGGATTGAAGGAATGCAAAGGTTATTTCCCGTACCTGTTTAACACGAAGGAAAACAAGCAGTACGTGGGTTCGATTCCCGACAAAAGGCATCTGTCCGGAGGGCATGTCGGCGGAGGGTCGGAAAGCCTTCGAGCAGTGGCACAAAGAAAAGGCGTCCTCCGGGTACGTCTTCGACATGAGGGCGGAAATGGTGACGTATTGCAAGATGGACGTATTTCTACTCAGTCAGGGAGTTTCCAAATTCAGAAGGGAATTCTTGGACGAGAACGGAATAGACCCGTTCAGACAATGCGTCACCATCGCGCAGGCGTGCATGTGCGTGTATAGAAAGCGCTTCATGCCGCTTAACAAAATTGCGCTCTTGCTAGCGGGCGGGTATCGACTAGCGGACCGGCAGTCTCGCGCCGCATGCATATGGCTAACTTGGCTAGAGATGCAAAACCGCATCGTCATCCAGCACGCCATGCGAGGACGCGAAGTTAAAATCGTGGGGCACAAGGTGGACGGGTACAGAGAGGCTGAAAAAACCGCGTACTTTTTCCACGGGTGCTTTTACCACGGTTGCAGGCGGTGCTTTCACAATCGCCATGCGGCGATATACAACTCGGGACACGACACCATGAGTTCCACGTTAGAGAGCACCGAGAAAGTCACGGCCAAGATCAAGGCCGCCGACTACGCCGTGGTGGAAATGTGGGAGTGCGAGTTTAATGCCGCGATGAAGGCCAACCAGGACCTGGCGCGCCACGCAAGGGACTTTCCGGTACCCGAACCCCTGAACCCCAGAGACGCCTTCTACGGAGGTCGCACCAACTGCACCAAGACGTACTGCGAGGCAAAGGGGGATAGCAAGATCTACTACTACGACGTATGCAGCCTGTACCCGTACGTGAACAAGACGAAACCCTACCCCGCGGGCCACCCCAAGATCCACGTGGATCGATTCCCGCGCTTGGAAGACGTGGGGGGCGGGTTGGTGAAGTGCGAGGTTCTACCGCCGCAACACGTGTACCACCCGTTGCTACCGGCGCGCATCGGCGGCAAGCTCATGTTCCCGCTATGCCGCGCTTGTGCGGAGGCGGAGAACCAAGACGAGTGCCACCACGGAGAGCGCGAGAGGGCGTTGTCGGGTACCTGGGTGATCGAAGAGATGAAGGTCGCCCTGTAGGAGGGGTACCGCCTGCTGCGGGTCCACGAGATCTGGGAGTACGACGTGGTGCGGCACGAACCGTCCACCGGAGCCAAGGGTCTCTTCGAGGACTACGTGAATCAGTTCTTGAAGATCAAGACCGAAGCCTCCGGCAGGCCCTCGGATTGCGACGACCCTGCCGCAAAGCAGCAGTACGTGGAGCAATTCTTCGAGCACGAAGGCGTCGCCCTGGATCCCCAGGCCGTCGCCACCAACCCCGGCAGGCGGGAGCTGGCCAAGCTGATGCTCAACAGCTTCTGGGGCAAACTCGGGCAGAGGGAAAACCCCCCACGTGCGAGCTGGTGGACCGGTACGACCGCATCCTGGAGCTTCTCAACGACCCGGGCGTGGAAGTGCAGACCTACGTGCCCGTCACCGACCGGATCATGTACGCGGTGTGGAGGTACTGCGAGGACTGCCGCAAGGTCAACCCCGCAGCCAACGCCGTCCTGGCGGCCTACACCACGGCTCACGCGCGCCTGGTGCTCTACTCCTACCTGAAGAGGCTGGGAGAACGGGTCTGCTACTTCGACACCGATTCCGTCGTCGTCGCCGCTGCTCCGGGCGACTGGACGCCGTCCGTCGGACGCCTCCTGGGGGACATGACGGACGAGCTGGAGAAGTACGGGCAAGGCTCTTACATCGCCCGGTTCGCCTCCACGGGGCCCAAGAGCTACTGCATGGAGATCGTTTGCCCCGAAACGGGCAAGACCTTCTCGGTGTGCAAGGTGAAGGGGATCACGCTCAATTCGGGCAACCTGGAGCTGGTGAACGCGGAGGTGATTCGCGACGTGGTGCTCAGGGACAACGACCGCGCGTTGAAGCTGGCGGGCACGCAGATTTCGCGGAAACCGTCTTGGACGGTCGTCACCGAACCCAGCTCGAAGACGTTTAGGATGGTGTTCAACAAGCGCGTGCTCGCCGGCGCTCACGATTCCTATCCCTACGGGTTCAAGAGGAACGCATAAATGAGACGTCCACAGCCGCGCCAAAGTCATTTCGAACCGGGCGCCCTGAGGAGACGATGCCCGGTCCCCGAGACCTGGGGCGATTCGAGTTTCCCAGCACGATGCTCGTGGCGGGGCCGTCGCGCTGCGGCAAGTCGACCTTCGTGAAAAACCTGTTGCGCCACGCGCACCGGATGTTCGACGTGCGCCCCAGGAGGGTGCTGTGGTGCCACCCTCCGGAGTATTCGCCGAGACTCGAACCCTCGGCTCTGCGTTGCGAGACCCACGCGGGCATACCCGAACTTCCTTCGGTGGGTGAGAACGACCTCGTCGTCCTCGACGATCTGATGCTGGAGGGTGGCGGGAAGGACGTGTCCAATTTTTTCACCAGAGACTCCCATCACAAGCGCTTCGGCATCGTCTACATCCTGCAGAACGTGTTTCCGCAGGGTCAGAAATATCGCAACATCTCTCTGAATGCAAACTACGTCGTGGTCTTCAAGAACAACCGGGACAAGATGCAGATCGAGAGACTGTGCCAGCAGATCGAACCCAGGAATTCTAGGTTTCTCTTGGAGGCCTTCGAGAAGGCCACCGAACGCCCTCACGGGTATCTCGTGTTGGACTGCACTCAGTACACGCCCGCCCGATACAGGTATCGAACCGGCGTGCTGCCGGGGGAAAACCTCTCTTATTTCGTACCCAACTGAGACCGCCGAGAGGACTCGGGTTCGTTTCGTTCTATATTATCCCGGCAGAGTCTTACCCAACTGAGGCCGTCGAGTCTAAATAAAAAGTACCGCTTTCGGAGCGAACGTCATTATCGCGCAAGCATGGCTAGAGGTAGGTTAAGGCTTGCGACGCTGACCAGTCCTCGCATAGCGAGACAGCACGGTAATTTGGCGGCTCTGGCCAAGGCGAAGGCCCCTCTGCGCAAAAAGTTGTTAAAAAATGCCGATGACGATCTGATCAAGGCCATTAGCGAATGCATGCTCAACGTGTGCAGAGGTCACGTGCAACTTCCCGCAAAGTGCTTGGGTCGCCTAAAGAAGCACAAGGCTTCTTGGAGGAAGTTGACGGATAGACGGGTTCCTCTGAAGAAGAAGAGCATCTTGGTTCAAAAAGGAGGTTTTTTGCCGGCATTTCTCCTACCCGTCTTGGCTTCGCTCGACGGCGCGCTAGTGTCGAAATTAACAGGATGAAGTACGGCAAGCAGATCCTCGTTGCACCGCAACCGAAGACCGTCGATAAGCTTCACGCTGTAGACCGCACCATATCCAGATTGGCTAAAGAAATTCAGAACCTGCAGAGCGCAAAGCTCTCTGCCGACGAAAAGTGGCGGCTCGTAAAACATAAATTGGACAACTACCTCGATCTCGTGGCACAAGTCAGAAAGCCCTTCCTCGGCGACGACGACGACGACGATTACGAAGAGGTGCACGAACGCGTGCCGGTGAAGCAGGAGGTCGAACCCCGAACCATAAAGGTCAACCTCCTCTCGCCTTGCAAAAAGAAGAGGGCAAACCCTGCCACTCCGAAAAAGAAATCGAAATCGCCTTCCGCGTCGTACCATTTTCGCAAACGCGTCTGGCAACCCCTGTACAAGTAAAGCATGAAGGAATGGAAGGCGCTAAGGCGATACTATGCCAAACCGGAACACTATGCCGGTTTGGGTACGGTCAAGCCCCTTCGAAAGGCCACGGGTGCGTCTAAGGCGAACATCGAGTCCTTCCTTCAAACCCAGGACAATTACACTCTGCACAAACCGGTCAGAAAGCGGTTCCCCACCAGATGTTATCACGTGACGAATATGGACGATCTTTGGGAGGCCGATCTAAACGTCATGAACAGCGTGAGGGAACATAACAAACCTTACGTGTACATTCTGACCGTTATTGACGTATTTTCCAAATATGCTTGGGCCGTATCCCTGAAATCGAAGCTGGGTACCGAGGTTGCGCAAGCGTTTCGCTCCATATTCTCCCAACGCGTCCCCAGGGTCCTCCAAACGGACAAGGGAACCGAGTTTACCAACAAGGCTTTTCGCGACTTTCTGAAGAAACACGACGTGAAACATTACACAACCAAAAATAACGTTAAAGCCAGCGTCGTGGAGCGCTTCAACCGCACCTTAAAAACCAAGATGTGGAGGTATTTCACGCCCAAAAACAGATACAGATACCTTGAAGTCCTTCCGGCCTTACTCGAGTAGTAGAATAGCTCGCATCACAGGTCCATAAAAATGGCTCCGAAGGACGTGAACGAATCTAACATTTTACGAGTGTACCGCAATCTCTACGGAAATAGGACCCTTCTCGCGCAGGGAAACCCAGCAAGACTTCAAGACGGTCAACATAGATTTAAGGAACGGTTACGGCGATCTCTTGCCATTCGCCGACGGATTTTCCTCTACTATAGTTCTCGCTTTTCGTCCGAAACAGGCGTAATGGACGTGCACGCCGTAACGCGGTACTACCTCAATCAGACCGGCGGCGCGTTCCACCATCGCGATTTCACTCTCTACAGGGGCAGGCGCTACCAAAGAGGCAGCGGTCTCTTTTCAGCCCTCGGAGGACTCTTCAGAAGGTTGCTACCGTTTTTAAAGAGCGGAGCAAAAGCAGTCGGAAAGGAGGCCTTAAAGGCGGGCGCTCACGTTCTGTCCGATGTGACTGTGGCGGGAGCAGCGCCGAAGCAAGCGCTCCAACGGAGGCTCAAGGAGTCCGGATACAATTTAAAGCGAAAAGCCGACGAAAAGCTCGATGCCATGCTCGGTTCCGGCGCCAGGCGCCGCAAGAGAATAAAACCGAGCAAATCCAAAAAGAGCAAGCAGTCCAAGCTGAAACGCGGTAGGCGTAAGGTGCAAGACGTATTTTCGTAATGGCAGACGCGACCGTCCACATGAGTTCCGAACTGGACCTCTTTACAGAGGTGCCGGTTCAGATGAGCATCGAGGAGTCACGGTTCCTATACCTAAACCCTCAAAACACTTTAATGAAAAATGCCCCCATCACCTTTCATTATTCCAGAAATGCGGACGATTACCTAGACTTGACCTACGTCGTACTCGAACTCATGGTGCGCATTGTAGATGACAAAGGAGAGGCCTTAAACGCTGACGCCAACGCCACTCTGGTCAACAACGCCTTAAATTCCCTGTTTCAACAGATGGAGGTAACCCTCAATAACGTCATCGTCTCCATGCCGCAAGCCGGTTACCCCTATAGAACCTACCTCGAGACGCTTCTCAATTACTCCGAAGATGCCATGAACACCAAACTAGAATCTACCCTCTGGAGAAAGGACACGGCAGGCATCATGGACACTTTTATCGCAATGCGGGTTTTCAGTGGCGTCAGGGGTTTACCAAAGGGAGCAACGTCGTACAGCTCATCGGTCCTCTGTCCAACGCTCTTTTTAGACAGGAGAAGCTGCTTTTGAACAACGTTAGCATGACCGTCAAGCTCACTCCCGCCTCTCCCCAGTTTTATCTGTTTTCCGACGTAGATACCTTTAAGGGGTACGCCGACATCGTGTCTGCCACGCTGCGCTTAAAATCGGTGCGGCCCTCGCCGACCATAAACCTCGCGCACCAGGCCGTGCTCGCAAAGGGCAACGCAAAGTACCATCTCAAAGACGTCAGCTTTCACGCTCTCAGCATCCCCAAGGAGTCCAGGGCAACGTGTGCGTAGGGCAAGTTCCAAGGAGAGTGGTAGTAGCCATGGTCACCGACAAGGCCTATTCCGGCCATTTTAACTCAAATCCGTACAACTTGAAACATTTTAAAATGAACTTCTTTCAGCTCTACGTGAACGGGCAACCCGTTCCCTCCCAACCTCTGCAACCCGACTTTACAAAGGGACACTATTTGCAATGCTTTCAAACCCTGCAGGACGGCTTAGGCATTCATTTCAAGGACGAGGGACACTCCATCTCCAGAGAAACCTACCCGCAAGGGTATACGATAAAGGTTTTCGATCTCACTGCAGACATGAGCGCTAACGAGTCTCACATCTCGGGTCAGCGCCACGGAACCGTCTCTATAAGCATCGGTTTTGCCGATAAATTGACAGAACCGGTCATACTTCTGCTGCTAGCGGAAATACATCGCACGATCGAAATCGACGCCAACCGATCCGTTTTGGTATCATGAACACCTTTCAAATTCAACGGTTTCTATCGACATGCCCCTCTACGCGCTCTCACTTTTTAGGCGTCTACCCCTGCGATAAACTACCCGTACTTCACGGCATTCGAACGCCTCCCTTGGCGCTAGTGGATAACACCGACCCCAGCACCAAATCCGGGCAACACTGGGTTTGCATCTTTGTGGACAAAAACTCGCATGAAGAATATTTTGACAGTTACGGCATAGGACCGCTTTCGCCCCATTTTCTCCGGTTCTTAAATTCGGTCTGCGGGACGCGTTGGTCCACCAACGCCAGAAGGCTGCAAGGTTTCGACAGCACCACTTGCGGTCATTACGCCATCGCCTACCTCACCCACCGCTGCTCCGGCTTACCTAAGCATAAATTCTTCTAAAAATTTCACGTCAGCAATCACGCGCATAATGATGTCGTCATTCGCAAAATGTACAAAGACGCATGCCGCGCAAAGTGCTCTGACGCTCAGCAAACTTGTCAACCCTTGAAGGTGAGTACGTGTGTGTGTGTGTGTGCGTGTGTGTCACTATTCATCACATCTAACCTAATCCATCCTCTTGCACGTGCTTTCAGAAGATGCTCCTGCTCATATAAAAAGCAACGTCACGGTGCCGCTCGCTTCATTCAGAGTGTGCCATGCAGCACGCCGACCAGGTAGGTCCGCACCTATGTATTAGCTTGCTTTTTTCTATCCCGTTTATCTCTCTATCCCTCACATTATTATTATTGTTTTGTGTGTTCCAGTATAACCGGATGTCAAACCCCGACCACCTCAAAACCCGGGGAAAAAAGGAAACTACCCATCTTCGACCTCCAACAGCATCCCGACAGCCCTGCTCCGCCAGCACAGTTCCAACACAGTGCAGTTGTGGGTCCTCTGGCGGATATCTACTTCCTCAACCCGCAACAAACTAAATTCGTCAGTGTGGGATTCTCCCCCCAGCCGCCGCACCATCTCGTTGTCACCATTGCCAAATGTGGACAGCACAACGCAGTCGTCATGAGTTCCTCGCAGTGGCACAAACTCGTTGAAGCCATCGCCATCATTCACAAACGCTTGAATGACCCGCAGGGACGTCTACAGCATTTTCAGTTCAGTGACAGCGTCACCATCGTGTTTAAGTTTGTGTTCGGAAAGCTAAAGCTCGTTTTCAAAGAACCGCAAGGCGCATCCGTTACGCTCAACCAACAAGAATGGCACGTGTTGCATACCCTGCAGCGCATCATTACCGACATCATGTATCACAAAAATAAGGAAGAGATGGACGTGCAAAATCAAATCATGGCATACCACAAGTACATGCTTCACAACCATGCCTCCAATGTTCCCTTACATGACATGAATTTCACGCATTTCACCAAGTACGTACGGTGCGCCAATTTTAGAACATTCCTCGAGGTTCATCATTTCCTCAACACCCATTTCGCACTGCGCATCTCACAAAGTAGTCCTTAGTGCGCATGTATTTCTACCAGCGTTCCAACCGCACCTCACCCAAACATCTCGCGCCCTTCGCTCCCGCATCATGGGTTACAGAAATTACCTGTCGGTGTACTACCATGACAGTAAGATGTTTAAAAACTACGAGGTGGACGGTCACCCCTATAAAAATACACCTTATGCACTTCGCTTCGTCGACAGCACCTACGACGGAAAATCCGTCTCCGCCAGAGTTCACAGCTGCGAAACCAAAATTCATTTTGTGCTATCTAACATGTGCTTCAACGATATCCAGTTCAAAGCAGATAAAGAAGACGTACAACATCAGTGGTTCCAATTTGTGCCCGCAAGAGGTTTATACATCGTTTTCTACGAACAGCAATACATTTCCACAGACAAAATGCAGCAAATGTTAAACGAAAACTCCATGTGCTACGGCACGTGCTTAGCGGCGCATTTGGGTCGCGAAGCATCCTATATCATACCCGATCACATTCACGGCGTTTGCATGTTCAGCACCGTTCAAAACAGAGTTCTCCTCCAAGTCGAAAACCGTTAAATCAACGGACACAGTGTTTTTCCTGCGGATGTTGTGCAATAATCGCTAAGCGCTTCCGGCGGATGTAGTGAACCTCCAACGAACGTTTCCCCACCAGTGCTTCCCCTGATGTGGTAATTCTCCAACCAACTTTTCCCCCACCAGTGCTTCCCCCTGATGTGGTGGTTTGCATGTTCAGCACCGTTCAAAACAGAGTTCTCCTCCAAGACGAAAACCGTTAAATCAACGGACACAGTGTTTTTCCTGCGGATGTTGTGCAATAATCGCTAAGCGCTTCCGGCGTATGTTGCCAACCTCCAACGAACGTTTCCTTCCACCACTGCTTCCCCCTGATGTGGTGTTTCTCCAACGAACTTTTCCCCCACCAGTGCTTCCCCTGATGTGGTAAATCTCCAACGAACGTTTCCCCCACCAGTGATTTCCTGCTTCCGGCAGTTGGGTTATATTTATGCACGCGCATTCTTTTCCCCTTCATTCGGTGCTAGCCAGCCGTGGGGAATGCCAGGACCGTCGTGTAAAGACTTCCACTGCTCGTTTTGCTTTCACCAAACGTGCAGCTGCGAACTTAAGCACCGTCTCACCCGCCTGTGCACGCAGTGTCAACTCGGTTTCTACGAAGACCTCGATCATCTCAACAAGCAAATTCAACAATTCCTTCGAAGGTACTCCGCTAGAAACACCACATGAACTGCTTCATCGTGCTCTTTCGGTATCTCGATAACGGACGAAGAATCCACCTGCTACTGCCCAGGGAACGCCAAGTGCTGCTGCAGAACGGCATATACATCTTCGAACGTTATCCCCCAAGCGACGTCGACCTTGTGTGGAACCAACTTCCCACAGACGCACAGGTAGTTTGCGCACCTTATCGCAGGTGTAAACAACACTACAACCTTCCTCATCAAACCACTCATATAGACGGTCCTCCCCCGTTTATCAAAAACTGCCATCTGTGCCGTCATAATGTCACAGCACGCCCTTAAAGAGCTAGAAGAACTTTCCAGCAGCGCCCACACTCTCAGCGTATCTACGCTTCAACAGCACGTACCATATCGTGTCGTCGGCGTCAAAACAATCGACACCGTTCACGGTACAAAGCTCACGGTCGCCAAACTCGACAACGACACAGAAGTTTTCCTACCAACAAGATTTGCAAAAGCCTCTCCAGAACTCATCAACAAACTCAACTCTACCTCATTCTGCATCATATACGCAGGCGAGGAAAAACTACGCAACGGTTTCAAACGTCACATCGTCACGTTCTCCCCATATAACCCTAAATAATGTCCGACGAAACCTATCCCGTCCCCGTGGGGAACAATCTTAACCTACAACTCATTCTCAACGCAGCTTCACCTATCCGTATCCTCTGTATCTCCAACTCCTATTTCCGCAACAGCAGAGTTGTCACCATCACACTCGACGTCCAAGGGGCTCACGCCGTCCACGTCAAATGCGTACCTACCAAAGTGCACCAGCATAAACAAGACGCACTATGCATCATATACCTCGGCAACAGCAACATTCCTGCTCTAACCAACAAAGTCACATCCACAGGATGCTTCTCAACCAGCCATTACAACGAATTTACCATCCCCATCTATATACCAACCTTCACCGAGTTCGTCAACGAAAGTTTCTCTCACCTGCTCGTCACCTGCATCACCAAACCTATACACCAATTTACCGCCGATAGCAGCAGCAGCGATGACGAGGACTCAAAGTGCACCACGTACTTTAAAATCATTGTTGTGCGCGAAATCTGTGTGTCCTAGTGCCTCAACAAACTATGAATTTTAATGTGCTTTTTTTTCTCCTAATATTTCTTATATTGTCCATTTATTGTATTCATATGTTAATCTCCTGTAATCAAATAATCCATTATGTTATTCTCAAACTATGTATTCATATGTTAAGCAAATAATACATCATGTTAATCAAAACTATGTATACATATCTTTATCCAATGTACTGTATTCAAATTATAAATAAAGAAAACAGTCCCGGATGAGCCAATTGCAATAACGATAATCCTCCCGCTCAGGGCGCTTTTCAAACTTACCGCCGCCGCCGTCGCACGCAGCGACACTAGCGACACGAGCGCCCCTAGCGGCAGGATTATCGTTAAGTCAATTGGCTCATCCGGGACTAATACTACTCTCGTCACTGTATCGGGTAAGAAATGCAAAGTCGCTTCGTTTTGTGGACATCCGTAAGCATCTTCGGAATCCAACGGTAACACAGGTTGCGATAATTCAAGCGCTTAGTAACAATTTCATGCATTCTTATTCTGAACCGTCTGTTTTCACGAATTGTCTCCTTCACTTGTTGAACCAAACGATCGGTGACAACAGAAGGCCGCCCACTCCGTGCTTCGTCATCAACATTGGAATCGTCCATCATTGAACTGCCTAACCCACTTTCTCACCATTTCATCTGTCATCACATATTCACCGTAAATCTCTACAAGTTGATCATGAATTTCAGTTGGCTTAACATTCCTTGCGTTCAAAAACCATTTTAAGGAACGCACTTCACAGTCGGCGGGTTCAGCAATTGTCTTCATCATTTCGAACGATCCGACTGTAATGGTCTCAGTGAGCAGACAATGAACCAGAGAGACTAGTGCGCATGCGTGGAACTGCGACATTGGCGTTGCGGTGGTGGTAGAACGAAATGCTACTTTACTGACATGCCTCGTATGGGATTTTAATCCAAATTGTTAGAACCATGTTTAAAAAATCAAAATTTTCGAAAAATCTTCCATGTAAAGAGTAGTTGGCGCTGGGGGCATTTTCATGAAAATCTTCTTGGAACATACTGAACTTATATACCAAGTTTGGTACTTATCTAACTTTTCGTTTTTGAATTATACTGTTCACAGACAGAAAGACACACACACACAGAGACCTTTTTCTGAAAATGCCTTTTTTTAGTTTAGAGGCCTCAAAACATGTATTTCGGGTGAAATCTCGACATCGAGTTTTTGGTGAAATGAACACAATAGACCCCTACATGCTGTACGAAAGTAGAGACAGTAATGAATAATAAATAAAATCTTATGTGTTACACTCACATGACTTTATCTACTCTTGTACAAACTATTTTTACAAACGCTTATTCTCCATCTACTTCATGTTAATCGAGATAAACATTTACAGACTCTATCTTATTGCTAATTTTCTTGTAGGTGTAAGGGGAATATATATTTGCACGGGCAATATAGAAATACTTTAAGCACATACATATTTCTTAACAGCTGGTTGCTAGGTGCAGCACCATTCTCTTTGCCACAGATTAATACTCCTTGCATATCCAAGACAAAAAAATGAATAACGAATTCCCATTTGAGAAAATAAGTATTGAAAAATTTAAGGGACTAACAAGCAATATCTCGAAAAAGGTTCACTCAACAAAAAAAATGTATGACATGAATTGTGTATTTTAACGCGATCTACATTTTTTGTGTAGTAAAATTTTGTCTATCTCTTATGGTTTACCAGTTATGCAAACGTCCTTCACAACAAAGAGTACTTTTGGAGACATTCCCAGAAAATTCAAGATATGCATTTTATTTGTCATGAAAATATCTTAAACATATATTATTTTAATCAAAATCGTTAGAGCCATTTTTGAGAAAATTAAAATTTTCGAAAAATGTTCTATGTAAAGAGTAAGCTGGGGTGATTAATTTTCTTGAAAACCCTCCTGTCGCATTTCTGGAAGATACTGAACCCAAATACCAAGTTTGGTGTTTATCCGACTGTTCGTTTCTGAGTTATGCTGTTCACAGACAGGCACACAGACAGACAGACACACACACGGACATGTTTCCAAAAATGCTTTTTTTGGATTTAGAGGGTCTCAAAACATGTATTTCCGGTGAAATCTCGGTATCGAATTTTCGGATGGAATACAATACTTCCCCTAGTTACTATACGTAGTAGAGAAAGTAAAAATGTGATGTGATACATACACGTGACCCTCTCTACCATATGTCCTTTATTAGTGAGTATACGAACCATTCTTCCTAAAACTTATGTTTGTACCTACTACGTTTTAATCCATATAAAACTCTACAGAATGAGCTACATTACACATTTCGTTACAGATACAAAGAGAACTGCGATTGTCAAATGTTTAAGAACTGGACGGTATAAGTAGATACAATAGAGGATATATGGGAAAGGATAGGGAAAACGAGGGTAGATGCGGCGGTTCAAGGAGGAAAATGGGTTTATATGGGAGAGATAGGGAATACGACGACCGATACTAGGCTAGACAGGGTTGAACGAGGGAAGTAGGTTTATAGGGAAGGGATAGCGGAGTGGTGTTAGCCTACACAGAGGTTTAGAAAAGAGAATGCATTTATATGTATGAGGGTATAGGAACAGGAGGAGAGGTAATTAGGCTAAGGAAGTTGAGGATGCGTTTATAGGGAGAGACGAGAAAACGGAGAGATCATCAGCTAGACATGGGATAGGAGGGAATGCGCTTTATGAGAGCTAGGGGATACGGGGAGTGGTGTTAGGCTAAACTGAGGTCGAGGAGTAGAGTATGGTTTATATGAAAGGTATAGGAAGACGAGGGGGGTGTTAGGCTAGACAGAGATGAAGGGTAGAGTATGTCTTTTATGTGAGAGAGGTAGAGAACAGGAGGAGGGGTGTTAGACTAGACTGAGGTTGAGCAGTGGACTATGGTTTATATGAGAGATATAGGAAAACGAGGAGAGGTGTTAGAGTTTACGGCCACTTAATATGCATGAATGTGCAATTAGTATGCTAATTAGCCCCCTCCCCCACTAATTAGCACCCAACCCCACTCACAATTTATAACTATTGTTTAATCGCTTATATCTCCTGAATGAAAAGACATAGAACAATTGGATAAAACTAATCAATTCCTTGGAATGCGCCGCGTCAATTGGGTATTGTTCCAAGTTGGCCGGGATGCCTGGGTTCGAATCCTAGGAGTGATTAAAAATTCATCTTCTAATAACTCCTAAACTAATTACGATAAAGACGCCGAATAAATTTTATTGCATTAGGTAGTTTCTTGGGAATGTATATTTGGGTACCTGGCGTCCTGAATTCGATCCTTAATTTTTAAATCTCCATTATCTCGGAAACTAAGAAAGATAGAGGGATGAACTAAAGCATGTTTGATAGCTGCTATAATGCGTAATTAATACTGTATATAATTTCCAATCAGTTGTCCTTAGTTCGAATCCCGATCTTTCAATGACTTCCTTAATTTTCCTCTGTACACTAGAATATATCACTTAGATTGATACTGTAACTGTATATAGCTCTTTTGAACACGTGAAACTAATTGCATAAATAATTTTGTTTCTGGTGTCCTGGGTTCGAATAGCGATAAAATGTAATTTAATTATAAATTTAATAACTCCTAACCTAATTAAGATAAAGACGCTAAATAAACGTTATTGCATTTATGTTATTAGGTAGTATCTTGTAAATGTATAATTAGATACCTGACGTCCTGGGTTCAATCCTTAATTTTAAATCTCTATTATCTCCCAAACCAAGAGAGATAGAGGGATGAAGTAAAGTGTGTTTGATAGCTCCTATAATGGGTAATTAATGCTGTATATAATTGTCTTTCAGTTATCCTTAGTTCGAATCCCGATCTTTTAATGATTTCCTTAATTTTCTTCTATACTCTAGAATGTATCACTTAGGTTGATGGCGTAACTGAATACAGCTGTGTTTAACATACCAAACTGATATTATAAATAATTTTGTTCCTGGTGTTCTGGGTTCGAATACCCATTCAATGAAATTTACTTGCAAATTTAATAACTCGTTATTTAATTTATATAGACACGTCAAGTAAAACGTAAACAGAGTACCTAGTCCCTAAATATCGTTTTCATTATAATAACTACTTCAAAGTACTCAGATCGAATCCCGAAGGGGTAATTTCATATATCTTCAAGCCTATGCATCATATCAGGTTCGAGTAAAGATTAAATGGTTGATGCTGATTTGGCGAAGGTAAATTACTAAAAATACATTTATTAAAAGTATTACCGAGTTCGATTCTAGAAACGTAGAATCTGTAACTCTGGAAAAATTGCTTTGCTCGCGATTGTAATGAAATGTAATGGTCTTTCTGGGAGAAGATGGAAAGCAAGAATTGAAAAGGGAATGAAAACATTAAATAATGCAGTATATACATACATTTAACTAAATAAGGGGGAAAAATCTTCTACGTTACCTTTTAGGCTTTTACTTTAAGTATTGTGATAATAGAGCTGGAGTTAACCTTGGTACAATAGGTGGTGATGGTGGTGGTAGGCTTTGAATTTGAAATATATGTCTGAATGAGCGTGTGAGAATACTTCTCTTGTTGGTGTGTCAGCATAAGCAGCTAGTTATGAGACGTGTTTAAACGTGTTTGATGCTGCCAGACATCCTGTCTCTGGGTGTGACGTCATAAACATCCTGTCTCTAGACTTGAGGTTATATGGCTGGGGGGTTAGTACACGTTGAGCGATCATATACAGGTGGTTATGGAGCGAGTTTATGATTGATCTAAAAGGTTCGTGCTCCCTCTATAAATATGGTGATCTAGGGCATTGGACTTCATTGTGCTAATTAGTCTTGTGGTGTTAACATCGTGTTCTCTCCAGGAATAATCAGCTTTCTAAAGTGTTATCAAGGTGAAGAGGTCTACATTTCCCTTGAAGAAGGATTAGTACGTTATTACATCAAGAATAAAGATGAATAACTCAGCGTATAAGGATATTATTCCAAGCGCTACTGGATACGCTTGCGGAAAATGTGGGAAGAAGTTCCTGCGAGGTTATCACAAGAGAAGACACGAGATGAGCTGCAAGAAGCTCTTCAAATGTAAACATTGTAGCTTGACCTTCAATGATGGTTATAAGGGGCAGCGACACGAAGATATATGTGAAATAAGCAGCCCTCAGAAGAAAAGCAGATTGGAGCCAACTAAACATCAGTTACTGTAAACAATGGAGGACTGTGATATGAAAGAATACGAAACTTCATTCGAAGGACGATTGAAATCGTATTTTATACGATATGAATCACCTAAGGGCCTGAATATGTATCTGCATGAAGCAAAACAACGGATAATCCAGGTTGTGCATAAAGAGCTTAGCATTTACAAGAGTGTTAAAATTAATCTGCTGGCTGAGTGTCGATTTATTAACAGTATTAGAGAAACCTGTGACAAAACATTTAAAACACGGAATCAACCTGTTTTCCTAGAAACTGATCTGTAGTCAACGATGGAAGTGAAATTCAAGAAATTGGTGACTGAAATGGAGGAGTCTCAGCTTAAGGGTAGCAACTGGGCTTTGCTTGCTGTGGAAGGAGTTCGACTTTGTATCAACAAGTACAATCCGTTACGATGAAGTAGCTACATACCACTACCGCCATCTGTTGAAGCAAGGAAAGCGTGTATAAACATTCAGAACTTTACCGACGAGAAATGTTTCATGTACTCTATATTAGCTAAATTCTTCGAGAAGGATGCTCAGCGTGTGAGCAAATACAAACAACTTCAAGATAAGTACGACTTCAGCTGTGTTTCCTACACTACTCCACTTTCTCAAATACCTAAATTTGAGAAGCTTAAAAAGATGTCCATCAACGTTTTCGGGTTGGATGAAAAGCATGAAGTGTATCCAATAAAGGTTGCTGGCATTGAACTACCTGAACACCGCGACCTGCTACTATTGAATGGCAGTAGTGGAAAACATCACTACGTATATATAAAGAATTTTGAGAAACTCATTCGACGCCAGAAAACTAAATGTAATGAACGTGTTTATACCTGTAAGCGCTGTTTTACACATTTTGATGATCGATATGGACGAAGTGGGTTGGAAAAACTACGAGATCATGCATCCATTTGTAATCAACATGGTGTCGCAAGGGTAGTTATGCCTACCAATGAGAAAACAATTGTACAGTTTAAATATGTTGAGAGGATGCTGAAAGTGCCTTATGTCATCTATGCAGATTTTGAGAGTATTCTCACTCCATGCCATACGTGTATACCCAATCCTAAAACTTCCTATACAATGCCTTATCAAGAGCACTCACCAATGAGCTTCTGTGTTTATGTGAAACCTACATCCAGTGTTGAACATATTGAAACTGCTCTTCCTAAGCAACCTCATGTATGTCGCGGTGCTGATGCTGCTCAGAAATTCATGGAATACCTATCGTTCATTGCAAAGGAAATTAATAATGCATACAAATCTGTCAAGCCTCTGAAACTTACGGATCAACAGCAAAAGGATTTTGAGTCTTCTTCGGCATGCTACTTGTGTGGAAAACCCTTTACAGAAGAGAACTACAAAGTACGCGACCATGATCACATCAGCGGTGAATATCGTGGAAGTCTACATAATGAATGCAATTTATCCTGCAAAACACCTAAATATATTCCTGTCTTCATACACAACCTTAGTGGATATGACTCGCATTTCATTGTCAAGGAGCTGGGTTGTACAAGTGAGAGGGTGGAGGTAATTCCTAGCTCCGAAGAAAGCTATATCTCATTCACCAAGTATGTAGGTGATATAAAGCTTCGGTTTGTGGATAGCTTCCGATTCCTCAGCACAAGCTTGGATAAGATCGTAAAAAAATCTAACCTCATATCCTGAAACATTAAAGTACTTTGGAGAAGACAAATTGAAGTTGATGACTCGTAAGGGCGTATTTCCATACGATTTTGTCACATCGTGGGATGTTTTGAACGAGACCTGCTTGCCTCCTAAGCACTCCTTCTACAATAGATTAAATGAAGAAGAAATTACTGATACTGACTATGATCATGCTAAAAATGTATGGGAGCTGTTTAATGTGAGAAACCTGGGAGAGTACAGCGATCTCTACTTAACTTCAGATGTGCTTCTTCTAGCTGATGTCTTTGAGACGTTCAGAGAGCAAACCCTCAAAACACACAAAGTTTATCCTGCCCATTATTTCACCTCTCCAGGACTTACATGGGATGCTATGTTACTGTATACTGGAATTAAGCTGGAACTGTTACAAGATTATGATCAACTACTAATGGTGGAATCAGGTATAAGAGGAGGTTTATTCCAAGCTTCCCATCGGTATGCAGAGGCTAATAACACGTATATGGAGAAGTTTGATTCGACGAGAACAACCCAATTTATCACATACGAGGACGCTAATAACCAATATGGTTGGGCAATGTGTCACGCCCTTCCTTTTGGTGGATTTCAGTGGGTGTCACCTGAAGAAATCAACTTAGAAACACTACAAGAGGATGATCCTCATGGGTACATATTAGAAGTCGATATTGAGTATCCTGTAGAACTTCACGATCTACACAACGATCTACCTTTCCTGCCTGAGTGTATGAAACCATTGGAAGCATCTACAAAGAAACTGATACCCCATCTTGGACCTCGAAAGAAGTATGTAGTGCATTACATGGCTTTGAAGCAAGCTATTAGTCATGGACTACGACTAACAAAAATCCATCGTGTGCTACAATTCCTACAGTCTCGGTGGTTGAAACGTTATGTGGAATTTAACAACAGACTACGACAACAAGCTGCAAATGATTTCGAAAAGGACCTCTACAAGCTCTTTAACAACGCCATGTTTGGAAAAACTATGGAGAACCTGCGTAACCGTATGGATATACGACTAGTAACAAATGAGAAGACTCTGGAAAAGTTGATCGCTAAGCCTACGTTTATTGATAGGAAAATATATGCTGCTAATCTAGCTGCTGTACATATGGCCTCTCGTCAGATTCTATTCAACAAGCCTATATACATTGGCATGAGTGTGTTGGACATCTCCAAGACATTAATGTATCACTATCATTACGACGTGTTGTTGCCTTATTATGGAGCTGAAAACCTGAAGCTTATGTATATGGATACTGATTCATTCATTCATCGTGTAACAACTGAAGATGTGTACCAGGATAAGCTACGTTTACTTGAACATCTGGGTACTGCTGATTTCCCTGTCAACGACATATGTTATTCACCCCTAAACAAGAAGGTGCTTGGGAAATTTAAAGATGAGGCTAATGGTAAAATCATCCAGCGCTTTGTCGGACTACGGCCTAAGATGTATGCCTTAGATATTTACGGCTCAATGGTAAAAAAATTAAAGGTATAAAACGTAGCGCTATTAAGCAGTACATTACGTTTGACAGCTATACAGACTGTCTTAAAACCTGTGAAATCATCAGAATGCCCATTAATCTAATCCTATCACGAAAGCACGCTGTTACCACTGTACAAGTGAATAAAATTACATTGAATCCCTTTGATGATAAAAGAGTTATTGCCGAAGATAGAATAACTACCTATGCGTATGGACATTACAGTATTACAAACCGTGATTAAGAGAATGTATGTCAAGATGCAGATTTTCTCGTGAGTCTACAATCTTAGAAAATGAAGTTTATTCGTGTGCTGTGTATAACAGCTAGCAGACAAATGGTGAAGAAAGAAGAAGGTGGAAGGGAAGGTGGTAACCCTGCCATTAGGAGCAATCCTAGTGCTAGTCTCAAGCCTAGATAAAAAGGGGAGAGACACGTACAACGAACTAAAATAAACGTATGTTGACGCAAAGCTTTTCAATTTGTGAACCTATATACAGTTTATCCCTCCCTGCCTCGCACATTAACTGTTTAACATATAACAGGTTTGTAAGATTTAGAAAAAAGTATATAAATTGTTGTAACGTTGGATGAGAAATGTTTATAATCTAATTACTCTCTATATTACCATGAATACCTGTGATACTAACTGAATTATCTGTTAAAATAACTTAAATACCTGTGATACTACCCTAACCATGTGAAATTACCTTAAGTCGCTCTGATACGAATTCCTGATCGAAATTAACACTAGCACCTGGGATACTATCTGAATTACCTGTTAAATTGACTCAACTACCATTGATACAACCTCAATCACTTGCAATTACCTTAAATAACTGCGATAAAAATCGCTGATCAAAATTATCACTAATATCTGCGAAGCTATGTCGATTACCTCAAATATTTACGATATTACCTGAACTGTGAAATACGAAACTATGTTATAACGAACCCCTGGAACCTAACCTCCTGCAACGCTAGCTGAATTACCCTAAACCTATTATACTTGAATTATCCTAAATACCTACGATACTCTCTGAATTACCTGTGAAATACGAAACTATGTTATAACCGACCCCTGGAACCTACTCTCCTGCAACGCTAGCTGAATTACTCTAAACACCTATTATACTTGAATTATCCTAAATACCTACGATACTCTCTGAATTACCTGTGAAATACGACACTATGCTATACCCAACCCTGGAATCTATACTCCTGTGATACTAGCTGAATTAGCCTAAATACCTACGATACTAGCCAAATTACCTGTGAAATCATGCAGAGCCATGATGCAGTTAGCCTCTGGAATCTAGCTTCCTGTGGTGCTAGCTGAGTGACTCTTAACACCTATGATACTTGAATTATCCTAAATACCTACGATACTATCTAAATTACCTATGCAATCATACGAAACTATGCTATATCCGCTTCCAGGAATCTGTCCTACCCTGTGATGCTACCTGAATTACCTACGTTTTAGCGTCAGTGGGTCAGCTTTTTGCTTGAGTGGCTCACATTTTTTCGTGTGAGGGTCACCTTTTCCCCTGAGTGGGTCACCTTTTTCCCTTTGTGGGTCACCTTTTTCCCTTTGTGGATCACCTTTTTGCCTTTCTTGGTCACCTTTTTCCCTGAGTGGGACACTTTTTCCCTATGTGGGTCACCTTTTTCCCTTTATGGGTCACCTTTTTCCCTTTACGGGTAACTTTTTTCCTTTATGGGTCACCTTTTTCCCTGTGTGGGTCACCTTTTTCCCTGAGTGGGTCACCTTTTTCTCTTTGTGGGTCACCTTTTTCCCTTTGCGGGTCACCTTTTTCAGTTTCTGGGTCACCTTGTTCCCGTTGTAGGTCAATTTTTTACGTGAGTGGGTTACGTGCTGCAGCTGTCTAGAATTTGTGTCCTGGCATTGACACCAAACGGCTTTCCATGAAGTTCTCGTCTAAAGTCGCTTTGAAAGTCTAGCACCTCCCCTCCTATTCCCTATCTCTCCTGTATATAAACCCATATTGCTACTCCTTCAGTATCTGTCTAGCCTAACATCTCTCCTCCTGTTCCTATACCTCTCATATAAACCATACTCTACTCCTCTAGCTCTGTCTAGCCTAACACCTCTACTCGTTTTCCTATACCTCTCATATAAACCATACTCTACTCAACCTCTGTGTAGCCTAACACTTCTCCTCTCGTTCCTATACCTCTCATACATACAAACGCATACTTTACTCTCAACCTCTGTCTAGTTTAGCATCTTCCCTATCTTTCCCCTATAAACACACAATCTACTCCTCAACATCTGTCTGGCCTAACATTTCTCCTCGTATCCCTACCTCTCATAAAGCGCATTCCCCTCCTGCCCCTGTCTAGCTGAGTATCTCTCCTTGGTTTCTTATACCGCTCATATAAAACACATTCTACCTTTAACACCTGTCTATCCTAGCATAGGATCTCTCCGTTTTCTCGTCTCTCCTTATAACTCAACATCCTTATCCTAATACCTCTCCTCCTTTTCCTATACCTCTCATATAACCCATACTCTACTCCTCAGCCTCTGTCTAGCCTAACACCTCTCCTCATTTTCCTATATCTCTCATACAAACCATAGTCTACTGCTCAACCTCAGTCTAGCCTTACACCCCTCTTCCTGTTCCCTACCTCTCTCACATAAAAGACATACTCTACCCTTCAATTCTGACTAGCCTAACACCCCCCTTGTTTTCCTATACCTTTCATATAAACCATACTCTACTCCTCGACCTCAGTTTAGCCTAACACCACTCCCCGTATCCCCTACCTCTCATACGATTACAAACTATTTTGCTTACTTCGAGCGTCTACCTAATTTCCCTTGCTAATTCTGTAGGCCTATGAGGAACAGTACCAGCCCTAACTGAAACCCTTCTCCCTGCCGGAGTTCCTTCTGTTTGTTCTATAATCAATTCCCCAGAATAATCGTACAAGAAATCTGTTCGTTCAATCTCTAATTCCTCATAAGTACAGCCAGGGTCAATGTGTCTTTTGAGTATTATAGTCTCAACAAACATCACAGTGCCTCTTTCATTATGGTGCGTGTACACTTTATACGATGGACAGACGAAACCCTTTAATTTACCCTTAAACGCTAGTTCTATTCGTGAGTCAGTTATCAAACCCTGAAACTTACGTCTATGTTGCTCAAGCAGTGCAATATCAGTACGTGTATATTTCATAAAAAATTTCGGTTAGTGATGCAAAAGCAAACTGGTCAGCGTTACTCAAAGCCATTGAACTAGTAGCAGACACTACATGCACACAAACAATTGTAAAAGTTACAGGCTTAATCCTTCTCTCACATTTAAATAAGCAACGAAACATTCCTACTGCATCTTTCTAAGTGTTCCTATCCTGTTTCTTTTCTTATGTTATATCAGTGAGGCGTTTACAATCCCCTGGTATTTGTACGGATTCGGATATTCGGAAGAATATCAAAGAAAATTAGAAATAAATAATTCAATTTAATCCCATTAGGCTGCCACCAATCTATAAAGGGAGGAGAAGGATAAGCGAAGGGGTCTCCCTTTACGTCACGGGGGTATCTAAGGATAAGGAATCTAACATAAACAAAGGCACTGAAATACCTTTAATTGATGTTTATTAATAATTATAAATGATGAAGAGTATTAATTCATCCTAAGCTATCTAATTAACTAGTAAAAATAAACCCTTATTCCCTATTCTTTATCTATCAATATCCCTACACCTAAAATAAGTAAAATGAGAAAGTGTTCTGTATGCCCTATACAATAATAACAATATTAGAAGAAAGCAATTTTGACAATGTCAGGCAGCTCTGATGATAGTATTGTACACCTTTACTCACATATCAAACAAAGGAAGATTGTTGCGGTGTCCATCACAGGTTCCTCTAGCACAGGCTAAAGACAAGATGCCGTGCTTGCTCGAGGTAAGTCCTTATATATCCCCCTTCGAGACAACGCCTAAAGTACGTAATCCGTGGTCAGATTATGGCTTTCTCACGTCCTGTTAGACATTAATCTCTTTATCCGCAGCTAAAGGATGTAGGCTGAGGGGCTCCAAATAGGAGTTTATTCTTCTCACATTAATTATTACAATTATGAAAGTATTAACCTTCACAACATTTTAGATCCGTGAGAATGCCCGAAAAGGTCAGGGTTGCTCAATGGTAACTCTCATATATTTTTGGGAGTGATTAATTAACGTAAGAAATCGTGTGCAGAGCATTATACTCTCCCCAGCCTAAAAGAAGCTTTGGGGTGCAACCCAATGCGAATTACAACAAATAATAATGGTAAGTGTATATATTACTCTCTTTTTTTAATATTTATAGTAGTTTCATTATCATCAGAATTGCCTGAATTACATTTACAGAGTTAACTTTGTTGCAGAATCAGCAGGATGTACGCCTGTGTAGACATGGTAAGTGTTCTTGCTTAATCTCACTGATTAGCGTTATACACAATTACAACATAAATGTGTGAAACAATAAAGCAAAACATAAATTGTGTGCATTACATAATATTTAATACAGAGTATTGGTCGTTGCATAGTAAACAGTTGGTTGTGCATCTGGCGATATCACTTTGGCGGATGTGTTGTCGACGGTGTCAGTAGTTCCCACAGTCAGTAACTCAGTGGCGTTCTCTTCTTGGCCTCGGAAGTCAGGTTTCATGGCTTTTAGTTTAGAGTGCTGTTCTCGACGAAGCATTCTTCTTATAGCCCAGTTCTTCTTCTTGTAGATGAGGAACAATACTGCAAGGCATAGGATAGCTATGCCTACCCCCATACAATTCAAAGCAGTTGCTGTAGTCGCTCCGTCATCTCGAAGTAGTGAAGTTCGAGCCTCGTGCACGTCGCTGATGAGATGCTGTAGAGATAGCTGTGGTGGTTTTTCATCTGCTCGTAGTTCCTTTTGGATAGTTGCCAGATTTTGTAAGTTGACTGGTTCTACATCATCCGTGATAGTGAAGTTCACAATTTCTTCAGGTGATAGGATACTTTTTATATCAGGAACCACAATGGTGTCTTCTGCTAAACTCCAATGAGTTTCTCCCGTAACAGCAGGCAGCAGTGTCATTTAAGACGAATGAAAATAACAATCCAGGTCGTCGGTTAGGACACCGGTACCATGCAGTACTAGAAGACTTGTAGATTCTTGTTTTCGTGCTGAGCAAGATTTTGCAATCTTGAGTGGACTCGATACTGAGTAGATCCAATAACTCCATCCTCTGGATTTGACGTGATACCATACTGGTGAAAACTCTGGATCAATGATAACTCTTTTGCATAGGCGATGGACATTGGATTCTTGGCCAAAATACAGAGAGGAAATACATGTAGGTGTGTTTGCGGAATATAATGCAAATTCTGCAGGACAAATGGAAATGGATCCGGATTTACATTTGGTAATTAGGGATTCTGTGAATAGGGCATACTTCTGTCTATCACCAGAAACTGCCAGATATTTAATTGTAGTATCTACAGTAATATGATGATTGATTTCCGGAATTTTTACTGGTAGGGGTAAAACTTGAAATAAATCAAACGCCCTGTCCATGCCTTTTAATGGTAGTTTAACTAAAATTGTTACTTTCTTAGACATAGAATAAGCAATGACGTCACAAAGTGACGTTAAGTATGCATGTCTTTAATTTCAACCCCTGACAAAAGTGAGGTTCCCATAGGTAGTTGGGTTACAATGGTATTCAAAATAGTGGATAGGTTTCTTGGTGGAACAATAGTGGCACTCAGTCTTCCCGTAGCTAGTACATCAAGCCCTTCGTGCAATTGCAAAATTTGTTGTTGTAAATTCAATATAAACAACGATATTTCCCTGATAGCTGAAGCTGTACGAAATTCAGTTGCGACCCATTTTTTCATTTCGTAAAAAGTTTGTTGGTTCAATTTTCCTGTCATGATTGTTCTATTAATTTGTTATACTAAAGCTGAAGTCAAATTTTGCAAAGCTTCAGTGTTATGAGTAGTTTTCTCATCAATATTACTGATATAAGTCAATTGTTCTTCAGATACATGCAACAGTTTAGTAGCAACATTTTCAAATTTCGCAATTTGCCTATGTACTCTGTCAGTTTCAGTTCTGTCCAGTATGCCAAAGAGAAATTTGAGAGCTGTACCACCCACATCCACGGCTCCTCGCTTTTCGCGAACATCATAAACCTTGTCAGGTAAAAATTGATCCAAATTTTCAACTTCAGTTTTCAATAACTGAAAAATCTTTTTCAATTTGGTTATTTCCGTCCAGTCAACGAGTCTAGATACATCTGATGTTTTAATTAAATTTAGCTCTTCAAAAATATCTTCAACGTGTGTAATTGCGTCTGCATACGGTTGAATAGGTACCTCAATTCCTATTGTCCATTTACTCCCGGTAACTGGAATTGTTTCCTGATAGGCAAACACTACGCCCTTAGTCATCAGAGGTTTTTCATTAGGTATTTGTAAAGGATCAACATAGGGTTTACGTTCTCGCCTTGCCCCTACAATACCTGTAATATGAGAGAAAAAGAAAGCATGCTTAGCTTGCTTAAATAATAAGCTTTAGTTTACTTAAATTGAATTTGGTTTGTCCTCACGAACAGAACTACTGTTGAACTAGCATTATTAGCATTTATGTTTCATTTCGAACCCGGTGCCTTAAGTTATATGGTAATTCCCTCTGAGGTACATCTTCCCTAGTCTTATTACTTTCATTGTTTTCGTCTATTTGCTCTACCATGGTTTCATCACAAGTATTTACGGGATCCCCAACATCAGAAGAGTGATGCATTTCTGCTGTGTTGGGAGAATGTACTACAGTTGAGCTAGGCTCTGAAGTTAAGATATGTACTCGCGTACAATCAGTTGCCTCTTCCGTTGTTTCGGCATTATCAATTTCCGGCTGGCCCTGGTAACAACGCTTCAAGCTATTTATATGCACTAGTATGGTACGCCTTGGACCCATTTGCAGTCTGTAATTCAGCGGGGTAAGCTTCTCGATTATTTTCCACGGTCCACTATATTTTGGTGCTAGTTTTCTATTTGTGCCTTTGCTAATGTAAGGTTTATCTAGGTATACTAGATCTCCAATTTTAAATTCCACGAGCTTTGTTTTCTTATCATAACTTTGTTTTTGTTTATATTTGCTATGTATTATATTGTCATAGGCGTCTTGGTATGCTTCTCTTAATTTTTGTTTTAGAGATTCGGTGTGTTCCTCTGCTGATGTTAATTCATTGTCATTATTATTTAACTCTAAATCAATTACGGTAGGTAATCTCATTTCACGAGCATAAAGCATATAGAAAGGACTATATGTTGTGGTTACATGTGGTGCTGATCTATAAGCTAGTAATGTGAAAGGAACCATGCGATCCCATTCAAATTTGTAACGGTTTACCATTATAGACAAAGAATCGTTCAGATATCTATGGAAACGTTCAATCATAGAGTTTGATTGCGGATGCATTGGACTACTGTTTATATGTTGGACTTTGAATAATTTACAAATTTCTGTCATTAGTGCACTTTGGAAATTTGTGCCTTGATCTGATAAAATCTTTTCAGGTGCCCCATATCTACAAAATACTTCCGTAACCAACGCTCTTGCTACTGTATTAGCCGCTTGATGAGGTATTGGAATAGCTTCTGAAAATTTCGTGAAATTATCTATAACAGTCAATAAATACTTATTATTATTTTTAGTGACATTTAATGGTCTTATTATATCTATGGAAATGAGTTGGAATGGTCTAGTTGCAGTTTGTGAAATTCCTAATGGTGCTATAGGTTTTAGTCACTTTCCGAAGAGCACATGTTTGGCATTTTTGTATATATTCTTTAGCGTCTTCACGCAATGTAGGCCAAAATATCTTTGAGAAAGTATTGCTTGTGCTCTTTTAATTCCTTGGTGAGAACTAAATGTAGTATCATGATGCATTGAAATAACAGAATTAACTAATGCATTAGGAACTAAAATTTTGTCATAGTGCCCTTCTTGCACATACAAAATACCTTCTGCATCTGCTGAAATAAACATATTAAGACCTTGATTACCTTCTTCTCTTAACTGTTGGCAATACTCATCTTTTTCTTGGCATTCTTTCAGTTGAGTTCGAGTTAATGGAGCGCCAAGTAAAGCAGTGGAGAGATTTGGATCGTCAGGGGACGGTCGTTTGGCGGCGTCCGGCTCATTCTTCAGTCGGGCAACCCTCTCCATGGGATGAACTGGAAGGTCTCTCCATGTTCTCTGGAGCGGATGGGATTCCTCCAGCTTCTTGTTTGCCAACTCCTCCGCTTCCGTCACCGCCACCGCCACCGCCGGATCAGTCACATGACCGGTCAGTTTCGGAAGACGGGACAGTGCATCAGGTACAACATTTGTTTTTCCTGGCTTATGGTTTACTTCAAAATTATATTCACTTAATGCTAACATCCATCTTGTTAGTCTGGCACTTAGCGGATTCTTTGTAGTTAACAGCCATGTTAATGCTTTGTGGTCAGTAATAATAGTAAATTTTCGTCCAAATAAGTAACTTCGAAATTTCTTAACTCCAAAAACTACACTTAATAGCTCCTTTTCTGTAGTCGTATAGTTTAATTCTGGAGCTTTAAGCAATCTGCTAGCATATCCAATTGGTCTATCAACGCCATTCTCTTTTTTGACTCAGTGTTGCAGAGATACCAAAATTAGAGGCATCGCATGATAGTATAAAAGGTCGCGAAAAATCAGGATGTGCAAGTACTGAAGAAGAAGTCAGTGCATTTTTTAAAATAATGAATGCTTCTTCCGCTTCGTTGTTCCAAATAAATTTTTGATTTTTCTTAGTAAGCTGCGTGAGCGGTTTACTAATATTAGAAAGGTCTTGTATGAATGCTCGGTAATAACCAACAGCTCCTAGAAACGATCTGACTTGTTTCACTGTTTTTGGTGGTGCCAGGTTTTTAATAGCTTCTATTTTACTTACATCTGGTCGAAGTCCTTGGGCACTCACAATATGACCGACATAAACTACTTCTGGTTTCGCAAAGTGACATTTTTCAATAGCTGCTTTTAAATTAGCTTCTTGCAATTTCTCAAAAACTAAACGCAAATTCTCTGCATGTTCTAGGATAGTTCTCCCGAAAACTAGAATATCGTCCATATAAACCAAACAATTTAAACACTTTAGGTTTCCCATTATTAAATCTATGGCTTTTGACCATGTCATAGGGGCTGCAACTAACCCATAGGGCATACGTACGTATTCGTACGCACCCTGAGGACAAACGAACCCCGTCTTGGGTCTATCTTCTTCTTTAAAGTTAATAGCATGATAAGCAGAGCTAATGTCAACTATAGAGAAATAAGCATTTCCAGACAGCATAGACAAGTTCTCTTTTATATCCGGTATAGGCCACGATGGTACTCTAGTGACAGAATTTTGTCTTCGATAATCGACACATAATCGATATTTAACTACACCATCGATTGCTTTCTTTGGCACAAATAGACAAGGACTAGCCCATTCAGATTTTGTGTGTTGAATTATCTTTTTCTCCAACATCTCTTGTATTTGATATCTTAGTTCGTCCTTTAAAGCAAATGGTACATTATAAGGATTTAGTCTGATTGGTTTAGCATCCCCTGTATCTATTTCATGTTCTACAACTGTCGTACACGGTAATTCACCTGTAGGCGTATCCAAAAATAAAGGAATAAAATCATAAAGAACCTACAACATGACCTCTTTTTCCTGTTGGTTTAAATGTCCTAATTTCCTATCTATTTGTTCATAAAGTTCATGAACCTGGGCCCCTTGATAATAAGACGCATTTGTTCTTTTTTCTTTCAGTGTAGGTTTCGTAACTCTTATAAATTGCAACTCTCCCTCATTAGTTTCTTCCTTTTCACAAATTACACAACATCTAACAGTTGCCTGCTCAATGGCATTAGGGCTCGCGGGTCTTACACACTCCTCTTCCCCTCCACTGCACTTGCTCGCGACGTGACTTCCTTGGTGGTGGACAGGATTTTCCCTTAGCATACTCACGATTTTGGGCTTCTGGTCCCTTACAGTTTTCCACTGTTGGGTTCCAGGCACTGGCCAGTGACCATTCGCCCCTGGAGGAACGAGCTGCCGCCCTTTTCGACCTGCTAGCGGTGTACCAGCCTGCCGCCTCCCTTCCATCTCTCCTCCAGAGATGGGCTGACTGCCCGCCGGACATGGCACTTCATGCCCCTTTCACTTGTTCGGATAACCAATACCCTGAATCTCGTCATAAGTCTCGAACTCAGACCTTCGAACAGTGGGCTCTCTCAACATCGTATTTGTGGTTTCCCCAGAGCCAATTATAAACACTCGAAAAATTCTACACATAGGTACAGTTACTTCATCTTTACATTTTAATGTGACACTCTTATCCCTTATGCTTTCGCTAAATTCGCTAGCTACACCTAATTTTGTTCCTTTTAGAAGCGCTTCTTCTCTTTCTCCTGTGTTCAAAACTTTCATTACACAATACTTAGAATCTTTAAGTAACACACATTACTTCTCTTAAGCCAATCAAAATTTATGTCTTTTTCTTCTTCTTTTTCTGTTCCCATGGGGTACAATTTTGACACTACTCTGGCCACAAATACCTTATCTTTTTCTAACTCCACAGGCTCTACATAAATTACCGAAGGGGAAGATATTCTCTTAATCCTACATACACGAGCAAATACTTGATTCTCTGACCTGGGTGGAATAATTACGTGTTCGGTTAGAACTACGTCCCAATTTGCTTCTTTTTCCTCTTCTTCATGTACTACGCAAATTTTATCCAGAACAGGGGTGATCAAATCCTGGTCTCTTTTAGTTTTGCGAGCTTCTAATTCTACTGTACCAAAGTCGGTCCATAGACTTCCTCCTGCTATGTCAATTACTGCTTTTATTTCTGTCAGCAAATCTAAACCTATTATCCCATGCAGGTAATAGTCTAAAGGTACTACACAAAATTCATGTGTAATTTCGGGCATTATTTTATTTAACTGAAACGTTACGGGTACCTGGCCCTTTATTTTTAATTCTTCTCCAATCACACTAACTGCATTTACTTTAGTGGGTCTCATGAACTCCTCATCTATTGTAGAAAACGTAGCACCTGTATCTACTAACATTAAATAGGGTTTCCCATGAATAGCTCTTTATGTATGGGAGTTATCGCGAAGGCGGGAAGCGTCCTAGTCTCTGGCTCGCTGAGCTCCCGCTTCTCAGCTGGCCTTGCCCGTTTCCCATTGGTTTTCTCATCTTTAGCTATATGTCCCGGCATTTTGCAGGTAAAGCAGTGATTGTTCGAGGTGCGCTGCGATGTTTGAGGTGTATAGGTTACATGTCTTTCTTGCTGAGTGAAAACACGCCTCTGATTTCCCGGCACTACGTCCGGTCGAGTGAGTGGATTTTGCATGACGTTACGTTGACCTTGACCATGACCATGACCATGACTTTGACTTTGAAACGGTCCGTTTCTACTTCTACACTCAGCTGCTATATGACCCTTTTCCCACATTTATAACACGTACGATCTCTCATCATAAATACCTTAGCATTATTGTGATGTCCACTATGCCCATGAGATGTTCCCCGTTGCTTCTCGGCACTTTCTACTGTAGTTGCTATGCGTATTGCCGCCGTAAGCGTGTCTGGTAACTGAAAGCGGACTTGTTGTCCTACTGCTCCCTTGAGTCCGTTAATAAATGCGGCAAGTAGCCTTCTATCTGCCTCCATGTTAATTATTCTTTGTTCATCCGCATTGTCTACAATTCGGATAGTTTTATGAAACAGCTGTTGACATCTGTCAGCAAACATCTCAACAGTTTCGTCAGACTTTTGAGACGCGTCCTGCAGTGCCGTATATTGGTATTGTGGAGGTAGTTTTTCAGTAAATCTATCAATTAGTGCTTTCTTGAAATTTTCCCAAGTGCAATCTTTTGCCTTTAATTCTGCCTTGCCACGGTAGAATTGTAGAGCAGTTCCTCGCAATTTAGCCCTTGCAATATTTAACTGGTCAATTTTAGTCCAGTTTCCTACAACAGCCATCTGTTCTATATTCAAAATAAAATCCTTAACTGGTCTGCCTTTTGGATCTCCAGTGTATTCTTTAATAACGTTAGCTAAACTCACATCTTTTAATTTTACAGCCGTTAAATTAGCCATCTGCTGCTGTAGTTCTTTAATCTTTGCATCTGCCGTCGCCATTTTATTGTTATTTAAATGCTGTTATTTATTCCTCAAATTAATTGATCTTTTTAAATTTTCTTTTCAGATTCCTGCCTCAGTCACGAACTATGATTGGCCAAATGAGACGCTAAGTGTGCTACACAATCTTGTGGTCACAGCAGACAATATCATAAGGGAGACGGAGATGCCGATGAATTTAGTATACGAGATAAACGACGAGATAACTGCCACAGAGAAAAATACTTTAATTTACCTCTGCGATAAGTTATTTATTTTATGGAGTTGGCTGAAAAGTGTGAGAGCAATTTTGGCAAAATTAAGAAAAGTACGCAGGGGAGTAGAGAGAGAAAAACGTTTTTTAGCTCAAAAAAATCAAATCAAATGAGCAAAACAATCAAACCAAGACATAAACTCTTGAGAAGTGGGGAAATAATACGCTTGTAAAACCTTAGCTACAGCTGTAAAAAATGTAAAAAGTATGCTTGTAAATATGCTACTCATACGATTACAAACCATTTTGCTTACTTCGAGCGTCTACCTAATTTCCCTTGCTAATTCTGTAGGCCTATGAGGAACAGTACCAGCCCTAACTGAAACCCTTCTCCCTGCCGGAGTTCCTACTGTTTGTTCTATAATCAATTCCCCAGAATAATCGTACAAGAAATCTGTTCGTTCAATCTCTAAGTCCTCATAAGTACAGCCAGGGTCAATGTGTCTTTTGAGTATTATAGTCTCAACAAACATCACAGTGCCTCTTTCATTATGGTGCGTGTACACTTTATACGATGGACAGACGAAACCCTTTAATTTACCCTTAAACGCTAGTTCTATTCGTGAGTCAGTTATCAAACCCTGAAACTTACGTCTATGTTGCTCAAGCAGTGCAATATCAGTACGTGTATATTTCATAAAAAATTCTGTTAGTGATGCAAAAGCAAACTGGTCAGCATTACTCAAAGCCAATGAACTAGTAGCAGACACTACATGCACACAAACAATTGTAATAGTTACAGGCTAAATCCTACTCCCACATTTAAATAAGCAACGAAACATTCCTACTGCATCTTTCTAAGTGTTCCTATCCTGTTTCTTTTCTTATGTTATATCAGGGAGGCGTTTGCAATACCCTGGTATTTGTACGGATTCGGAAGAATATCAAAGAAAATTAGAAATAAATAATCCAATAGATCCCATTAGGCTGCCACCAATCTATAAAGGGAGGAGAAGGATAAGCGAAGGGGTCTCTCTTTACGTCACAGGGGTATCTAAGGATAAGGAATCTAACATAAACAAAGGCACTGAAATACCTTTAATTGATGTTTATTAATAATTATAAATGATGAAGAGTATTAACTCATCCTAAGCTATCTAATTAACTAGTAAAAATAAACCCTTATTCCCTATTCTTTATCTATCAATATCCCTACACCTAAAATAAGTAAAATGAGAAAGTGTTCTGTATGCCCTATACAATAATAACAATATTAGAAGAAAGCAATTTTGACAATGTCAGGCAGCTCTGATGATAGTATTGTACACCTTTACTCACATATCAAACAAAGGAAGATTGTTGCGGTGTCCATCACAGGTTCCTCTAGCACAGGCTAAAGACAAGATGCCGTGCTTGCTCGAGGTAAGTCCTTATATATCCCCCTTCGAGACAACGCCTAAAGTACGTAATCCGTGGTCAGATTATGGCTTTCTCACGTCCTGTTAGACATTAATCTCTTTATCCGCAGCTAAAGGATGTAGGCTGAGGGGCTCCAAATAGGAGTTTATTCTTCTCACATTAATTATTACAATTATGAAAGTATTAACCTTCCCAACCTTTTAGATCCGTGAGAATGCCCGAAAAGGTCAGGGTTGCTCAATGGTAACTCTCATATATTTTAGGGAGTGATTAATTAACGTAAGAAATCGTGTGCAGAGCATTATAAGTTATTGCCGAAGATGGAATAACTACCTATGCGTATGGACATTACAGTATTACAAACCGTGATTAAGAGAATGTATGTCAAGATGCAGATTTTCTCGTGAGTCTACAATCTTAAAAAATGAAGTTTATTCGTGTGCTGTGTATAACAGCTAGCAGACAAATGGTGAAGAAAGAAGAAGGTGGAAGGGAAGGTGGTAACCCTGCCAGTAGGAGCAATCCTAGTGCTAGTCTCAAGCCTAGATAAAAGGGGAGAGACACCTACAACGAACTAAAATAAAGGTATGTTGACGCAAAGCTATTCAATTTGTGAACCTATATACAGTTTATCCCTCTCTGCCTCGCACATTAACTGTTTAACATATAACAGGTTTGTAAGATTTAGAAAAAAGTATATAAATTTTTGTAACGTTGGATGAGAAATGTTTATAATCCAATTAGTCTCTATATTACCACGAATACCTGTGATACTATCTGAATTATCTGTTAAAATAACTTAAATACCTGTGATACTACCCTAATCATGTGAAATTACCTTAAATCGCTCTGATACGAATTCCTGATCGAAATTAACACTAGCACCTGAGATACTATCTGAATTACCCGTTAAATTGACTCAACTACCATTGATACAACCTCAATCAGTTGCAATTACCTTAAATAGCTGTGATAAAAATCGCTGATCAAAATTATCACTAATATCTGCGAAGCTATGTGGATTACCTCAAATACTTACGATATTACCTGAACTACCTGTGAAATACGAAACTATGTTATAACCGACCCCTGGAACCTACCCTCCTGCAACGCTAACTGAATTACTTTAAACGCCTATTACACTTGAATTATCCTAAATACCCACGATACTCTCTGAATTACCTGTGAAATACGAAACTATGATATACCCAACCCTGTAATCTATCCTCCAGTGATACTAGCTGAATTAGCCTAAATGCCTACGATACTAGCTGAATTACCTGTGAAATCATGCAGAGCCATGACGCAGTTAGCCTCTGGAATCTGGCCTCCTGTGATGCTAGCTGAGTGACTCTTAACACCCATAATACTTGAATTATCCTAAATACCTACGATACTATCTAAATTACCTATGATATCATACGGAAATATGCTATATTCGCTTCCAGGAATCTGTCCTACCCTGTGATGCTACCTGAATTACCTACGATTTAGCGTGAGTGGGCCAGCTTTTTGCTTCAGTGGCTCACCTTTTTCCCTGTGAGGGTCACCTTTTTCCCTGAGTGGGTCACCTTTTCCCCTTTTTCTGTCACCTTTTTCCCTGAGTGGGACACTTTCTCCCTGTGTGGGTCACCATTTTCCCTTTATGGGTCACCTTTTTCCCTTTACGGGTCACTTTTTCCCTTTATGGGTCACCTTTTTCCCTGAGTGGGTCACTTTTTTCCCTGTGTGGGTCACCTTTTTCCCTTTCTGGGTCACCTTCCTTTTCCGTTTCTGGGTCACCTTTTTCCCTTTTGTTGGTCACCTTTTTCCCGTAGTAGGTCACCTTTTTACGTGAGTGAGTTACATGCTGCAGCTGTCTAGAATTTGTGTCCTGGCATTGACACCAAACAGCTTTCCATGAAGTTCTCGTCTAAAGTCGCTTTGAAAGTCTAGCACCTCCCCTCCTATTCCCTATCTCTCCTGTATATAAACCCATATTGCTACTCCTTCAGTATCTGTCTAGCCTAACATCTCTCCTCCTGTTCCTATACCTCTCATATAAACCATACTCTACTCCTCTAGCTCTGTCTAGCCTAACACCTCTACTCGTTTTCCTATACCTCTCATATAAACCATACTCTACTCAACCTCTGTGTAGCCTAACACTTCTCCTCTCGTTCCTATACCTCTCATACATACAAACGCATACTCTACTCTCAACCTCTGTCTAGTTTAGCATCTTCCCTATCTTTCCCCTATAAACACACAATCTACTCCTCAACATCTGTCTGGCCTAGCATTTCTCTTCGTATCCCTACCTCTCATAAAGCGCATTCCCCTCCTGCCCCTGTCTAGCTGAGTATCTCTCCTTGGTTTCCTATACCGCTCATATAGAACACATTCTATCTTTAACACCTGTCTATCCTAGCATAGGATCTCTCCGTTTTCTCGTCTCTCCTTATAACTCAACATCCTTAGCCTAATACCTCTCCTCCTTTTCCTATACCTCTCATATAACCCATACTCTACTCCTCAGCCTCTGTCTAGCCTAACACCTCTCCTCGTTTTCCTATATCTCTCATATAAACCATAGTCTACTGCTCAACCTTAGTCTAGCCTAACACCCCTCCTCCTGTTCCCTACCTCTCTCACATAAAAGACATACTCTACCCTTCAATTTTTTCTAGCCTAACACCCTCTCGTTTTCCTATACCTTTCATATAAACCATACTCTACTCCTCGACCTCAGTTTAGCCTAACACCACTCCCCGTATCCCCTACCTCTCATAAAGCGCATTCCCTCCTATCCCCTGTCTAGCTGATGATCTCTCCGTTTTATCGTCTCTCCCTATAAATGCATCCTCAACTTCCTTAGCCTAATTACCTCTCCTCCTGTTCCTATACCCCCATACATATAAATGCATTCTCTTTTCTAAACCTTGTCTAGGGTAACACCACTCCGCTATATCTTCGCTATAAACCTACTTCCCTCGATTAACCCAGTCTAGCCTAGTATCGGTCGTCGTATTCCAAATCTCTCCCATATAAACCCATTTTCCTCCTTGAACCGCCGCATCTACCCTCGTTTTCCCTATCCTTTCCTATATATGCCCAAAAAACTGCGCCAGGATTCCTCTATTGTATCTACTGGTATATGCTAGCCTTAGAATGCCAAACTGTTTCCATGCAACCGAAAGAAACATGAATGTTGAAAGGACTTTAAAGAATGAGCAGGAAATGAACAATTGGAACCATTAAGAATGAATATTAAGAGAATAATAATTGTTTGTGTAGTGCCTAGCTCATAAGGTTATCAATTTATCAAGATGTGGCAGTAATTTGTATCACAATAATGTAAATGCCAGAGTGATTTTAGTGCAAATAAGCATTATTGTATGACATTGATTTGAGATGTTTGTTAATTATAAGCATTTTTAGGAAATAAGTTTACACGGACTCACTGAAACTGACAATAGGAGCGGATAACAATGTGCGAGGGGGTGAGTTGAATATTAATTAGAAGCGACAAACAAATGACGTCAGATTGGAGCGCTTTTCTTAGAAATAGCGGGAATATTTTCCCTAGAGGATATGTTTTCATAATTTTTGATTGGATATAAAAATAGACGCTAATGTTGGCGCGTTTCATTAACCAATAGCAGCTCGGTTATAATCTTTAGGTATATCGGGGTGTGGGAGTATAAAAAGCTAAAGTCAGAGGCAGATTTCGTCAGTCCAACAGAAGCATTCACGCGTTATACGTCGCACAGTTAGTTCATCAGAATCGTTCGCGGGTTACACGACGCGTAGTTCAACGGAAGCATACATAAAGTACACGTCGCAATTCTACAGAATCTCTCGCGTCTTAAAGTTTGTTATAAATGTGAAACACGCGAATTAATAATGTGCAGTAAATAAGTGATTATAGTGATATTAGAAGATATAACAGTTTCAGTTTGGCGTGTATCACGAATCAATATGTGAACTTAATTGTGGCGGTAATAAAAGTGTAAAAACAAATTCTTTTATCAGTGTTATCTTTGAGTAACAAAATCCTTTCCGTTTACACACCCTGTTTAAGAGATTTGCTCGACTGAATAATAATAATAATAATAATAGCTAGCCGGAGCACAATGAACCCAAAATGCAAAATAATAAAACAATAACAGGCGCCCAGCAATAAGATAACACGAAGTGACCGCGACAAATTGACTCCCATACATTGTGCATATAAACATGAAGCATCTTCCAACTACCAACTAATAACAAATATACCACTTCAAATTGGCACCCAGAACGTGGGGCGAATTAACCAGGAAGGGGCGAATTAACCAGGAAGGAGCAAAATAACCAGGAAGGGACGAAGGAACCAGGACGTGGAGCGAATGGAGCAGTGAAATGAACTACAAGATGCAGATTCCAGAAACAACTACAAGAACGACCATCGACGCGGATGAGTGGACATCGTAACTACGAGATTAAAAGGCAACAGGGGAATTCAACTACAGGACACAAAAACAGCGAGACGACGCAGATTCATCATAGTACGACGCAGAGGCGACATATACATCTAGGAGAGAGGGGCAGGAAGCTGGACATCAAAGCAACATCAACGGACAGCATCCCAAAGGTTAGAATATTGTAAATTTTTTTATCCTAAAAAAATTGTGAGAAAATAAATGTTCTTAAGAAGTGGTAGGATTAAGAAAACAATGTCTACTAATAATACTGAAGAAACAATTATGGAAGGGGATAATGTAACAGTTAGCTGTAATTCAATACAGGTTACAGAAAATAGCTCAAACAATGTAGGATTTGAGGGAGGAAATGTTAGTGAAGAAAGTCAGAATAGAATAGCAGGAAATGTTAATTTTGATGCTAGTATGATGATGGAAATGCTGAGAAATTTTATAGATCAAAACAGGGAATATATGGAAAAGAATAATGAGAAATTAGAAAAACTAACTCAGAACATGGAAAAGAGTAATGAGAAATTAGAAAAGAAAATAGATCAAAGCAGGGAAGATATGGGAAAGAATAATAGGGAATTAAGGGAAGATATTGGTAAGAGCTTTGAACAAAACAGGGAAGAAATGGAAAAGAAATTTATGGAGCTAGATGCTAGTATGATAAGAATGAGAAATGAAAACCAGGAAATGATAGTAAATGAGATAGGAAAAGGTTCAAAGAAAATGTCAGACATGAGCAGGGAAATATCTAACCAAAAGAGTGAGGTTAATAATAAAATTGAACATGTTGATGTAAAATGTACAGAGTTAGTCAGCCGAATGAATAGCATTTCAAGTGAGCTTAGAAAGATGATGGAGGCTACAAATGCAGATTTAATGCAGGTGCAAGTTAATTTCAGAGGTGAGATATCTGAAATTCAGAAGGAGTCGGAAACACAAAGAAATAAATTGTCCAAAGAAGTTAAAGTTTTGTCTATAAATAATCAAAAACTAACTTCTGAAATTAACAAGCACCAAGCTGTTCAAAATGAGAATAATAAAAAAATTGAACAGACAATAGAAAATCTGCAGGGTACTGTAAATAGGTTAGAATTGAATTCAAGGGTAAATATATGTGATGTTAATGTATCTGATGTACAGAATAATGATAGAGGTAGTTCCTCAGGTATGACCAATAATGTGAGTGATGCGGCGGCTTCATCCATAGCTCATGCTGAAACTCAGACTGCACAAGTAACACTAGAGAATTTAAATATGGGAGTAGGGGATTTGCAAAACTATAATCATATCTTAAGTGATTTTCCACTTCCAAAATTTAATGAAAACGCCAGTCCAGTACAGTTTATCGCAGGCTTGTCAGAATATTTTCAAATTAAAAAGATACCGGAAGCATTGAAAATGATGGTTGTCAAAAGATGTTTGGACCAGAAAACTTTAGATTGGTTACAAATGGTATCAGGGGGTGAAATTTCATATGAATCCTTTAAGAGGCTATTCATGAACAGATTTTGGAATGTTACGGTACAGCACAGAATACGGGCAATGCTTAGTCATGGTCAATTTGATCCACGAGAGGGCATATCAATGACTGATTACTTACTGAAACATGCAAGTCAGGTTAGGAACTTGTCACCTCCAATCAATGAGGAAGATTTTGTGAGTTTGCTCACAAGGCATTATCCTTTAAGGATACAAAATTATTTATTAATTGCAAAACCACGTAGTATCTATGAGATGACAGAATTAATGACAGCTTTGGAACAACAGGAAGAAGATATATCTCGAGAGTGGGAGCATAGATTTTTAGATGTGCGAGATAGACGAAATTACCAACGTAGTTATTATAACCAAAGTAGAGGACAAGATAGACGTCATGAGAATAATACCAGGCAACGGTACCAATCATACGTTCCCAATTTTGAAAGACCGAGAATAGATGGGAGACCAGGTCGACAGGAACAAATAAATTGCGTCAGGACAGAAAGATTGCCAGATAGAGGGCAAAATCAAGGAAGGCGGTACATTACACAAAGGGGAAATTTCACTCACTGGAGGGAAAACACTAACCGGGAAAGATCCGAGGAACGGCAAGAAAATTACGTACCAAGAGGACATAATTTCAGAAATCGAGGATTTCAAACTCGAGGAAGGGGAACTCAAAACAATGGTAGCGAAAATGAGATAGATTTAGCGCCGGTTAGGAATGGCAGTCCCGTACATGAACATGGAAGTAACCAGGAAAATTGTCAATAGACTCCTGTGAGTAGGTTCTCAGGACGTTTTTAATAATTCAGTATCCATTACCAATACAAATAATATGCCTACACACACACACACACACACACACACACACACACACTCTGTAAGAAGATTGCAGCAACGAAAGATAAGGAGGAAAATTTCGAGTCACCTCATGTTAAGATAGAAATCGCGAAGAAAGAGATCATTGCAACTGTAGATTCCGGTTCATCAGCTTCAATTTGTTTGCAGAAATTTTATATAAATTTGATAAATGAAGTTAACAAAATTATGGCTCTTCCCACTAGTAATTTAGTTTGTCGTGTTGCAATTGGAAGAACGACACAGGTCATAAGAACACAAGCTCTACTTAATATACTTATCGGCGGAGAAAATTTCGAGGTTATGTTTCTAATTGTAAACCATCTGATTTGTGACATAATTATAGGATGTGACTTCTTACATGAATATAAAACACGTATAGATTTTAAACATGAGGAGTTAAAAATGACAAAAGACAATAGAGAAATAAAGGTACCGTTTATAAAAGAGAAAGTTTCTGTGATTGAGATGACAAAGGATGAAGAAAATCTTTGTGACCAAGAGTTTTTTGTGTAAATAACAGAAACCGATGAAAGCAATCAGATAAAGCAGGTAGTCACAAAATATGAAGGGAACACCACGCCATATTTTCAACAGCTAGTAGAAATGCCAGAGAGAGTAGAGCAATTTACAATCCGAACAAAAGACGACCGTGCGAGCGAGACAGGCAGCAACTGGGAAGAGAAGAGAAATGAAGAAATACTACACAAGTGTGAAGAAGCTTATAACATTACGAGAACACAAAAACAAATCCTTCATGATGTTTTGATGAACAATAGTTCAGTATTTAGTAATATCCCAGGCAGATGTAACGTATATCAGCATACATTTCAGGTAGAGGATGTGCATAAATATGACAATTTAACTATAAGTCTTAGGGACAAAGCTAGAAAACTGATAAATAGCATGTTAGGAAATGTAATTATTGAGCAAAGTAATTCTCAATATATAAATTCAATTTGTTGGAGTATTAAACGAGATGGTAGTTTGAGATTAACATTAGATGGTAGATATGTCAACCAATATGTGAAGCCAGATCATTTTCAAAGTGAAGGAATCGAACAACTAATTACGAAACTTTCAAGAGGGAAATGTTTGACATCCATTGACCTCACTGCGTCATATTGGCAAGTAGAATTAGATCCACAAGTACGTGATTACACCTCATTTCAATACTCGGGGATCCAGTATCGTTTTTGTGTAAGTCCTTTTGGTTTAAAAAACTCAGGAAGTGGATTTTTGAGAGCAATACACAGTATTTTTGGAAATTCTGCAGATGACTTTTTAATAAAGTATATTGACGACCTCCTCATCATTAGTCAAACATTTGAAGAACATATGAGCAAGGTACATTACGTGTTAAATAAACTGCAACAATATGGTATGACTGTGAACATACTAAAATCAAAATTTTGTGTCAAGGAAATAAATTTTCTGGGTTATGTAGTGGATGAACGAGGTATAAGACCCGACCAGAAGATAATTGAAGCAATAATGAAAATTAAACCACCAAAGAACGTAAAGCAAATTAGACGTCTCTTAGGGGTATTGAACTTTCAGAGTAAGTTCGTACCAAGGTATTCGGCTGAAATAGAACCACTGCGGCAGCTACTCCGAAAGAATACTAAGTGGAGATGGACAGAGGATCATCAAAAATGTTTTGAGAGGGCAAAGGAACTCTTTGCTAAGTCCATATTGCTCGAGAGGCCCAGAGAAGATTTGAAATACAAGATTTATGTCGACGCATCAATGCAAGGATTCGCCGGAATTTTAGGACAGCGAGACATCAACAATGAGTTTCACGTCATTAATACAGCTTCTAGAGGACTTACAAACATTGAGCGGAATTCTTCGGTGACTCAATTAGAAATTGTAGCACTTTATTTTTCATTAATTCGATTCAAGACCTATTCAGCAAAAGGTGAAAGTACATTCAGATCACATTAGCTTAACTTTCATCCAACGGTGTAGATTATGTAGTGGAAAACTTGCTAGATACATTCATGCAATATCTGCATTTGATATTGAAATTATACACATTCCTGGCAAGAATAATACCTACAGTGATTTGCTATCAAGATTGAACTACAACCCACAAATTCCAGAGAATATTGAAAGGCCCAGAAATGAAGTCAAAATATTGACAATTGAAATTCCTTTAAGTAAAGAAATTATAAAAAAATTGAAAAATATAGGGAAAATTCAAAATGAAGACTCAAAATTATTTGAACTTAAAGAAAAAGTACCACTAATTGAAGAGGCAAAGAAAGAAATTGTAGCAATTCGGAATGGAACATTATACAAGAAGCATGGGAAAAAATGCCTAATTGGAAGGTAATGGATCCAAAAAGTATGGAAAAGGAGCTAATTAAGAATTTTCACGAAGGGTTAGCACACTCAGGGACGGACCGGACAACTTCTATGATTTTAGAAAATTTATACATATCCAAATTGCGTCAGAAAGTTCGGAAATTTATCTCGTGCTGCAACCTCTGTCAGAAAGCTAAGCAAATAAATGCAGCATATGCATTTGAGACTAATTCGGTTATAAGGCATAAGCCGAGGTGCGTAATTAGTATTGACATTCATGGTCCTATGCCTCCAAGTCAATTTGGAAACAAATATATATTTGTCTGTTATGATATATTCAGCAAATATGTAAGAATTTACCCTTTGAGAAAACCTACAAGTTTAGCATGTTTGAATAGACTACTCAAATCATATGTGATAGAAGAAGGACCAATCCAATCTGTACTGAGCGATAATGCTTCGTCCTTCACAGGAAAAAATTTATGGAGGGACTGAAAGAAAGTGGCATTAAACAATATTTTTCGTCAAGATACAGACCGAACTCCAATCCAGTGGAGAGGGAAATCAAGGAAATTTCGAATTATTTAAGGGTGCTGTGACATCGAAAACAAACCCAATGGTATGGATACGTGAATTTCGTTCAGAATCTACTCAATGAAACAGTAAACAATGTGACAGGATACAAACCATGTGAACTTAAGTTAGGAAAGAAGATAAATACAATATGTAAGAAAAATCCAGAAGTCATTCCAGATGAGCACTCGATACCACAAACGGAAAAAGAGATGTTCCGACAAGCATTCGAGAAGATGAAGAAAAAGGCCATAAAAAGAAAAATGAAACATGAAGAAAAGAAAGGAATGGAGGATCAAAATAGGAGATTTAGTTTTGGTTAAAACCAAGAAATTGTCTGATAAAGCAACTAAACTTTATTGGCGAATGTTTCTAAAATATCATGGACCATATGAAGTTGTTGAAGTATATGGAACAAATACATATGAATTATGTAACCCAACAACTCCAAAAGCCATTGGAAAGTTCCATATTGAGATGCTGAAACCATACAACAATGAGGATAAAGAAGAAACAGAAGACCAAGATGATGAAAAATAGATTCTGGATAGTTAAAGCTGAACTGCAGAACAAAGTATTGGAATGTAACAGGGTTAACTATGTATGTATGTATGTCATAAGAAAGGAGAAATAGATTCAGGACAAAAATAAATGTTTAAAGGGGAAAAGGAGCATTTTCTCAGTTAACTGTGATGCAGTAATTTGTATCACAAATTATTTAAATGTAAAGAGTGATTATAGTATGAATATGCATTATTATGTGACATTGATTTGAGATGTTTGTTGATTGTAATTATTGTTGGGAAGTAAGTTTATACTGCCTTACTGAAACTGACAATAATAGCGTGCAATAATGCAGCGAGGGGGTGAGCTGTTTATCATTATTGGAAACGAGGAAGTTACGTAATGTTGGCGCGTTTTCCTTTAGAATCTTCTGGAATATTTCCCTAGAGCATATGTATTCATAATTTTCATTGGATATAAAAATAGACGCTAATGTTGGCGCGTTTTATTAGCCAATTGCAGCTCAGTTATAATCTTTAGGCATATCGGGGTGTATGAGTATAAAAGGGCTAGGTTAGAGATAGACCCCGTCAGTTCGTCGAAAATATTTGTATGACACACGTCGCCTTTAGTCCAGCAGAAATATTACACGTCGGCTATCGATTCGCAAGTTACGCGTATAAGAGTTATGAAAAATCTCAAGTATGGTAAAGTTAATTATACAAAAGGTTGAAGTACGTGAATTAAAAGTGATCGGTAAGAAGTTGTTATAACAGTTTCAGTTTGGCGAGTGTCTAGATCAATGTGTAAATGTGATAGTGAAAGTGTTCGAAAATAAAAGTATAAAAGAAATTCTTTCATCAGTGTTATCTTTGGATAAAAGATTCCTTTCCGTTTACACAACCTGTATAAAGAGAAGTGCTCGACCCAAAAGGATAATAGCTAGCCGGAGGACAGTAAACCAAAATTAAATAAAATAACAGTAGCATTCTTTCAAACAAACACTAATACTACCGAAAATTGCTAACACCAGATGGAGCTACAAACCTAACAAAGAATCACGTCACAAAATGGCTTCACCACGTGAAGTAAACACACATACACAAATAAGATTATAAATTTACCATCGCAAATTGGCTCCCAAACGTGGGGCGCAACAAATTAAAAATAAATCACAAAAGTTACCACCGCAACTGTAACAGCATTTGAAATGAAGCATGTAGTAATGAAAACTTAATGTTATATTAAAGTAAAAGTACGTAGATATAATTCCAAGAGTATTGTGAATATAAAGTACAAAATAATAATAAAAAAGGGGTAAAGATAATTAAAGCAGAATTCTTATGTAGCGCACAGATAGTGTGAAATAGTGTCTAGAATTAAGAGATGTAAATATATTTGTGTAGTGGATGAATATTTTGGTAAATATGTTCAAAAATTACAAGATGAACTAGATTAAAAATTTTGAATGTATAAATTTTTATGTCAACAACCTAAGAAAGTAAACCATTTTGTAACAGTAACTAAATAATTCAGGGTACAGTATTTGCTATAAAAAATTGTAATGTTAGATGTATATGTATAAACACATTAAACCAGAGCAAGTAAATAGTGGTGAGATAAAGGCAAAATATATGTCGTGTGTTAAATGCGTGTGCAGTGTTAAGTGCAAGTGATAAATACCGTGTGTTACAAGATTCAGATGACTAAAAACCCAATTATAAAATTTCCAAACCAGTTGTAAATATTTATAATTGTGTTTCTAGTGGGGCATATGTGGCAGTAATTTGTATCACAATAATGTAAATGCCAGAGTGATTGTAGTGTAAATAAGCATTATTGTATGACATTGATTTGAGATGTTTGTTAATTATAAGCACTGTTAGGAAATAAGTTTACACGGCCTCACTGAAACTGACAATAGGAGCGGATAACAATGTGCGAGGGGGTGAGTTGAATATTAATTAGAAGCGACAAACAAATGACGTCAGATTGACGCGCTTTTCTTAGAAATAGCGGGAATATTTTCCCTAGAGGATATGTTTTCGTAATTTTTGATTGGATATAAAAATAGACGCTAATGTTGGCGCGTTTCATTAACCAATAGCAGCTCGGTTATAATCTTTAGGTATATCGGGGTGTGGGAGTATAAAAAGCTAAAGTCAGAGGCAGATTTCGTCAGTCCAACAGAAGCATTCACGCGTTATACGTCGCACAGTTAGTTCATCAGAATCGTTCGCGGGTTACACGTCGCGTAGTTCAACGGGAGCATACATAAAGTACACGTCGCAATTCTACAGAATCTCTCGCGTCTTAAAGTTTGTTATAAATGTGAAACACGCGAATTAATAATGTGCAGTAAATAAGTGATTATAGTGATATTAGAAGATATAACAGTTTCAGTTTGGCGTGTATCACGAATCAATATGTGAACTTAATTGTGGCGGTAATAAAAGTGTAAAAACAAATTCTTTTATCAGTGTTATCTTTGAGTAACAAAATCCTTTCCGTTTACACACCCTGTTTAAGAGATTTGCTCGACTGAATAATAATAATAATAATAATAATAATAATAATAGCTAGCCGGAGCACAATGAACCCAAAATGCAAAATAATAAAACAATAACAGGCGCCCAGCAATAAGATAACACGAAGTGACCGCGACAAATTGGCTCCCATACATTGTGCATGTAAACATAAAGCATCTTCCAACTACCAACTAATAACAAATATACCACTTCAAAGATTACAGAAAATTCCTTTCGAATGAAGGGGACTTCTAAGGGCATTCCCAGAAAATTCAAGATTTAAGTTTTATTTGTCATATATATATGTTTACTATACCTATTATGGTATTTTAATGAAAATCGTTAGAGCCATTTTTTATAAAATAAAAACTTTCGAAACATGCTTATGTAAAGAGTAGTTGGTAGTGGGGACATTTTCTTGAAAATGTTCGTGTCGCATCCTTGTAAGATATTGAACTTAAATACCAAGGTTGCTGCTTATCTTACTTTTCATTTTTTTAGTTTTTCTATTCACAGACACACACATGCATTTTCGGTAAACTCTTGGTATAGAATTTGTTGATGGAATGCAATACCTTCTCTACGTGGTAGAGAGAGAAAATTTGTGTAGCTCATGTATTCGGATTTTATTCTTTAGGATATAACTATTCCTTATTTGGCTGCAGCTGCCTTGACTTGTATATTAAGTGCTTCACAGTACTTACTATATACATATATAATTTGAAGCTGTACATGAATTTACGTATAAATCTTGAAAGTACGGACTAAGGTTAGCATACCTACGGAAGTGCTCAGTCTCTACAATGCCGCAAATTAATAAGTAAATTGACAAAATATGCATCGATTTCAAGTAATTTGTTAGTTTAAGTTTATAGCCACTAGCCATTCTGTTTTGATACAATAGAAAGCTACAGAAACTCAGCATCTCAAATGCCAAATCAAAAATGAGCGGGGCCTTCGAGTGCTGCACCCTGACTGTGAAATTAAAATGGTAATGAGTGAACTAAATTCTCTAGGATGTGAACCTATTCAAATGATCCTGTCACAAAATTACCTTGGCACTATTTTTTCTGGATCTGAAACCTAATCCTAACAACATAAAAAGATTGTACCACGTCGTTGTGAAAGTTGAACCTCCTAAACTGAAATAGCATCGCCCAGTGCAGCAACTCTCAAGAGCATAGCGAAAGCATCCAGATGGTTGGCATTTGAGATCTGCATGCACTGTCACCTATTTGCGTGAACTGAAAGGGGCAACACACGGCAAACTACAGAGGTAGCCTACATCTACCCCTCAGGTCATTAGCAACACACCACAAGCAGTACACCTTATATAGTAAACAGTAATTTTGGCACAAGAACACACGCTCAAGAGAGTAAACAATCTAATAAACAAAATATACACGCTATTATCACTTCTGCAACCGCTAATTCAAACTCCAACACAGATAATTCCTGTTTTATTAAAACGATAATGTTCATTAATGCTAGCAGAATGGAGCTGTAAAGGAATAAGCAACAAATATAATGCATTTCTCTATTTTCTTAATGCAAATTAAATTGACTTCTTACTCGCTACTGAGACAAAATCAGCTCCCCTAATATACTTCAACATGTCTGGTTACAAAGCGTACAGACCTAATCACCCAAGTAATAATAGAAAATGTGGTTCAGCGGTTTTGTTAAAACAGGCTTACCGCACGATGAGTGCCTCACATAAATGAACCTGAATATCAAATAGCAAGAATACACCTAAATTCTTTTAATAAAAAAAATTTTAACTGGATCTTTTTATTCAGCGCCTGCAAACAAAATAACCAATACTGACTTTTGGGGAATTATACATAAAATAAGAGCTACATTTTCAATTGAAAGTAACTTTAATAATAAACATACCAGATGGGGTTCCAATGCTTGAAATCCTAAAGGAACAATACTTCACAACACTCTTTACCAACTTAATAATACAGAAGTCATATTTCCTGTTGTACCTACGTTCTACCCAGCAGATGAAGGTACACCCGATATTTTAGATTCTTTATTGGCAAAATATATTTAACATGTGTTCCAAACCTCCCGTGTTGTACGAGCTAAGTTCTGATCACTATCCAGTAATTATTACCGCATACCTAAATTGAATAAATGAAAATATTTCTCCTACATTGTTACATCTCAACTCTTGAGTACTTATCAAAACTAAGTATACCTCTCAAGGCAACACGAGACACTGACATTGCAGTTTTGCAGATTACAAGAAATAATCAATATGCTGCAAATGTAGCAAGTAAATGTCTTAAATCATCAAAAGGCAAAACGAGAACATTCAGTTCTTCAACTATCGAACATTTTCATATGATTAAAAAGCAACAGAAAATGGGAACAGAAAATGTCCTGATCATAAAAATAAGTACAAAAGGGCTACTTAAGCTCTAAAACATGCATTACAGCAGGGATACGAGGGGCACTATTTATATTTTGAGCCTAATAATTAAAAAAAAAGTAATTTCTGATTGAAAACTGCTTTATTGTTCTTCAAAATATTCTCCTTTATGATCAATACGCTCTTTCATCCGTTTGAACGATTTGTCAAAGCATTTATTCCAGTCTTCTTGAGACACCTCCAAAACATGGTTTTTGAAGGCATCAACGGCTTCTTCTGCCAACGAAAATCGTTGTCCACGCAAAATATTCTTGATGTTCAGGAACAAAATGGAGTCATTGGGTGCCAAATCAGGACTGTGTGGCGGATGACCCATCAATCCTATTTTTGAGCCTTCAAATACTCTGTTGTTAGACGAGATGTGTGTGCGCTCGCATTGTCTTGATGAAGAACGATCCTACGGTTCTTGTTCGTTTTCCCTACTTCACCGAAGACTTTCGGCAAACAAATGGTTGTGTACCATTCGGCATTGACCGTTTTACGTTCCTCTAAAGGCACTGTTGCCACATGGTCAGTTTTGCTGAAAAAGCAGGCAACCATTTGCTTCCAAGTGCTTCGATTGCGAACAACTTTTGTTGGATTTGCTTCATCTTGAAACACCCATGCAGTCGACTGCTGCTTACGTTCCGGCTCACACGTATAGATCCATGATTCGCCACCTGTTACAATCTTATATACGTCTTTTGAGGCACCGCCATTGTATTTCTTGAGCATTTTTGTACACCAATCGACACGAATATCTTTTTGAGATTGCGTCAAATTATGTGGGATCCAACGAGAGCAAACATTTTCACGGCTAAATAATAATGCAATATTTTATATATGCTAGTGGAACTAATGCCTAGGGTTGCCTCAATCTCAAAATATGTCGCATGACGATCTTACATAATTAGTTTTTGCACACCATCAATGTTTTCTGGCACAACTAATTTTGGACGACCTTCACGAGCTTCATCATTGAGCGAACGGCGGCCACGATTAAATTCGTTATACCAGCGTTTCACAGTGGCAAAGGATGGAGCTTCGTCGTTAGTTGCTCGATGCACTCTTGTCTTGATAATCCACGTCGAAAGTCGGAATAAATCATTGCAAGAACTTTTTCACTAGTTAATTCCATGTTTTTGTTGACACACAATTTTCAAGTTAGTGTAAACAAAACAAATGACGCTCTATTGACAAAATGTTTGAAGGAGATTATGGTCAAAACTGTCAAACTTTCCATTGGAAACGTCAGATGGCACCTACTACATTCAGGTTTGCCAAGGCTCAAAATATAAATATCGCCCCTCGTACAGTCTCGAAAATCATCTGCGAACACTCAACACACAAAATGGGTCTCTGTGGAGAAAAGCAAAACAGATAACAAAACAGTTTTCTTTGATTCCTTCACTGATACTAAATAAACAATGGGTTCTCATCTCCTGAAGAAAAAGCTCAGCTATTTTCAGAGCAACTTAGTGATCAGTTTAAACCGAACCCAAATCTGGATCCAGAATTTATAGCAGAATAGAAAGTTTCATCTCTCAACCACTAAAGAAGTCACCTTTCAAAACTTTCTATACACCCGCGCAAGTAAAAAGTACATAAAAAGATTTTTTAAGAGTAAGTCTCTTGGTCAAGATCTAACTGTACAAACATTACTAGAAAACTTACCAAAGAAAGCACTTCTACAGCTAACTTGCATATACTATGCTATTCTTCGCTTGTCGTACTTTCCTCAAAAGTGGAAACACATTGTTATAATAATGATACCTACAGCTGGCAAAGACAGAAGAGATCCAACAAGCTATCGACCGATACATTTTCTTTCCATCTTCTGATAAAAGTTTGAACTCATGCTTCTACTTCTTTTATTAACTGACCTAGATGATATACCTCCTTATCAGTTTGGATTTAGATCACAATATTCCTGTTCACAACAATTACATAGAATTATTTGCACCATACTTGACACCTACGAAGAAGAATCGGTTTTTTCCTGGACACAGAAAAGGCTTTTGACAAAGTGTGGCACGATGACATACTGCACAACATTAAACATCATACTTCAGATACATATTACAGAATAATTGAATCATATCTATCTAATCGCACCTATTCTGTAAAATGCGAATATGCATAGTCACAACTACGTACAATTAAATCTGGCGCACCTCAGGGAAGTGTTCTTGGACCACTTTTATGCATCATATATACAGATCTGACTTTCAATCTCACATAAATTTGACTATTGCCATTACGCTGATGACATTGCATTTCTGCGTGTGAATTGACAGCCAGACAGCAGTGGAGAAATCGACCGACGATGCTAATGCTGGAGAATCAGCATGAATTCTTTAAAATCAAAGTTAGTCAAGTTCAAATACAAGAGAAACGCCAGTAATCATCCTGTTAAACCAAAAGATGCAATAATACTCACATCGAAACTGTTCGATATCTCGGCTTAATTTTAGATGGCATATGCACATCACAACCTTAGCTCATAAAATCGGGTATCGTATTCGTCTTGTGAAGCCCATCATAGCTAGGACATCGCCACTTTTGCAGTACAAAATATGGTTATATACTTCCCTCATATGGCCGTATGACTGTGCAGTTTGGGGTTCATCATCATCACAAACTCTACAGAACAGATTTCTCGAATTGAAACCGATGCACCTAGCTTTATTCGCAATACCTGTCTTCATAGTGATCTAGGGATTCCAGAGGTTTCTACAGTTCTCCAAGTGACTCTCAACTCGTTTCTACAACGCACCAAGACACCAGCAAACCCTACACCTGAATACGCCAACATAAGACTAAAACGAACAATACACCTAATCTAATGACAGCAAATATACTTTGGGATTACAGGTGGGAGACCCAACAATATTTCAAATTAAGTTTCTTTTTTCTGTAAATGTGCATAAATCTATTGTACTGCAGTTTCCTTAATTAAATAGAAAAATATAAAGTAGAAAAGGGAAAAACAGAATGTAAAAATAGAGTTGTAAATGCATTGCAAATTTGTAAATAAAAATGTGAGCTAAATGAAAATATGAATGATATACCTAACATACATGACATTCGACAGATCAATAAATCACAACCGTCACACACGCGGAACACAACTCACAGCTAACATGACAGTAATACCATGGATTGGCTACGGAGGGGACTCGGCACTGATCCACATAGGGGGGCGTCCTCGGGAGGAAGGATAAGGCGAGAGGAGACACCGTGCGACTGGAACCAGGATTAACGGCAAAGGAATGGCAGGGTCCCTAAGTTTCCAGATAGAGACTCTCCTGCAACGGACATGTAGACCGTGGACACCACCCTCACAGAGGGGGTCCGACGCCCCTCAAGGGGGTTCGGATACCCCCGACAGCCAGCCGAAAGCCGAGGGACGGAGAGAGTCAGAAAGAGCATCCACTTCCCCTGCCACGCTGCACCGAGACACCATTGCCGGAACTTCCAATCCTGAAAGAGACCAACAGATGAAAGATGAAGTGAAATGAGAATGGAGATCAAAATGGAGGGACAGGAAATTCGGGGGATCCCAGCATTCGCCTGGCGACCCGGGAAACCCACCAAAAAACCCATGGGTCAGGAAAGTCGGCCACGGGAATCGAACCAACGACCTGCCGAATGCGGGCCACAGACGAAACTTCCGGATCCATTCCGCTCGGTTACTAATACCATGAGAAATTCAAGAAAGAGAAATCACGGAGGGAAACAGTCATATACACGAAAGATGCTTAAGGAATTATGAATGTAGACCATACCATATCCTGGAGAAATACAGTCACACAATACCCCAAGAATATTTCATGAATCAAATAGTGACAAACACAAGGGACATGAGATATAAAAGTAACGGGCGCTGGAGAATCGAAACACGACGGGAAAAGAAGATGCGGACAGACAAAACAAACAGACATAGGAGAAATCAAATGGTACCAACGTACGCAAACTAATACACACAGAAAGACGAAGTCTAAGTCAATTTCAGTGGCATAAAATTCTTAAATAACGTTCTAACACAGAGATCCCACTTCCTGGGTTGACCAATGTAAATATATTGAAGAGATAATAAATAGCACTGTTAATACTACTACTACCTTTGTTCCAGTAGAGTTAATGCTAAATCTAAAACTCAAAAATTTGACTACTTATTTTCCAACAACCATGGCAACGCAAAGAGTGCCAGCTTGCATTTAAGAGATTGCACGATAAAACCTAATAAAAGAAAAGAGAAAGTTAAAAAATTCAAAAATAAATGATTACCTAAGGTGGCAGATAAAGGCCTTTTAATGAAACAATTTTTCTAAAGCTTAAGGAAAAGGAATCCTAAAATGGAATTGTACACAGGACCATTATTAATTACAAAACAATTTGGAGATCACACTTTTGAGTTGCAGGGTTTAAATGGAAACAATATAGGAAACTAACACATACATAAATTAAAGTCTTTCAAAACATATAAATTAAAAATCTGATGTGTTACACTCATATGAATTTCTCTACTCTTGTACAAACTATTTTTACAAACGCTTATTCCCCATATGCTTCATATTAATCGAAATGTCAATCTTATTGCTAATTTTCTTGTAGATGCAAGGGGAATATGGTAGGCTTTAAGCGTTAGTCAAGTCTTTTAAGCGCTGGTTGCTATGTAGCGCATTCCATTCTCTTTGCATGTCCAGGACATAAAAAAATCTGATGTGTTACACTCACATGACTTTCTCTACCCTTGTACAAAATATTTTTACAAACGCTTATCCTCCATATGCTTCATGTTAATCGAGATATCGAGATGTCAATCTTATTGCTAATTTTCTTGCAGATGCAAGAGGTATATGGTAGGTTGTAAGCGATAGTCAAATCCTTTAAGCGCTGGTTGCTATGTGGCGCATTCCATTCTCTTTGCATGTCCAAGACATAAAAATTCTGATGTGTTACACTCACATGACTTTCTCTACTCTTGTACAAACTATTTTTACAAACGCTTATTCTCCATCTACTTCATGTTAATCGAGATAAACATTTGCAGACTCTGTCTTATTGCTAATTTTCTTGTAGATGTAAGGGGAATATATATTTGCAAGGGCAATATAGAAATACAGTAGCCTTTAAGCACATACATATCTCTTAATAGCTGGTTGCTAGGTGCAGCACCATTCCCTTTCCCACAGATTAATACTCTTTGCATATCCAAAACAAAAAAAATGAATAACGAATTCCCATTTGAGAAAATAAGTATTGACAAATTTAAGGGAATAACAGGCAATATCTCGAAAACGGTTCACTCAACAAAAAAATGTATATGACATAAATTGTGTATTTTAACGAGGTCTACATTTTTGTGTAGTAAAATTTTGTCTATCTCTTAGGTTTACCAGTTATGCAAAATTCGTTTACAATGAAGAATGCTTTTGAAGACATTCCCAGAAAAATCAAGATATACATTTTATTTGTCATGAAAGTATCTTAAATATATAATGTTTCAATCAATATCGTTAGAGCCATTTTTGAGAAAATTAAAATTTTCGAAATATGTTCCATGTAAAGGGTAATCTGGGGTGGGGGGATTTTCTTGAAAACCTTCGTATCGCATCTCTGGAAGATACTGAACCTAAATACCAAGTTTGGTGTTTATCCGACTGTTCGTTTCTGAGTTCACACACACACACACACACACACACACGGACATGTTTCCAAAAATGCTTTTTCTGCCTCAAAACATATTTCCGGTGAAACTTGATATCGAATTTTTGGGTGGAATACAATAATTACGCTACTTACTATACGTAGTAGAGAAAGTAAAAATACACAAACTAAAGCTATAGGAAATCCATGCCATAGCAACGAAACAAACGTTTGAAAATGTTGTGCTACGTATCCATAATGGCCATGCACTTAAAGCTTATCGAAGTAACTTTCCATACTATGTATCCCGCCTTATTTTTCTCATTCTGCGGATTGGTATCTAGCCAACCCTGCATTTTACAGACGATATAAAATGCAGGCGCTGAGACCGCATTAACCAGCACGCTGATCAGAGCTGCGGCGATGTTAACGTGCTCTAGTAGCGTAATGTTAATATGCTGGAAAGTCATAGCGAAGGTCGGAAGTTCGAGTCATGCCGGCGAATAAGTGAGTTTCTTTATTCATTTCTTTTCATGTTTCGAGAACGTTCTAGCAAATAATGATTTCTTTCCAAATGCACTAAAAATGAAATACGAAGTTGCATCCGTTCGTGTTCACCGTGGAAGAATGTTTTCAATAGAGAGTATATGGACATTCTGTTAGTATCCGGGGAAGTGCAGCAGAATGTAACGGATGCACGTCATCTATACCAACAGAGATTTCCGCAGAGAACACTTCTTACAGATCGCACGTTTTTGAGAGTTGCGTACCGCATTCTGGAATAAGGAACCACCCTCTCTGTGACTAAGCAGCGACGGATCGTGTGACTGACTATGTCATTCAGCATCCGCATTGTAGTACGAGGCACATTCACAGGCATTTCAACATTAGCCAATCTTCCACGTGGAGAATACTGCATCATGCAATGTTTCTCCTTTATCACCTTCAACTACACCAGGAGCTACTGCAGCTGGACCATGGACGGAAAGTGGCGTTCACTACAAACTGAACAGGATACACATGTTTTGTCAACTATGTTATTTACAGACGAAGCAGGATTCCACAACACAGGTCATGTAAATCGCATTACTGGAGCACTGTAAACGCACATTCGATGCGAGAGGCGGCCGTACAAGTCCGATGGTCTGGTGTATTTGGTGATCATCTAATAGGCCCGCATTTTTATGATGGTCAAAGTATGATGATATCTCTATATCCACTTCCTACAACACCAGCTGCCTACTCTACTGGATAAAGTGCAGTTGCAGAACCGACTAACTATGTGGTACCAACATTCAGCCCGTCGTGTTACTATTATCTCTATGCCACCTACCCTGAGCGATGGATCGGATGGCATGGACCAATAGGTCACCAGATCTAACCCCATTAGATTTCTTCTATCGTGTATCAGGAGCGACCAATGACCTCTCAACAGCTGAGGGAACACATCATCTTAGCTTGCCGTGACATCACACCGGTTAGGCTAGCGATGATGTTGCATCCGCCGGCATGATGCCAGTTCGAGAATCTATGCAATCACGTGGAGGAAAGGACAAATTGTAAAGGTCCGGTATGATGCCGTAGGCACTACTTTAGGAACCAGAAAGGTTCACAACCATCATAATATGGGCTTGCAAACGTTATCTAGTTTGTATGTACGTACTGCATTTTGTAAACTCTTAGAACAATGTATTGACTTTCTTTTGTATGAAATAACTTTAAATAGTAAAATATTATTTAATGATGCCTTATGTTTATAACTTATAATTACAATGTTATATATATATATTTATGGTGTTTTTTTATTATATTGTATTTTACGTCGCTTTAACTTCTTGGTCATATCGCGACGGTTCTGTTGGTGAATATCTCTTAGAACGATATGTGATGGACAGTTAGCCTTCTAGGTCTCATCCCTGTAAACCCTGCCTCATGCTGTGCAGATGGCGTTAGGGTGCCGTACAGTCTAACTGCTTATATTGTCTTAGATAGATGGCATAGCATTCACTATTACCAGTTATTTTTCATTTTAGACTTAAGATGGAACTTTGGGTCGTGGTATTAAATATCCAATCAGGTATTTACCTTCGCGACTGAGGAAAACCACGAAAAAACCTCAGACAGATTGGTCGACCCACGCGACTTGAACCCGCGACCTCCCGAATGCGGGCCACAGACTTTACCGCCTGAGCCATCCCGCTCGGTATTTATGATGTTCATTAAAGCATATTCTAAAAATTTGTGTTTTAATGAAATACACATAATTAAACTAATAAGTGAAACGACATTTCCATGCCAAACTATCAGTTCTCGTAAAATTTATTAAACATAAAAAATGCCTTCAAGTGGGAGTATTTCATCCTGGGACCTTCACCTGTGAAGGCCAACACGCACACTATTGTGGTACGAGTGCAGGTCACTGTACGAACAGCGGTGCAAAGCAGTCATTTCGCCGAAATTGATACGACGCGATTCAGTGGACAATGTTTACGGCATAGCCTGTACAACTTCTCAATCCGCAGGCTAAAAGACTCACCCGGTATATAAGTTCAGAATTAAAATATACAGATTGGCGTTTTTCCAATACCACTGGATTTATTTGTTAGCGACAGTCGTATCCATACTAAGTGTAATCCATACTTTTAAACATTAGTGGACTAATATTTTTCTAGCCTCGGCAGTCGTCTTCTATCTATAAACATAAATTGATTTATTACACCAACTTGTTTCTTTGGCAGTCGCGTTCAGAATAGTTTAACTTGCTGGCTTCTCTACAAGCGACTGTCGGTGTCTGTGATTTACCGCCGTGGAGGTTCTTGTGTTATTCGTGAATGAAAACTACGAAATATAATCTCTTTTCACACCTTTTTTCCACATCAACAAACCACAATACAAAAACTCGTAAGACGATAGACAAGTTACCTCATTTCAGGTTAACCTACCTAAGGACGGTTACCACAGTGCCTAATGGATGGTTAAGGATCTTGAAAGCATTCGTATGCCAGTTATTTGAGTAGCACTACTTGAAAGTACTGGTGTTGAAGAAGAAGAAGTGGACCTTCGACTAAACCATGTGATTGGTTCATCAGGTAGGCTGGTTTTAAGGGATCGATGGAGATGTTTTCGTGCTTATTGTTGCGAGCAATTATGGATAATTTACTGTCTCGTTGAATAACTGGGAATGGACAATCATAAGGTGGTTTTCAAAATTTTCTCACTGCATCTATCCGCAGGAACACATGGGTCGCTGAAGATAATGCAAGGTGGACGAAGCAGGATTTTACATTTGCCTTGTTTTGATGTGTTCGTTGGTTTTCACAAAATACGATCCTAGTTGTCTTAGATATGCTGCTAAGTTCGTGTCATCCAGCTGAATAGGAACGAAGAATTTTCCTGGTAGACGAACTGGTTGACCAAAAGATAGTTCTGAGGCTGCATACCCATTTTCGGCAATTACATTTCTTAGTCTAAGAAGCACAATCGGAAGTGCATTCACCCAGTCATCTTTGAGATGGCACTTCATTGATGCCTTCAACGATCGATGCCATCTTTTCACTTTATCATTTAGCTGTAGATGGTAAGCGGTAGTACAGAAAGGACGCAATCCTGGTATAATATTCAGGATTTTGAACAGTGTTGACTCAAATTGTTGTGCTGTGTCTATTAGGTTGAAAGGAGTCCTGTACCGTGAAATCCATTTAGAGGTGAAAACTTGGGCTAAAGATTCTGCTGTATATTCTTTATTGTAATTGCTTCTGGCCAAAAAGAAAATGATTGTCGCGATGTACCTAAAATGTTGGAATACCAGGAGTGCTCCACGATGTCCAAGTGTAGATGTTAAAATTTTTGATGTTCCCAGTGGGCGTTTTCTGTAATGGCTAACTTTGGCACACTGGCAGTTGATACAATCACTTGCCCATTCTTTCACTTGCTTATCAATCGAGGGCCATACGAATCTGTCGCGTACAAGCCGTGACGTCCGCTTAGGAGACGGATGACACAAGTTGTAAATTAAGTCAAATACCTGTTTACTCATTGTTTCAGGTACAAAGGGGCGACTTTGTTCATCACAATATAGTGAAGTACTTATTCTAGGAACAGGTTTAAGTGAAAGTTTGAGAAAACTGTTGTTTTCCCGAAGAAATTAATCAGATCAGTATCATCTCTTTGCAATCTTGTCATATTGGCGTAGTCGAGAGAACTGATCGTCTCTACCCGAAAAGATCGTCTACAACTATGTTGTCTTTTCCTGACATATGCCTGATATCTGTTGTGAATTGTGACACGCAGTCCAAGAACATAAGTTGTCTTCAAGAAGCTTTCTCTGGTTTCTGGAAGAATGCAAAAGTCAACGCCTTGTGGTCTGTGAACACAGTAAGTGTGCAAATTTCAACTTAGTATCTGAAATGCTTGATAGATGCATAAATTGCCAATAGTTCACGGTCATATGTGTTGTACCTCTTCTCAGTTTCTGTGAGCTTTCTAGAGCAGAACGCAAGTGGTTTGCTTCCTTAGATTGTTGCTTCAGAGATGCTCCTATGGCTATGGCTACTGCAAATGTGTCCACATGCAGACGTAGTTGACAATTTGGTTCGGATGAGAAAGGAGAATTGGATTTACAAGTCCTGCTTTGCAAGCTTCATATGCTTCGGTCAATTCTGTGGTCCATACAATGTGGGGATGTTCATTATGAGCAGAGTGGAGAGCTCCTTCTAATGTCACCTGAGGCCAAGCAGCCTTGTGGATGAACCGACGGTAATAGTTTATTGCTCTTATGAACCAGGGCAATATTCGATACGTCTTTTGTGGCTCAGCTTCTACGAGGGTTTTCACGCGCCCTGGAAGTGGAACTGTTCCTTGATTAGAAATTCGGAAACCTAAAAAATCTATGGTAGATTCACCGAATACGCATTTCGCCAGATTGATCGAGATACCATTGACTCGAAGCGTGGGAAAAGCTATTCTTAAGTTGTTGTTTATGTTCTTTTGTTGAAGATGAGGCAACAAGGACATCGCCAAGATAGGTGAATGTAAATGATAGCTCTCCTAAAACTTCATCCATGAACCGTTGAAACGTTTGTACTGGTTTTCTTTATCCGAAAGTCATTACTGGAAATTCGAATAACCCATAGAGTGATTATAGTATTGTTTTCTATTTCTTGTGGCGCCACTAGTATTTAGTTGTATGCACCACTAAATCACACATTGGAAAAATATATTTTGGTTAGTGAATGGAATGAGTGAAATCATCTATATGCAGTATTGGATACCTGTCTGATTTAGTAGCTGCGTTTAAGTGTCGATAATCTCCGCATAACCTCCAACTACCGTCCTTCTTTTAGTGAGGTGAAGGAGGCTTGACCAATTGGACTTCAGTGGTCTGCAAGCTCCTAGGTCCATCATCACCTGGAATTCTTCTTTCGTGGCTTGCAGCTTCTCTGGAGATAACTGTCGAAAACGGCATCGAACTGGAGGTCCAGTGGTTTCGATGACATATTTGTCTTGTGTACTAGACACTCCTTTGGAAATACGAGTGGCCGCCTTAAACTCTTGAGGTGTTTCCGTAAATTCATTTGTATTGTTAACACAGTGAAATGACGTTCCAGATCTGGTATGAGAAACGCAGGTAGGTACAGATAAGTGTTTGTCGCCATCTACCAGCCTTTTTGCCGGAAGTCAATTAGAAGGTTGTATAATTTCAGTAGATCTGCTCTTATGCTAGAATGACTAATTGTTGTTAAAACAAATGGCCAGTGGTAGTTACGTATAAGACCCAGGTGGAGGTTAAATAACCGGTCACGTATGTAGGCAACGGAGCACCGCTTGCGGCGAAGAGCGTGAATTTTCCAGGACCAGTCTGGTTGTCTTTAAGAGTTGTTGGGAAAACAGATCCATCAGCTCCTGTATCTATGAGATATCTAACCTTAGTTCTTTTATCTGTGATAGAGGCGGGCTAATTATCCGTTCTCACATATTACCATTTGCGATTGGGCGTCCAGTTTTTTGTTCGTATGTACATGTGGAACATCTTGTGGCTTTGTCCCGAATTTATTATCATACCAGAAATAATCAGTGTCAGTTTGGGTTGAGGATCTGCTATTGTTACGCTTATGATCTTGTCGACTGTGGCTTGCTGATCATCCACGTTGGTGAGAAGATTCTACTTTCTCCAAACCTGAAGTAATGGCTTCTAAAGCGTCACTAAGCCGTGGCAAATTACTAGTTGGATTAGTATCTACGGCGACTGCATCATTTGAATTTGAGTCTTGAAGAGCAGTGACCTCAATGGTTTTGTCAACCATTGTAGCTAAGTTGTCTAGATTTTCACTACTGACTGCGAGTACCGTCTAAACTGATAAAGAAAAGCGATGAAACCACAGAGATTTTAATACTGCGTCTGTAATTTTGTTACGAGGAAAATCTTTCATTTGTCGTAAAAGCTGAGATGGTTTTTGATCTCTTAATTCGCTTCATTTAATAGCTTGAGTAATTTGTGTTCCTCAATGTCAGTGAAAACTGATATAAGCTTTTCTTTTAATACGGAAAATCTGTTTTGGCCAGATAGGTTAGCTATGATGTCACTCGTCTGCTCCATTATGTCGCAATCCAATTACATAGCAAAACTTAGTTTGAACTTGGGTAATTCCTGCGATGTTGAACTGTGCTTCTACTTGTTGAAACAATAGATTGACCGATTTCTCCAAACAGCACGACTTTTGGCTAATTGCGGTTTTTCCTCGTTAACCTGTGCTGGGGATTCTTCCATTATTACTTTCTCTACTACGTATAGTAAGTAGGGGAAGTATTGTATTCCACCCAAAAATTTGATACCGAGATTTCACCGAAAATACATGTTTTGAGACCCCCTGAATCCAAAAAATGCATTTTTGGAAACATGTCCGTGTGTGTGTCTGTGTGTCTGTCTGTGTGTGTGTCTGTCTGTGAACAGCATAACTCAGAAACGAACAGTCGGATAAACACCAAACTTGGTATTTAGGTTCAGTATCTTCCAGAGATGCAACACAAAGGTTTTCAAGAAAATCCCCCCACCCCAGATTACCCTTTACATGGAAGATTTTTCGAAAAGTTTAATTTTCTCAAAAATGGCTCTAACGATATTGATTGAAACATTATATATTTAAGATACTTTCATGACAACTAAAATGTATATCTTGATTTTTATGGGAATGTCTTCAAAAGCATTCTTCATTGTGAACGAATTTTGCATAACTGGTAAACCTAAGAGATAGACAAAATTTTACTACACAAAAAATGTAGACCTCGTTAAAATACACAATTTATGTCATATACATTTTTTTTGTTGAGTGAACCGTTTTCGAGATATTGCCTGTTATTCCCTTAAATTTGTCAATACTTATTTTCTCAAATGGGAATTCGTTATTCATTTTTTGTTTGTTTTGGATATGCAAAGAGTATTAATCTGTGGGAAAGGGAATGGTGCTGCACCTAGCAACCAGCTATTAAGAGATATGTATGTGCTTAAAGGCTACTGTATTTCTATATTGCCCTTGCAAATATATATTCCCCTTACATCTACAAGAAAATTAGCAATAAGACAGAGTCTGCAAATGTTTATCTCGATTAACATGAAGTAGATGGAGAATAAGCGTTTGTAAAAACAGTTTGTACAAGAGTAGAGAAAGTCGTGTGAGCGTAACACATCAGATTTTTATAGAACAATTGTGCGCGGTAGAACGCGAACTTTTAAATTTTGTCCCTGGAATGTCGGGGGTCACGAATTCTGGGGATTCTTGTGTGATTTGTGAATGAAAACTACGAAATATAATCTGTTCTCACACATTTATTTCCACACCAAGCAACTATAATGCAAAAATTGGCAAAACAAAAGACAAACCGTTAAAACGGCTTTCGCCGCTTATTTCGTTAACCAACCTAAGGATGGTTGCCACACCGCTCAACATTTGCCTTTCCATCTTAGTAGGATATATAGGAGAGATCGAGCGCAGTTTTTTGCGTTTATATGGGAAAGGATAGGGAAAACGAGGCTAGATGCGACGGTTCAAGGAGGAAAATGCGTTTATATGGGCGAGATAGGGAATACGAGGACTGACGCTAGGCTAGACAGTGGTAGGAGGGGAGTGCGCTTTATATGAGAAAGATAGGGAATACGAGGGAGGTGCTAGGCTAGACAGAGGCTGAGTAGAGTATAGTTTATATGAGAGGTATAGGAAAACGAGGGGAGGTGTTAGACTAGACAGAGGCTTGAAACGTAGTGCATGGTTTATATGAGTGGTATAGGAAAACGAGGAGAGGAGTTAGACTAGACAGAGGTCGAGGAGCAGAGTATGGTTTATGTGAGAGATATAGGAAAACGAGGAAAGGTGTTAGGCTAGACAGAAGTCGAGGAGTAGAGTATGGTTTATATGAGAGGTATAGGAACAGGAGAAGAGGTGTTAGGCTAGACAGGTAGTGTAGCAGTAGGAATATGGACTTATATACAGGAGAGATAGGGAATACCAGGGCTGATGCTAGGCTAGTCAGATGCTAAAGGAGGGAGGGATATGCTTTATACGAGAGAGATAGGGAATACAAGGAAGGATGCTATACTAAACAGGACTTGAAGGGTAGAATATGAGCGATTAGCGAACCGAGGAGAGGTATTAGGATAGGAGTTTTTAATGATGGAGTAGGCGTTTATATGCGAGAGATAGGGAATACGAGGGTCGATGCTAGGCTAGACAGTGGTAGGAGGGGGAGTGCGCTTTATATGAGAAAGATAGGGAATACGAGGGGAGGTGCTAGTCTAGACATTGTTTGAGGATTAGAGTATACGTTTATATGGGAGGTATAGGAAAACGAGGGGAGGTGTTAGGCTAGACAGATGCTGAGTAATGTATGGTTTATATGAGTGGTATAGGAAAACGAGGAGAGGAGTTAGACTAGACAGAGGTCGAGGAGCAGAGTATGGTTTATGTGAGAGTCATGGGTAAACGAGAGAGGCGTTAGGCTAGACAGAGCTAGAGGAATAGAGTATGGTTTATATGAGAGGTATAGGAACAGGAGAAGAGGTGTTAGGCTAGACAGGTAGTGTAGCAGTAGGAATATGGACTTATATACAGGAGAGATAGGGAATAGGAGGGCTAGACTTGAAAGCGACTTTAGACGTGAACTTAGTGGAAAACTGTTTCATGTCAATGTTAGAACGCTAATTCTAGACATGCCCATCACGTAACCTATTCAGGGAAAAGGTGACTCGTTCAGGGGAAAAAGGTGACTGCTCAGGGAAAAAGGAGGCCCACAAAGGGAAAAAGTTGACTAGCAAAGGGAAAAACGTGACCAGCAAAGGGAAAAATGTCACCAGCAAAGGGAAAAAGGCGACCACCAAAGGGAAAAAGGTGACCTGCAATGGGAAAAGCTAACCCACTAACACTAACAGGTAAGTAATTCAGGTAGTATCACAGGAGGCTAGATTCCAGGGTTGGGTATAGCATAGTTTCATATTTCAAGGTAATTCAGAGGGTATCGTAGGTATTTAGGATAATTCAAGTAACATAGGTGTTTAGAGTAATTAAGCAAGCATTACAGGAGGGTAGGTTCCAGGGATTGGTTATAACCTAGCTTTGTATTTCACAGATAGTTCAGGTAATATCGTAAGTATTTGAGGTAATCGACAGAGCTTCACAGATATTATTGATAATTTCGATCAGAGATTTGTATCACAGCTATTTAAGGTAAATGCAGATGATTCAGGTTGTATCAATGGTATTTGAGTCATTTAGCAGGTAATTCAGATAGCATCACAGGTGCTCGTGCTAATTTAGAGCAGGAATTCGTATCAGGGCTAGCTAAGGTAATTTCACATGATTCGGGTAGTATCACAGGTATTTAAATCATTTTCATAGCCAATTCAGCTAGTATCGTGAGCATTTAAGCTAATTCAGCTAGTATCACAGGAGGCTAGATTCCAGAGGCTAACTGCATCATAGCTATGCATGATTTCACAGCTAATTCAGCTAGTATCGTAGGTATTTAGGCTAATTCAGGTAGTATCACAGGAGGCTAGATTCCAGGGTTGGGTATAGCATAGTTTCATATTTCAAGGTAATTCAGAGGGTATCGTAGGTATTTAGGATAATTCAAGTAACATAGATGCTTAGAGTAATTAAGCAAGCATTACAGGAGGGTAGGTTCCAGGGGTTGGTTATAGCCTAGTTTCGTATTTTACAGATAGTTCAGGTAATATCATAAGTATTTGGATAATCAGCATAGTTTCACAGACGCTCGTAATAATTTCGATCAGAGATTTTGTATCACGGCTATTTAAGGTAAATGCATCTGATTCAGGTTGTATCAATGGTATTTGAGTCATTTTAATAGGCAATTCTGATAGTATCACAGGTGCTCGTACTAATTTAGAGCAGGAATTCGTATCTGAGCTATTTAATGTAATTTCACACGATTCGGGTAGTATCACAGGTATTTAAGTCATTTTAACAGGCAATTCAACTAGTATCACAGGTACTCATGGTAATATAGAGAGTAATTCGATTATAAAACTTTTCTCATCCAACGTTACAACAATTTATATACTTTTTTCTAAATCTTACAAACTTATTATATGTTAAACACTTATTGTACGATGCGGAGAGGGATAAACTGCATATTGGTTCACAAACTGAAAAGCTTTACGTCAACATACCTTTATTTTAGTTTGTTGTAGGCGTCTCTCCCCTTTTTATCTAGGCTTGAGACTAGCACTAGGATTGCTCCTAATGGCAGGGTTACCACCTTCCCTTCCATCTTCTTCTTTCTTCATCGGTCGTCAGCTAGCTGCATATACAGCACACGGATAACCTTCATTTTTTTAAGATTGTAGACTCACGAGAAAATCTTCATATTCGACTTACATTCTCTTATGCACTACTTGTAATGCTGTAATGTCCATAGGCGTATGTCGTTATACCGTCCTCAGCAATAATTCTTTTATCGTCGTATGGTGTCAATGCAATTTTATTCACTTGTACTGTGGCAAGAGCATGCTGTCGCGACAGGATCAGATTCATGGGCGTTCTGATAATTTCTCTGGTTTTAAGGCAGTCAGTATAGCTCTCGAACGTGACGTACTGCTTAATAGCACTACGTTTTATGCCTTTAATCTTTTTTATCATTGAACCGTCGATATCTAGGGCATACATTTTAGGTCGTAGCCCTACAAAGCGTTGAATGATTTTACCATTAGCCTCATCTTTAAATTTCCCAAGTACCTTCTTGTTTAGAGGTGAATAGCATATATGGCTTGTAGGATAATCAGCAGTATCTAGGTGCTCAAGAAAACGTAACTTATCCTGGTACACATCTTCAGTTGTAACACGATGAATGAACGAATCAGTGTCCATATACATAAGCTTCAGGTTTTCAGCTCCATAATACGGTAGCAACACATCATAGTGATACCGGTACATTAATGTCTTGGAGATATCCAACACACTCATACCGATGTATATAGGCTTGTTGAACACGATCTGTCGGGAGGCCATATGTACAGCAGCTAGATTAGAAGCATTTATCGTCCTGTCGATAAACGTTGGCTTTGCAATTAACTTTTCCAGAGTCTTCTCATTTGTCACCAGCCGTATATCCATACGAATACGCAGGTTCTCCATAGTTTTTCCGAACATAGCATTGTTGAACAATTTGTAGAGATCCTTCTCAAAATCATTTGCAGCTTGTTGTCGTAGTCTGTTGTTAAATTCCACATACGGTTTTAACCATCGAGACTGTTGGAATTGTAGCACACGATGGATTTTTGTTAACCGTAGTCCATGATCAAGAGCTTGCTTCAAAGCCATGTAATGCACTACATACTTATTTCGAGGTCCTAGATGAGGTATCAGTTTCTTTGTAGGAGAGTCCTTAGGCGTCATACACTCAGGCAGGAAAGGTCTCATAACTACCTGCTTATGCTGTCACACCAGCAAGAGAAGTATTCCCACACGCTCATTCAGACATATATTTCAAATTCAAGCCTACCACCACTACCACCACCATCACCACCTATTGTACCAAGGTTAATTCAAGCTGTATTATCACAATACTTAAAAGTAAAAGCTTAAAAGGAAACCTAGAAGATGTCCCCCTTATTTAGTTAAATGTATGTATATACTACATTATATCATGTTTTTATTCCCTTTTCAATTCTTCCTTTCCATCTTCTCACAGAACGACCATTACATTTCACTACAATCACGAGAAAAGCAATTTTTCCAGAGTTACACAGATTCTAAGCTTCTAAATCGAACCCGGTAATACTTTTAATAAATGTATTTTAGCTCCCCAATATCAGCATCTACCATTTAATCTTTACTCGAACCTGATATGATCCATAAGCTTGAAGATATATGAAATCACCCTTCGGGATTCGATCTGAATACTTTAAAGTAATATTTGTCACGATAACGATATTTAAGGACTAGATACTCTGTTTGCGTTTACCTTGACATGTTTATCTAAATTAAATTACGAGTTATTAAATTTTTGCAAGTAAATTTCATTGAATCGGTATTCGAACCCAGAACACCAGGAACAAGATAATTTATAATATTAGTCTGACATGTTAAACAAAGTTGTATGCAGTTACATCATCGATCTAAGTGATATATTCTAGTGTACAGAGGAAAATTAAGAAAGTCATTAAAAAATCGGGAATCGAACCAAGCACAACTGATTGGCAATTATATACAGCATTAATCACTCAGTACAGAACCTATCAATCATGCTTTCCTGCACTCCTCTACCTCACTTAGTTCCCGAGATAATAAAAATTTAAAAATTAAGGATCGAACTCAGGAAGTCAGGTATCTAATTACACATTTACAAGATACTACCTAATAACATAAACGCAATAAAGTTTATTTGGCGTCTTTATCTTAATTGGTTTAGGAGTTATTAAATTTATAAGTAAATTCCATCGAATCAGTATTCGAACCCAGAACACCAAGAACAAAATAATTTATAATATGAGTTTGGAATGCTTAAAGGTGCTGCATGTAGTTACAGCATCAATCTAACTGATATTTTCTAGAGTATAGAGTAAAATTAAGGAAGTCATTAAAACATCGGGATTCGAACTAGAGACAACCGATTAAAAATTATATACAGTATTAATTACGCATTATAACAGCTATCAAACATGCTTTGGTGCATTCCTCTAGCTTTCTTAGTTTCCGAGATAATAAAGTTTTTAAAATTAAGGATCGAATCCAGGACACCAGGTACCAAAATATACATCCACAAGAAACTACCTAATGACGTTAATGTAATAAAGTTTATTTGGCGTCTTTATCTTAATTAGTCTCCGAGTTATTAGAAGATGAATTTGCATTCACTCCTAGGATTCGAACCCAGGCATCCCGGTCAACTTGGAACAAGGTCCTAATGACGCGGCGCATTCCAAAGAATTGACTAGTTTTTATCCCAATGTTCTATCTCTTGTCATTCAGGAGATATAACCGATTAAATATCCTGAAACATTGAAGTACTTCGGAGAACACAAGTTGAAGTTGATGACCCGTAAGGGGGTATTTCCCTATGATTACATCACTTCATGGGACGTCTTGAGCGAAACCTGCTTACCTCCTAAGGACTCCTTCTACAATAAATTAAATGAAGAGGAAATTAGTGATGCTGACTACGATCATGCTAAAAATGTATGGGAGCTGTTTAATGTCAGAAACCTGGGTGAGTACAGCGACCTCTACTTAATCTCTGATGTGCTTCTCCTAGCTGATGTCTTTGAGACATTTAGGGAGCAAACACTCAAAACACACAAAGTCGACCCTGCACATTATTTCACCTCTCCAGGACTTACATGGGATGCCATGTTACTGTACACTGGAATTCAGCTGGAATTGTTACAGGATTATGATCAATTACTCATGGTGGAATCCGGTATAAGAGGAGGTTTATGTCAAGTTTCCCACCGCTATGCAGAGGCTAATAACACCTACATGGAGAAGTATGATCCGTCGAGACCAACCCAATTTATTACCTATGAGGACGCCAACAACCAATATGGGTGGGCAATGAGTCACGCTCTCCCTTATGGTGGATTTGAGTGGGTATCACCTGAAAAAATTGACTTAGAAAGACTACAAGAAGATGATCCTTACGGTTACATATTAGAAGTCGACATCGAGTATCCTGCAGAGCTTCACGATCTACACAACGATCTACCTTTCCTGCCTGAGTGTATGACGCCTAAGGACTCTCCTACAAAGAAACTGATACCTCATCTAGGACCTCGAAATAAGTATGTAGTGCATTACATGGCTTTGAAGCAAGCTCTTGATCATGGACTACGGTTAACAAAAATCCATCGTGTGCTACAATTCCAACAGTCTCGATGGTTAAAACCGTATGTGGAATTTAACAACAGACTACGACAACAAGCTGCAAATGATTTTGAGAAGGATCTCTACAAATTGTTCAACAATGCTATGTTCGGAAAAACTATGGAGAACCTGCGTATTCGTATGGATATACGGCTGGTGACAAATGAGAAGACTCTGGAAAAGTTAATTGCAAAGCCAACGTTTATCGACAGGACGATAAATGCTTCTAATCTAGCTGCTGTACATATGGCCTCCCGACAGATCGTGTTCAACAAGCCTATATACATCGGTATGAGTGTGTTGGATATCTCCAAGACATTAATGTACCGGTATCACTATGATGTGTTGCTACCGTATTATGGAGCTGAAAACCTGAAGCTTATGTATATGGACACTGATTCGTTCATTCATCGTGTTACAACTGAAGATGTGTACCAGGATAAGTTACGTTTTCTTGAGCACCTAGATACTGCTGATTATCCTACAAGCCATATATGCTATTCACCTCTAAACAAGAAGGTACTTGGGAAATTTAAAGATGAGGCTAATGGTAAAATCATTCAACGCTTTGTAGGGCTACGACCTAAAATGTATGCCCTAGATATCGACGGTTCAATGATAAAAAAGATTAAAGGCATAAAACGTAGTGCTATTAAGCAGTACGTCACGTTCGAGAGCTATACTGACTGCCTTAAAACCAGAGAAATTATCAGAACGCCCATGAATCTGATCCTGTCGCGACAGCATGCTCTTGCCACAGTACAAGTGAATAAAATTACATTGACACCATACGACGATAAAAGAATTATTGCTGAGGACGGTATAACGACATACGCCTATGGACATTACAGCATTACAAGTAGTGCATAAGAGAATGTAAGTCGAATATGAAGATTTTCTCGTGAGTCTACAATCTTAAAAAAATGAAGGTTATCCGTGTGCTGTATATGCAGCTAGCTGACGACCGATGAAGAAAGAAGAAGATGGAAGGGAAGGTGGTAACCCTGCCATTAGGAGCAATCCTAGTGCTAGTCTCAAGCCTAGATAAAAAGGGGAGAGACGCCTACAACAAACTAAAATAAAGGTATGTTGACGTAAAGCTTTTCAGTTTGTGAACCAATATGCAGTTTATCCCTCTCCGCATCGTACAATAAGTGTTTAACATATAATAAGTTTGTAAGATTTAGAAAAAAGTATATAAATTGTTGTAACGTTGGATGAGAAAAGTTTTATAATCGAATTACTCTCTATATTACCATGAGTACCTGTGATACTAGTTGAATTGCCTGTTAAAATGACTTAAATACCTGTGATACTACCCGAATCGTGTGAAATTACATTAAATAGCTCAGATACGAATTCCTGCTCTAAATTAGTACGAGCACCTGTGATACTATCAGAATTGCCTATTAAAATGACTCAAATACCATTGATACAACCTGAATCAGATGCATTTACCTTAAATAGCCGTGATACAAAATCTCTGATCGAAATTATTACGAGCGTCTGTGAAACTATGCTGATTATCCAAATACTTATGATATTACCTGAACTATCTGTAAAATACGAAACTAGGCTATAACCAACCCCTGGAACCTACCCTCCTGTAATGCTTGCTTAATTACTCTAAGCATCTATGTTACTTGAATTATCCTAAATACCTACGATACCCTCTGAATTACCTTGAAATATGAAACTATGCTATACCCAACCCTGGAATCTAGCCTCCTGTGATACTACCTGAATTAGCCTAAATACCTACGATACTAGCTGAATTAGCTGTGAAATCATGCATAGCTATGATGCAGTTAGCCTCTGGAATCTAGCCTCCTGTGATACTAGCTGAATTAGCTTAAATGCTCACGATACTAGCTGAATTGGCTATGAAAATGATTTAAATACCTGTGATACTACCCGAATCATGTGAAATTACCTTAACTAGCTCTGATACGAATTCCTGCTCTAAATTAGCACGAGCACCTGTGATGCTATCTGAATTACCTGTTAAAATGACTCAAATACCATTGATACAACCTGAATCATCTGCATTTACCTTAAATAGCTGTGATACAAATCTCTGATCGAAATTATCAATAATATCTGTGAAGATCTGTCGATTACCTCAAATACTTACGATATTACCTGAACTATCTGTGAAATACAAAGCTAGGTTATAACCAACCCCTGGAACCTACCCTCCTGTAATGCTTGCTTAATTACTCTAAACACCTATGTTACTTGAATTATCCTAAATACCTACGATACCCTCTGAATTACCTTGAAATATGAAACTATGCTATACCCAACCCTGGAATCTAGCCTCCTGTGATACTACCTGAATTACTTACCTGTTAGTGTTACTGGGTTAGCTTTTCCCATTGCAGGTCACCTTTTTCCCTTTGGTGGTCGCCTTTTTTCCCTTTGCTGGTGACATTTTTCCCTTTGCTGGTCACGTTTTTCCCTTTGCTAGTCAACTTTTTCCCTTTGTGGGCCTCCTTTTTCCCTGAGCAGTCACCTTTTTCCCCTGAACGAGTCACCTTTTCCCTGAATAGGTTACGTGATGGGCATGTCTAGAATTAGCGTTCTAACATTGACATGAAACAGTTTTCCACTAAGTTCACGTCTAAAGTCGCTTTCAAGTCTAGCCCTCCTATTCCCTATCTCTCCTGTATATAAGTCCATATTCCTACTGCTACACTACCTGTCTAGCCTAACACCTCTTCTCCTGTTCCTATACCTCTCATATAAACCATACTCTATTCCTCTAGCTCTGTCTAGCCTAACGCCTCTCTCGTTTACCCATGACTCTCACATAAACCATACTCTGCTCCTCGACCTCTGTCTAGTCTAACTCCTCTCCTCGTTTTCCTATACCACTCATATAAACCATACATTACTCAGCATCTGTCTAGCCTAACACCTCCCCTCGTTTTCCTATACCTCCCATATAAACGTATACTCTAATCCTCAAACAATGTCTAGACTAGCACCTCCCCTCGTATTCCCTATCTTTCTCATATAAAGCGCACTCCCCCTCCTACCACTGTCTAGCCTAGCATCGACCCTCGTATTCCCTATCTCTCGCATATAAACGCCTACTCCATCATTAAAAACTCCTATCCTAATACCTCTCCTCGGTTCGCTAATCGCTCATATTCTACCCTTCAAGTCCTGTTTAGTATAGCATCCTTCCTTGTATTCCCTATCTCTCTCGTATAAAGCATATCCCTCCCTCCTTTAGCATCTGACTAGCCTAGCATCAGCCCTGGTATTCCCTATCTCTCCTGTATATAAGTCCATATTCCTACTGCTACACTACCTGTCTAGCCTAACACCTCTTCTCCTGTTCCTATACCTCTCATATAAACCATACTCTACTCCTCGACTTCTGTCTAGCCTAACACCTTTCCTCGTTTTCCTATATCTCTCACATAAACCATACTCTGCTCCTCGACCTCTGTCTAGTCTAACTCCTCTCCTCGTTTTCCTATACCACTCATATAAACCATGCACTACGTTTCAAGCCTCTGTCTAGTCTAACACCTCCCCTCGTTTTCCTATACCTCTCATATAAACTATACTCTACTCAGCCTCTGTCTAGCCTAGCACCTCCCTCGTATTCCCTATCTTTCTCATATAAAGCGCACTCCCCTCCTACCACTGTCTAGCCTAGCGTCAGTCCTCGTATTCCCTATCTCGCCCATATAAACGCATTTTCCTCCTTGAACCGTCGCATCTAGCCTCGTTTTCCCTATCCTTTCCCATATAAACGCAAAAAACTGCGCTCGATCTCTCCTATATATCCTACTCATCTTTAGCATTTAGATATTGATTTTACATATAAATAAAGGATTCAAAACATCACTGTATAAAACACGCCAGAGAGAGGGATCGTTAGGCCAAAAAAGATAATCAAAGGAAGTCAATAATGCTACTGACAATGCAACACAATAATGCCTCTGATAATCACAATGCGCTTACTGATACGCCACAATATAAAACGAATCAGAACGCTGAATTGAAACACATATTAAAATACCAGCACAACACATGATTCAATAATATTTCGAGTCAGAGTTTTTTATCACATAACACTCGTAAATACAGCAAACCCCTGCTTGCGGTTAACCGATACGGCGGAGGAACCCCTCCCCCTCAAAAAGTAAGAAAGAATGAACGAAAAAGTACGATATTCTCAAAATCCAGTTACATTTTATTTTAATTTATATAGTTTAAATAACACATTACATTTTCATTGTAAAAATAAACATATTTCAATTCGCTTTAAATATTGCTGCGACAAATTAACAATACGCCGCAGCCTAAATTTCAATAGAGATACTTGGTGTTGTATGCAGTTATACCTTACCGCCATCCACTTGTTAGAACAAGTCCTAACTGCTTGCGGCGACTCACTGTTACTCTGCTGTTGGTGTTGGTTAGTGTGGTTTTATTTGTATTTTAGATGTCAGTGTAAAAAACGCATATTACAATAAGCAATGGACAGAAATTCGAAACCGTTATCGAATGACAAGTAGAAATAAAAAGCCGGTTCTGGCCCACAGAGAGATGCCGACATCTGATAAAGTTCTTTGATCTATGCCGGCAAGCTCCGCCCATTTTATTTCTACTGTTTAATCGCTTATATCTCCTGAATGACAAGAGATAGAACATTGGGATAAAAACTAGTCAATTCTTTGGAATGCGCCGCGTCATTAGGACCTTGTTCCAAGTTGGCCGGGATGCCCTGGTTCGAATCCTAGGAGTGAATGCAAATTCATCTTCTAATAACTCGGAGACTAGTTAAGATAAAGACGCCAAATAAACTTTATTACATTAACGTCATTAGGTAGTTTCTTGTGGATGTATGTTGTGGTACCTGGTGTCCTGGGTTCGATCCTTAATTTTAAAAACTTTATTATCTCGGAAACTAAGAAAGCTAGAGGAATGGACCAAAGCATGTTTGATAGCTGTTATAATGTGTAATTAATACTGTATATAATTTTTAATCGGTTGTCTCTAGTTCGAATCCCGATTTTTTAATGACTTCCCAAATTTTACTCTATACTCTAGAAAATATCAGTTAGATTGATGGTGTAACTACATGCAGCACCTTTAAGCATACCAAACTCATATTATAAATTATTTTGTTCTTGGTGTTCTGGGTTCGAATACTGATTCGATGGAATTTACTTATAAATTTAATAACTCCTAAACCAATTAAGATAAAGACGCCAAATAAACTTTATTGCGTTTATGTTATTAGGTAGTATCTTGTAAATGTGTAATTAGATACCTGACTTCCTGAGTTCGATCCTTAATTTTTAAATTTTCATTATCTCGGGAACTAAGTGAGGTAGAGGAGTGCAGGAAAGCATGATTGATAGGCTCTGTACTGAATGATTAATGCTGTATATAATTGCCAATCAGTTGTGCTTGGTTCGATTCCCGATTTTTTAATGACTTTCTTAATTTTCCTCTGTACAGTAGAATATATCACTTAGATCGATGATGTAACTGCATACAACTTTGTTTAACATGTCAGACTAATATTATAAATTATCTTGTTCCTGGTGTTCTGGGTTCGAATACCGATTCAATGAAATTTACTTGCAAAAATTTAATAACTCGTAATTTAATTTAGATAAACATGTCAAGGTAAACGCAAACAGAGTATCTAGTCCTTAAATATCGTTATCGTGACAAATATTACTTTAAAGTATTCAGATCGAATCCCGAAGGGTGATTTCATATATCTTCAAGCTTATGGATCATATCAGGTTCGAGTAAAGATTAAATGGTAGATGCTGATATTGGGGAGCTAAAATACATTTATTAAAAGTATTACCGGGTTCGATTTAAAAGCTTAGAATCTGTGTAACTCTGGAAAAATTGCTTTTCTCATGATTGTAGTGAAATGTAATGGTCTTTCTGTGAGAAGATGGAAAGGAAGAATTGATAGGGAATAAAAACATGAAATAATTAAGTAAATAAGGGGGAAAATCTTCTAGGTTTCTTTCCTTTTAAGCTTTTACTTTTAAGTATTGTGATAATACAGCTTGAATTAACCTTGGTACAATAGGTGGTGATGGTGGTGGTGGGCTTGAATTTGAAATATATGTCTGAATGAGCGTGTGGGAATACTTCTCTTGCTGGTGTGACAGCATAAGCAGGTAGTTATGAGACGTGTTTAAACGTGTTTGATGCTGCCAGACATCCTGTCTCTGGGTGTGACGTCATAAACATCCTGTCTCTAGACTTGAGGTTATATGGCTGGGGGGTTAGTACACGTTGAGCGATCATATACAGGTGGTTATGGAGCGAGTTTATGATTGATCTAAAAGGTTCGTGCTCCCTCTATAAATATGGTGATCTAGGGCATTGGACTTCATTGTGCTAATTAGTCTTGAGGTGTTAACATCGTGTTCTCTCCAAGAATAATCAGCTTTCTAAAGTGGTGTCAAGGTGAAGAGGTCTACATTTCATTGATCAGTGATTAATACGTTATTACATCAAGAATAAAGATGAATAACTCAGCGTATAAGGATATTATTCCAAGCGCTACTGGATATGCATGCGGAAAATGTGGGAAGAAGTTCCTCCGAGGTTATGACAAGAGAAGACACGAGATGAGCTGCAAGAAGCTCTTCAAATGTAAACATTGTAATGTAACCTTCAAAGATTGTTATAAGGGACAGCGACACGAAGATATATGTGAAATAAGCAGCCCTCAGAAGAAAAGAAGATTGGAGCCAACTAAACATCAGTTACTGTCAACAATGGAGGACTGTGATATGAAAGAATACGAAACTTCATTCGAAGGACGATTGAAATCGTATTTTATACGATGCGAATCAGCTAAGGACCTAAATATGTATCTGCAAGAGGCAAAACAACGTATAATCCTGGCTGTGCATAAAGAGCTTAGCATTCATAAGAGTGTTAAAATTAATCTGCTGGCTGAGTGTCGATTTGTTAACAGTATTGGAGAAACCTGTGACAAAACATTTAAAACACGGAATCAAGCTGTTTTCCTGGAAACTGATCTGGAGTCAACGATGGAAGTGAAATTCAAGAAATTGGTGACTGAAATGGAGGAGTCTCAGCTTAAGGGTAGCAGCTGGGCTTTGCTTGCTGTGGAAGGAGTTCGACTTCGTATCAACAAGTACAACCCGTTACGAGGAAGTAGCTACATACCACTACCGTCATCTGTCGGAGATAAAGAAGCGTGTATAAACATTCAGAACTTTACCGACGATAAATGTTTCATGTACTCTATATTAGCTAAATTCATAGGGAAGGATGCGCAACGTGTGAGCAAATACAAACAACTTCAAGACAAGTACGACTTCAGCTGTGTTTCCTACCCTACTCCACTTTCTCAAATACCTAAATTTGAGAAGTTTAACAATATGTCTATTAACGTTTTCGGGTTGGATGAGAAGCATGAAGTGTATCCGATAAAGGTTGCTGATATTGAACTACCTGAACATCGCGACCTGCTACTATTGAATGATAGCAGTGGAAAACATCACTACGTGTATATAAGGAATTTTGAGAAACTCGTTCGACGCCAGAAAACTAACCATAATGGACGGGTTTATACTTGTAAGCGCTGCTTTACACATTTTGATGATCGATATGGACGAAGTGGACAGGAAAAACTACAAGAACATGCAGCCGTCTGTATTCAACATGGTGTTGCAAGGGTAGTTATGCCTACCAAGGAGAAATCAATTGTACAGTTTAAAAATGTTGAGAGGATGCTGAAAGTACCTTATGTCATCTATGCGGATTTTGAGAGTATTCTCACTCCATGTCATACGTGTATTCCCAGTCCTGAAACTTCCTATACAACCCCTTATCAAGAGCACACAGCAATGAGCTTCTGTGTTTACGTTAAACCATCGACCAACGTTGAACATCTGGAAACTGGTCTTCCTAAGCATCCCTATGTATATCGTGGTGTTGATGCTGCTCAGAAGTTTATGGAATACCTGTCATTCCTTGCAAAGGAGATTAACAATATATACAAATCTGTCATGCCCCTGAAACTTACAGATCAACAGCAGTTGGATTTCAGCGCCTCTACAGTATGCTACTTGTGCGGAAAAACCTTTACTGAAGAGAACTATAAAGTACGCGACCATGATCACATCAGTGGTGAATATCGGGGGAGTCTGCATAATGAATGTAATTTAGCCTGCAAAACACCTAAATATATCCCTGTCTTCATGCACAACCTCAGTGGATATGACTCACACTTCATTGTTAAGGAGCTGGGATGTACAAGTGAGCGGGTGGAAGTAATTCCTAGCTCTGAAGAAAGCTATATATCATTCTCCAAGTATGTCGGAGATATAAAGCTACGGTTTGTAGATAGTTTTCGGTTCCTGAGTACAAGCTTGGATAAGCTGGTAAAAAATCTAACATCGTATCCAGAAACATTGAAGTACTTCGGAGAACACAAGTTGAAGTTGATGACCCGTAAGGGGGTATTTCCCTATGATTACATCACTTCATGGGACGTCTTGAGCGAAACCTGCTTACCTCCTAAGGACTCCTTCTACAATAAATTAAATGAAGAGGAAATTAGTGATGCTGACTACGATCATGCTAAAAATGTATGGGAGCTGTTTAATGTCAGAAACCTGGGTGAGTACAGCGACCTCTACTTAATCTCTGATGTGCTTCTCCTAGCTGATGTCTTTGAGACATTTAGGGAGCAAACACTCAAAACACACAAAGTCGACCCTGCACATTATTTCACCTCTCCAGGACTTACATGGGATGCCATGTTACTGTACACTGGAATTCAGCTGGAATTGTTACAGGATTATGATCAATTACTCATGGTGGAATCCGGTATAAGAGGAGGTTTATGTCAAGTTTCCCACCGCTATGCAGAGGCTAATAACACCTACATGGAGAAGTATGATCCGTCGAGACCAACCCAATTTATTACCTATGAGGACGCCAACAACCAATATGGGTGGGCAATGAGTCACGCTCTCCCTTATGGTGGATTTGAGTGGGTATCACCTGAAAAAATTGACTTAGAAAGACTACAAGAAGATGATCCTTACGGTTACATATTAGAAGTCGACATCGAGTATCCTGCAGAGCTTCACGATCTACACAACGATCTACCTTTCCTGCCTGAGTGTATGACGCCTAAGGACTCTCCTACAAAGAAACTGATACCTCATCTAGGACCTCGAAATAAGTATGTAGTGCATTACATGGCTTTGAAGCAAGCTCTTGATCATGGACTACGGTTAACAAAAATCCATCGTGTGCTACAATTCCAACAGTCTCGATGGTTAAAACCGTATGTGGAATTTAACAACAGACTACGACAACAAGCTGCAAATGATTTTGAGAAGGATCTCTACAAATTGTTCAACAATGCTATGTTCGGAAAAACTATGGAGAACCTGCGTATTCGTATGGATATACGGCTGGTGACAAATGAGAAGACTCTGGAAAAGTTAATTGCAAAGCCAACGTTTATCGACAGGACGATAAATGCTTCTAATCTAGCTGCTGTACATATGGCCTCCCGACAGATCGTGTTCAACAAGCCTATATACATCGGTATGAGTGTGTTGGATATCTCCAAGACATTAATGTACCGGTATCACTATGATGTGTTGCTACCGTATTATGGAGCTGAAAACCTGAAGCTTATGTATATGGACACTGATTCGTTCATTCATCGTGTTACAACTGAAGATGTGTACCAGGATAAGTTACGTTTTCTTGAGCACCTAGATACTGCTGATTATCCTACAAGCCATATATGCTATTCACCTCTAAACAAGAAGGTACTTGGGAAATTTAAAGATGAGGCTAATGGTAAAATCATTCAACGCTTTGTAGGGCTACGACCTAAAATGTATGCCCTAGATATCGACGGTTCAATGATAAAAAAGATTAAAGGCATAAAACGTAGTGCTATTAAGCAGTACGTCACGTTCGAGAGCTATACTGACTGCCTTAAAACCAGAGAAATTATCAGAACGCCCATGAATCTGATCCTGTCGCGACAGCATGCTCTTGCCACAGTACAAGTGAATAAAATTACATTGACACCATACGACGATAAAAGAATTATTGCTGAGGACGGTATAACGACATACGCCTATGGACATTACAGCATTACAAGTAGTGCATAAGAGAATGTAAGTCGAATATGAAGATTTTCTCGTGAGTCTACAATCTTAAAAAAATGAAGGTTATCCGTGTGCTGTATATGCAGCTAGCTGACGACCGATGAAGAAAGAAGAAGATGGAAGGGAAGGTGGTAACCCTGCCATTAGGAGCAATCCTAGTGCTAGTCTCAAGCCTAGATAAAAAGGGGAGAGACGCCTACAACAAACTAAAATAAAGGTATGTTGACGTAAAGCTTTTCAGTTTGTGAACCAATATGCAGTTTATCCCTCTCCGCATCGTACAATAAGTGTTTAACATATAATAAGTTTGTAAGATTTAGAAAAAAGTATATAAATTGTTGTAACGTTGGATGAGAAAAGTTTTATAATCGAATTACTCTCTATATTACCATGAGTACCTGTGATACTAGTTGAATTGTCTGTTAAAATGACTTAAATACCTGTGATACTACCCGAATCGTGTGAAATTACATTAAATAGCTCAGATACGAATTCCTGCTCTAAATTAGTATGAGCACCTGTGATACTATCAGAATTGCCTATTAAAATGACTCAAATACCATTGATACAACCTGAATCAGATGCATTTACCTTAAATAGCCGTGATACAAAATCTCTGATCGAAATTATTACGAGCGTCTGTGAAACTATGCTGATTATCCAAATACTTATGATATTACCTGAACTATCTGTAAAATACGAAACTAGGCTATAACCAACCCCTGGAACCTACCCTCCTGTAATGCTTGCTTAATTACTCTAAGCATCTATGTTACTTGAATTATCCTAAATACCTACGATACCCTATGAATTACCTTGAAATATGAAACTATGCTATACCCAACCCTGGAATCTAGCCTCCTGTGATACTACCTGAATTAGCCTAAATACCTACGATACTAGCTGAATTAGCTGTGAAATCATGCATAGCTATGATGCAGTTAACCTCTGGAATCTAGCCTCCTGTGATACTAGCTGAATTAGCTTAAATGCTCACGATACTAGCTGAATTGGCTATGAAAATGATTTAAATACCTGTGATACTATCCGAATCATGTGAAATTACCTTAACTAGCTCTGATACGAATTCCTGCTCTAAATTAGCACGAGCACCTGTGATGCTATCTGAATTACCTGTTAAAATGACTCAAATACCATTGATACAACCTGAATCATCTGCATTTACCTTAAATAGCTGTGATACAAATCTCTGATCGAAATTATCAATAATATCTGTGAAGCTCTGTCGATTACCTCAAATACTTACGATATTACCTGAACTATCTGTGAAATACAAAGCTAGGTTATAACCAACCCCTGGAACCTACCCTCCTGTAATGCTTGCTTAATTACTCTAAACACCTATGTTACTTGAATTATCCTAAATACCTACGATACCCTCTGAATTACCTTGAAATATGAAACTATGCTATACCCAACCCTGGAATCTAGCCTCCTGTGATACTACCTGAATTACTTACCTGTTAGTGTTAGTGGGTTAGCTTTTCCCATTGCAGGTCACCTTTTTCCCTTTGGTGGTCGCCTTTTTTCCCTTTGCTGGTGACATTTTTCCCTTTGCTGGTCACGTTTTTCCCTTTGCTAGTCAACTTTTTCCCTTTGTGGGCCTCCTTTTTCCCTGAGCAGTCACCTTTTTCCCCTGAACGAGTCACCTTTTCCCTGAATAGGTTACGTGATGGGCATGTCTAGAATTAGCGTTCTAACATTGACATGAAACAGTTTTCCACTAAGTTCACGTCTAAAGTCGCTTTCAAGTCTAGCCCTCCTATTCCCTATCTCTCCTGTATATAAGTCCATATTCCTACTGCTACACTACCTGTCTAGCCTAACACCTCTTCTCCTGTTCCTATACCTCTCATATAAACCATACTCTATTCCTCTAGCTCTGTCTAGCCTAACGCCTCTCTCGTTTACCCATGACTCTCACATAAACCATACTCTGCTCCTCGACCTCTGTCTAGTCTAACTCCTCTCCTCGTTTTCCTATACCACTCATATAAACCATACATTACTCAGCATCTGTCTAGCCTAACACCTCCCCTCGTTTTCCTATACCTCCCATATAAACGTATACTCTAATCCTCAAACAATGTCTAGACTAGCACCTCCCCTCGTATTCCCTATCTTTCTCATATAAAGCGCACTCCCCCTCCTACCACTGTCTAGCCTAGCATCGACCCTCGTATTCCCTATCTCTCGCATATAAACGCCTACTCCATCATTAAAAACTCCTATCCTAATACCTCTCCTCGGTTCGCTAATCGCTCATATTCTACCCTTCAAGTCCTGTTTAGTATAGCATCTTTCCTTGTATTCCCTATCTCTCTCGTATAAAGCATATCCCTCCCTCCTTTAGCATCTGACTAGCCTAGCATCAGCCCTGGTATTCCCTATCTCTCCTGTATATAAGTCCATATTCCTACTGCTACACTACCTGTCTAGCCTAACACCTCTTCTCCTGTTCCTATACCTCTCATATAAACCATACTCTACTCCTCGACTTCTGTCTAGCCTAACACCTTTCCTCGTTTTCCTATATCTCTCACATAAACCATACTCTGCTCCTCGACCTCTGTCTAGTCTAACTCCTCTCCTCGTTTTCCTATACCACTCATATAAACCATGCACTACGTTTCAAGCCTCTGTCTAGTCTAACACCTCCCCTCGTTTTCCTATACCTCTCATATAAACTATACTCTACTCAGCCTCTGTCTAGCCTAGCACCTCCCTCGTATTCCCTATCTTTCTCATATATAGCGCACTCCCCTCCTACCACTGTCTAGCCTAGCGTCAGTCCTCGTATTCCCTCTCTCGCCCATATAAACGCATTTTCCTCCTTGAACCGTCGCATCTAGCCTCGTTTTCCCTATCCTTTCCCATATAAACGCAAAAAACTGCGCTCGATCTCTCCTATATATCCTACTCATCTTTAGCATTTAGATATTGATTTTACATATAAATAAAGGATTCAAAACATCACTGTATAAAACACGCCAGAGAGAGGGATCGTTAGGCCAAAAAAGATAATCAAAGGAAGTCAATAATGCTACTGACAATGCAACACAATAATGCCTCTGATAATCACAATGCGCTTACTGATACGCCACAATATAAAACGAATCAGAACGCTGAATTGAAACACATATTAAAATACCAGCACAACACATGATTCAATAATATTTCGAGTCAGAGTTTTTTATCACATAACACTCGTAAATACAGCAACACCTGCTTGCGGTTAACCGATACGGCGGAGGAACCCCTCCCCCTCAAAAAGTAAGAAAGAATGAACGAAAAAGTACGATATTCTCAAAATCCAGTTACATTTTATTTTAATTTATATAGTTTAAATAACACATTACATTTTCATTGTAAAAATAAACATATTTCAATTCGCTTTAAATATTGCTGCGACAAATTAACAATACGCCGCAGCCTAAATTTCAATAGAGGTACTTGGTGTTGTATGCAGTTATACCTTACCGCTATCCACTTGTTAGAACAAGTGCTAACTGCTTGCGGCGACTCACTGCTACTCTGCTGTTGGTGTTGGTTAGTGTGGTTTTATTTGTATTTTAGATGTCAGTGTAAAAAACGCATATTACAATAAGCAATGGAGAGAAATTCGAAACCGTTATCGAATGACAGGGAGCAGGGAGGCACTGGAGGTAAGAGAGACTGCAAATTCGCATTCATATCTTTAAGGGAAGCGTTGCATTGCAGCACTAGAAACAAACAAAGTTTTCCTCTTTAGGTTCCCTTGAGTTTTGTAAAACAAAACAGTTTTACTCATTTATAATTAGATGGTAAAATCACGGAGCTGGAAGTTTACCAGCAAATAAGGAATATAAAAAAGGCAAGACAGTAGGAATAGATGGAATACCAGGGGAATTCTGGAAAATATATGGGAAAATGCAAAGTGGGCTAACAGTTATGACAAATTTATTAAATAAAATTAAAGAAAAGAATGATGTACTAGAATGTTGGAAAATAAGTATGGTGGTACCAATTTACAAAGGAAAGGGAGGAGGAAATAGACCAGAGAATTATAGGGGAATAAGTTTATTATCAATATTAGGAAAAATATACACAGGTATACTGGCCGACAGATTAAGAAGCTGGGTTGATGAGGAAGGAATACTGTCAGAATATCAAGCAGGGTTTAGGAAAGGTAAACAATAGACAACATATTTATAATAAAGACTATAATAGATAAATACTTGAGCAGGAAAAGAGGAAGGATATACATCGTTTTTGCATATTTTGAAAAAGCATTTGATACGATAAATAGAGAAGCATTAGTGTATAAATTAAACAAGAAAGGGGTAAGCAAAAACTTTATAAAAGAAATCAGAAAGATTTATAAAGATGTAAGATTCTGTATAAGATGTAAAAATAATGGAGTTACAGAAATGACGGAGCAAGAAATAGGATTAAGACAAGGGTGTAAATTGAGTCCTATACTATTTAATATATTCATAGATGTCATATTAGAAAGAGTGAAAGAAAAAAATCTGCACTGCCCCATAATAGCAAATACAGAGATACCAGGTTTACTATATGCGGATGATCTTATGGTCAGGGCTATAACGGTAATTGGGTTACAGAAAGCAGTCAATGGAATACAAGAATTCTGCGAAGAATGGGGAATAAAAGTAAATATAAATAAATCAAAAGTTATGGTATTTAAAAGAGGAAATAAACTAAAAAGAGAAGAGAAATGGCAGATGGGGGGTTTAAAATTAGAAGTTGTCAAGGAGATGGATTATTTGGGGGTGAGGATGAGCAGTAATGGTGAATGGGGGCCGCATAGCAGGAAGGTTACGGCTAAAGGAAAGGCAGCAATGACAGGAGTAAGGATGTGCAAATATAAATTGGAAATGCCAACTAAATGGCTAGAAAGAATGTATGAAGCATTGGTAGAAACAAGAATGTTATATGCAGTAGAAATTTGGGGAGGATCTGAATTAAGCAGAAAAATAGATCAGAGCTACGGAATGTTCTGTAAAGAGCTATTGGGGTTAACAAGATCAGCACCAGGGGAAGTAGCATTAGTGGAATTAGGAAGAACAAGAAGAAAGGGAGTGATACTGGAAAGGATATTAAAATTTTGGTTTAGGTGCCTGAGAAAAGATAAAGAGGAAATTTTAAAGATATGCATGGAACAACAAAAGAGTATGAAAAATAAAAATAGCTGGTGGACAGGGGTAGAAAAAATTATGGAGAAGATAGGAATGGGAGATATTTGGAGAATAGGAGAAAGAAATAGCAACGGTTTCTGGATAACATTAAGAAACAGAGTGGAGGACATAGAAAGACAAGAGATTTGGGGAAGCTTAGAAAACAAAAACTCATTAGGGTTCTACAGATTAGTAAAAGGGAATTGGGGAAGGCAAGGGTATGTAGATTATTGTAATAGGGCAGAAAAAGAAGCGTTTGCATGGATGAGAACAGGATCAATGTATCTGAGAGGGCTAAGAGGTAAAAAACAGCAGAATTTGTGAATTATGCGGAGGCAGTGAAAGCACAGAGCATTACACGACAGATTGCAAAGAATTAGCAGAATGGAGACAAGAGTATGGGAAGAAAAATGGGAAAAAATGGATAGGAAAATAGTAGCAATTAAAATGCTAAGACGAAAATCAAAATAAGAATATGGGGGAGTTCTTAGAGAAAGTAAAAGAGAAATGTATCAGAAAAGTAACAGAGATAAGAAAGGTAGAAAGGCAAACGGAGGAAGAAGAAGGTGGGCAATAGGGATTAAAGGTAGCAAGGGATGCTTAGACGAGCCAGAAGGCCAGGGTACAAGATAAAAAAACAGTATAGCTGGCAAGAAAAGTTGTACATAGGTTAAGTTAGCATATAAGTAGAATATTGTAAAAAGAATTGTGTAGAAAAGATGTACAAATAAAGTACCTACGTACCTACCCACCCACCTACCTACCTACCCACCTACCCACCTTCCTACTTACCTACATACCCACCCACCTACCTAGCCACCTACATACCTACCCACCTACTTACCTACTTACCCACCTACCCACCTACACACCTACCTACCCACCCATCTACCTACCTACCCACCTACTTACCTAGTTAAACACCCACCTAACCACCCACCCACCTACCTAAATACCTACCTACCTACCCACCCACCGACCTACCTACCTACTTACCCACCCACGACCTACTTACCTACCTACCCACCCACCTACCTACCCACCTGCATACCTACCTACCTACCCACCCACCGACCTACTTACCTACTTACTCACCCACCAACCTACTTACCTACTTACACACCCACCTACCTACCTACCCACCCACCAACCTACCCACCCACCTACCTACATACCTACCCACCTACACACCCACCCACCCACCAACCTACCTACCTACCTACCCACCCACCGACCTACCTACCTACTTACCCACCCACGACCTACTTACCTACTTACACACCCACCGACCTACCTACCTACTTACACACCCACCGACCTACCTACCTACTTACACACCCACCTACCTACCTACCTACTTACACACCCACCGACCTACTTACCTACCTACCCACACACCAACCTACATACCTATATACCTACCCACCTACACACCCACCCACCCACCCACCAACCTAACTGATACCTACCCACCTACACACCTACCCACCCACCAACCTAACTGCATACCTACCCACCTACATACCTACCTACATACCTACCCACCCACCAACCTAACTGCATACCTACCCACCTACATACCTACCTACATACCTACCCACCTACATACCTACCCACCTACACACCTACCCACCCACCAACCTACCTACATACCTACCCACCCACCAACCTACCTACATACCTACCCACCTACACACCTACCCACCCACCAACCTACCTATATACCTACCCACCCACCAACCTACCTACATACCTACCCACCTACACACCCACCCACCCACCAACCTAACTGCATACCTACCCACCCACCAACCTACCTACATACCTACCCACCTACATACCTACCCACCCACCAACCTACCTGCATACCTACCCACCTACATACCTACCTACATACCTACCCACCTACATACCTACCCACCCACCAACCTACCTACATACCTACCCACCCACCAACCTACCTACATACCTACCCACCTACATACCTACCCACCCACCAACCTACCTACATACCTACCCACCTACATACCTACCCACCCACCAACCTACCTACATACCTACCCACCCACCAAACTACCTGCATACCTACCCACCCACCAACCTATCTACATACCTACCCACCTACATACCTACCCACCCACCAACCTAACTGCATACATACCCACCCACCAACCTACCTACATACCTACCCACCTACATACCTACCCACCTACATACCTACCCACCCACCAACCTAACTGCATACCTACCCACCTACACACCCACCCACCCACCAACATACCTACATACCTACCAACCTACATACCTACCCACCCATCAACCTACCTGCATACCTACCCACCCACCAACCTACCTGCATACCTACCCACCGACCAACCTACCTACATACCTACCCACCCACCAACCTACCTGCATACCTACCCACCTACATACCTACCCACCCACCAACCTACCTACATGCCTACCCACCTACATACCTACCCACCCACCAAACTACCTACATACCTACCCACCTACATACCTACCCACCCACCAACCTACCTGCATACCTACCCACCGACCAACCTACCTACATACCTACCGACCTACATACCTACCCACCCACCAACCTAACTGCATACCTACCCACCTACCTACACACCCACCCACCCACCAACCTAACTGCATACCTACCCACCCACCAACCTACCTTCATACCTACCCACCCACCTACCTACATACCCACCTACCTACATACCTACCCACCTACACACCCACCAACCTACCTACATACCTACCCACCCACCAACCTACCTACATACCTACATACCTACCCACCCACCCACCTACCTACATACCTACATATCTACCCACCCACCTACACACCCACCAACCTACCTACATACCTACCCACCCACCAACCTACCTACATACCTACCCACCCACCTACACACCCACCAACCTACCTACATACCTACACACCCACCAACCTACCTACATACCTACCCACCCACCTACACACCCACCAACCTACCTACATACCTACATACCTACCCACCTACACACCCACCAACCTACCTACATACCTACCCACCCACCCACCCACCTACCTACATACCTACATACCTACCCACCCACCCATCTACCTACATACCTACATACCTACCCACCCACCAACCTACCTACATACCTACATACCTACCCACCCACCAACCTACCTACCCACCTACCTACATACCTACGCACCTACACACCCACCAACTTACCTACATACCTACCCACCCACCCACCTACCTACATACCTACCTACATACCTACTCACCCACCAACCTACCTACATACCTACATACCTACCCACCCACCAACCTACCTACATACCTACCCACCTACACACCCACCAACCTACCTACATACCTACCCACCTACACACCCACCAACCTACCTACATACCTACCCACCTACACACCCACCAACCTACCTACATACCTACCCACCTACACACCCACCAACCTACCTACATACCTACCCACCTACACACCCACCAACCTACCTACATACCTACCCACCCACCAAACTACCTACATACCTATCCACCTACACACCCACCAACCTACCTACATACCTACCCACCTACACACCCACCAACCTACCTACATACCTAACCACCCACCAACCTACCTACATACCTACCCACCCACCAACCTACCTACATACCTACCCACCCACCAACCTACCTACATACCTACATACCTACCCACCCACCAACCTACCTACATACCTACCCACCTACACACCCACCAACCTACCTACATACCTACCCACCTACACACCCACCTACCTACATACCTACCCACCTACACACCCACCAACCTACCTACATACCTACCTACATACCTACCCACCCACCAACCTACCTACATACCTACATACCTACCCACCCACCCACCTACCTACATACCTACCCACCTACACACCCACCAACCTACCTACATACCTACCCACCCACCCACCTACCTACATACCCACCTACATACCTACCCACCCACCAACCTACCTACCCACCTACCTGCATACCTACCCACCCACCTACCTGCATACCTACCCACCCACCTACCTGCATACCTACCCACCCACCTACCTACATACCTACCCACCCACCTACCTACATACCTACCCACCCACCTACCTGCATACCTACCCACCTACACACCCACCCACCCACCTCCCTACATACCTACCCACCCACCAACCTAACTACCCACCTACCTACATACCTACCCACCCACCTACCTACATACCTACCCACCCACTTACCTACCCACCCACACACCCACCCACCCACCAACCTACCCACCCACCTACCTACATACCTACCCACCTACACACCCACCCACCTACCAACCTACCTACCCACCTACACACCCACCCACCAACCTACCCACCCACCTACCTACATACCTACCTACCCACCTACCCACCCAAATACCTACCTACCCACCTACACACCCACCTACCTACCTACCCACCTACCTACCTAAACACCCATCTACCTACCTACCCACTTACCTACCTACCTACAAACCCAACTACCTTCCAACCCATCCACCTACACCCACCTACCTACCTACCCACCTACCTACCCACCCACCCACCTACCTACCCACCCACTTACCTACCTACCCACTCACCTACCTACCCACCCACCCACCTACCTACCCACCCACCTACCTACCTACCTACACACCCACCTACCTACCTACCTACCCACCCACCCACCTACCTACCTACCCACCCACCTACCTACCTACACACCCACCTACCTACCCACCCACTTACCTACCTACCTAAACACCCATCTACCTACCTACCCACTTACCTACCTACCTACAAACCCACCTACCTTCCAACCCATCCACCTACACCCACCTACCTACCTAACTACCCACCTACCTACCCACCCACCCACCTACCTTCCCACCCACCTACCTACCTACCCACCCACATACCTACCAACCCACCCACCTATCTACCTACCCACCCAACTAACTACCCACCCACCTACCTACCCACCTACCTACCCAGCCACTTCCTAACTACCCACCCACCGATCTACCCACCCACCTACCTACATACCCACTCACCTCCTAACTACCCACCCACCAACCTACCTACCCACCTACCTACCTACCCACCCACCGACCTACCCACCCACCTACCTACCCACCCACCAACCTACCTACCCACCTACCTACCCACCTACCTACCCACCCACCGACCTACCCACCCACCTACCTACCCACCCAACTACCAACCGACCAACCTACCTACCTACCCACCCACTCACCTACCTAACTACCCACCTACCTGCCTACCTACCTACTTACCCACCCACCAACCTACCTACCCACGCACCTACATACCTACCCACCTACACACCCACCCACCTACCTACCCACCTATTTACCTACTCACCCACCCACCTACCTGCCTACCTACCCATCCACCTACCCACCTACTCACCCAACCACCTACCTACCCACCTACCCACCCACCTACCTACCCACCCACTTACTTACCCACCTACCTGTTTATTCACCTAACCACCCACCCATCTACCTACCTATCTACCCACCTACCCACCCACCTACCTACCCACCCACCTACCTACCCACCCACCTACCCACCCACCCACCTACCCACCCACCCACCTACCCACCTACCCACCCAACCTCCTACCTACCTATCTATTCACCTACCCCCCACCCACCTACCTACCCACCTACCTATCTACCCACCTTCCCACCCACCTACCTACCTACCCACCCACCCACCTACCTATCTACCAACCTACCCACCCACCCACCTACCTACCTATCTACCTACCTACCCACCCACCTACCTACCTGCTCACCTACCTACCTACCCACCTACCTACTTACCCACCCACTTACCTACCCATCCACCTACCCTCCTACCTACCTACCTATCTAAAGTATCTATCTACTCATTTATTTATTTGTTTATACACGCTCTCTAAATATTACGGTTCTTAAGAGTCCCATTCTATGTTGGGCGCGAAAGACCGGAAATTCTGCTCAGATGCCTCTTTATCAGGCTTGAGCTTCCTTCACGTACCGTAAGTCTACGACACGGGACCACCATCTTTGCTTTACTTCCCTTCCGATGGAAGCCGTGCTAAGGATGTTTACTCCCGAAAAAATCCATCGCCCTCCGCTGGGTTTGAAACCGCGACATCGGAAACCAAAAACAATGCAGTGAATAATACCAGGATATACAACGTTTTTCAAGCATTGTGGGGAGAACATAATAAAAAATGGCTGATATTATGAAATAGTATTTGTAAATAATGTAATGCATGTTATACTACAGTGTACAGTAGTTTTTTTTATTAATAGTGGATTATGATTCAAGTGCTAAAAGTGGGATTTTATTTCGCAATCCTACGAGCAAAACATAACCACTTTTAACACGTGTGGCATATACTATTTTTTAGACAGTGCTGGATTTTGTAAAATATCAGTAAAACAGTATTGCATGGATTCCTGAAACTAAGAGAAGCTACATGAGATCAGCGAGATTCTTGAAACAAGAAAGATGTGTTAAAAATGAGATCAACTATCATGTACAGCGAGATGTGAGATGTTTTATGGGTTCGCTAGCAGTCATTCTTAGTGATATTATTTTGAACATGTTTTACCTTATGCCACACACGAAGCCTTTAAAGTGCTATATCATATTGCTTTCTGTATTTTTTGGGTAAGTATTTCTACTGCTATTCTTTCTGCTGCTTCTGTAATTTACCTGGCTCTTTAATGCCAATGTCTTCTCAAATCATAATTGCTGTCATTTAACCTCATACTGTAGATAAAATAATAACGATTTAGATCAAACAAAGCACAAGACTGCCAATATAAGGATAACTCCACAAAGAATTGCGACAAATTGAAGTACAACCATTTGTATTGTGAACAGATAATGCGACAACCATGAGAAATTAATCATGCAAAAAGGCACAATGAAAAGTAAAACCTAATCAAACCAAGTTGAGTCATTAAACATTGGCAAATAGAAAGGGTAATTGCAATGTGATTGGACTTGAAACCAAAGTTAGTCACAATAGAGTGGTAAAAAATGTTACTAGTGCGATAATGTACTATCATTCATAAAAGTAAACGGTGAATTTGAATGAGACCTGCGTGAAGGAAGGATCACCTAGTTCTCAGGAGTTCTTGCATACACTAGTGCGATAATGTACTATCTTTCATAAAAGTAAACGGTAAATTTGAATGAGACCTGCGCGAAGGAAGTATCACCTAGTTCTCAGGAGTTCTTGCACACACTAGTGTGATAATGTCCAATCTTTCATAAAAGTAAACGGTAAATTTGAATGAGACCTGCGCGAAGGAAGTATCACCTAGTTCTCAGGAGTTCTTGCATAGACTAGTGCGATAATGTACTATCTTTCATAAAAGTAAACGGTAAATTTGAATGAGACCTGCGTGAAGGAAGGATCACCTAGTTCTCAGGAGTTCTTGCAAAGACTAGTGCGATAATGTACTATCTTTCATAAAAGTAAACGGTGAATTTGAATGATATCTGCGCGAAGGAAGGATCACTTAGTTCTCAGGAGTTCTTGCATAGACTAGTGCGATAATGTACTATCTTTCATAAAAGTAAACGGTGAATTTGAATGAGACCTGCGCGAAGGAAGGATCACCTAGTTCTCAGGAGTTCTTGCATACACTAGTGCGATAATGTCCAATCTTCCATAAAAGTAAACGGTGAATTTGAATGAGACCTGCGCGAAGGAAGTATCACCTAGTTCTCAGGAGTTCTTGCATACACTAGTGCGATAATGTACTATCTTTCGTAAAAGTAAACGGTGAATTTGAATGAGACCTGCGCGAAGGAAGTATCACCTAGTTCTCAGGAGTTCTTGCATACACTAGTGCGATAATGTACTATCTTTCGTAAAAGTAAACGGTGAATTTGAATGAGACCTGCGTGAAGGAAGTATCACCTAGTTCTCAGGAGTTCTTGCATAGACTAGTGCGATAATGTACTATCTTTCGTAAAAGTAAACGGTGAATTTGAATGAGACCTGCGTGAAGGAAGGATCACCTAGTTTGCATACTCTATCTTATTGCTAATTTTCTTGTAGATGCAAGGGGAATTGGTAGGCTTTAAGCTACAGTCAAATATTTTAAGAGCTGTGGAGTATTCGATTCTCTTTGTATTTCCAGGACAAAAAAAAATGAATAACGAATTTCCATTTGAGAAAAAGTATAAGTATTGGAAAATTTAAGGGACTAATAAGCATTATCTCAAAAATGAGTCACTCAACAAAAAAAAATGTATATGACATAAATTGTGTATTTTAACGCGATCTACATTTGTCGTGTAGTAAAATTTTGTCTATCTCTTATGGTTTACCAGTTATGCAAAAGTCGTTCACAATGAAGAATACTTTTGGAGACATTCCCAGAAAATTCGAGATATACATTTCATTTGTCATGAAAATATCTTAAACATATGATATTTTAATCAAAATCGTTAGAGCCATTTTTGAGAAAATTAAAATTTTCGAAAAATGTTTCATGTAAAGGGTAATCTGGGGTGGAGGGATTTTCTTGAAAACCTTCTTGTCGCATCTCTGGAAGATACTGAACCTAAATACCAATTTTGGTGTTTATCCGAATGTTCGTTTCTGAGTTATGCTGTTCACAGACACACACACACACACACACACACACACACACACACACACAGAGACACACATGGACACGTTTCCAAAAATGCTTTTTTTGGATTCAGGGGTCTCAAAACATATATTTCCGGTGAAACTTCGGTATGGAATTTTTGGGTGGAATACAATACTTCCCCTACTTACTATACGTATTAGAGAAAGTAAAAATTATTAATAAAATCCCATGTTGCTTAGTTTTTTTCTTTTAATTATTTCTTGGTGTATTAGAAACATTTATAGAATCATTTACAGCTAATAAGCCAGCCATTTGTGATGTAGTTTATTAGTATTTTTATAGAATGAGCACAGTTTTATGTGAATATTTTTCAGATCATAAGAATTAATTTCTCGGAAAGTAATTCAGTTGAAAACTAGTTTGAATATAACTCAGTTATTATAATATTAAAAATAATAGTGGTAAGTCATTCAACAATTAAATATGGCAATCTCTTTCAATATTTTGAAGCTAAACAGTTTAAATCTTTAGCAATGATACAAAGAATATGAGGTAAGAAAAGTGAATTTATATGTACAGAATATATGCAATGAGAAAGGTGAATCCATACTGTAAAATTAAAGACACATGTTTGGAATTAAATGGAGTAAAACAGAGGTAAAATGGCATAACTGCAAGAGGTACAGACATCAGATTACATTGGAATAAATAACTTGAACGCTCTAACAAGTGCAAAAGGACTGTACTTCTAGCTTTGGTAATTCAAAAGTGCTAAAATGCAACCCACCCCTGTTAAGATGAGGTTTTGTAAAGCTGTTATTTCAGTATGAAGTGAAACTGTGCATAACCGGAACAAGCAGCGAATTTGGCATGAAGAATAAACTTGTAAGGTTGCAGTTACCGTTTCCATACATCTAATCTAAACCTAATTTGTTGCGTCCACAGGAGTACATTACTAGTTAGCAATGGTACGGAATTCTCACATCGTAGCAGCTTTACCAAGTCTCGGTTATAGCTTTCTCTGGGAAATTGAAATATCGAGCCCTTAGTTACACAGTTTAGCAGTTGGTAACCAGAAACTTCACCACATCGAGTGTTGCAACCCTTCCAATACGATTGCGCTGTCAGACGTCGAACCCGAATCTTCTCTTAATCAACAAAGAGATCATTTTGTACCTTGGGGATCATATTTGTTTATACTACGGCTGGTAGAAGTTCCTAAAACTAATTGTATTTTGAAATCGGGAATCAGAGTGTGTAAATCCTAGAAATGACCTTTCTGGGTGTAGTTATGATATTGTAGAATTCTACCTCTTGAAAACGAAATACTGACTTACCTTGTCAGCTATGGTCTCTAGGTAACAGTGTCTATTGCCAAAACCTTCGGCTGCTAAACACACTCTTTCCCCAGTGGCGGTGCAAGAGAGACACACCATGTCTTCCTGGAAACAAAATACCAACCGATATTATTATCAAAATAGTCTCAATTTTCATATATAGCTGAAAATGAGGATATAAAATCTGCATTGGCACATGTGATACCTTATGTTTTAAATGTATATATATAATAATGTAAAAAATATATTTTTACTTAGTTCTCTCTTTCGTTAATCAATCTTTAGTTTTCAGTGCACGTAGTACTTCAATTAATGACACAATACGTATGCTCTTCTTTCTTTGGACCGCTTATTCATATGTTGAAATCAGGACTCGCCATGCATCTTTTCTCTCATCCGTTTCACTTATTCACACGTCGAACCCAGCACTCGCCTTCTAGTCACACACAGACAGCTTTTGTTGAGTAAACAGAACCAACTGAACCTCACAACAACCTCAGTGTAGGCGATTGAGTTACCTCTATACATGAAAGACAAATTCTCTGGAATTCCAGCAGACCAGGAGAAGGGAAATCCCTTAAGCTCTCTCCAGAGAACTGATTGTTCTGAGCAGCTCTAGTGTATGGTACATTGCAATCAGCCTCCCTCGGGGTTGGCGCTAAATGCGGTATATCACATAGTTGATTCGGCTGATAAATTTATACGGTCTAGCCCAGGAGCGTTGCAACTTGAGTGACTTCCCTTCATTCCACATGTGGGACGATAAAGCCATCACCGCCTAAAATCCAGCACTCTTCGCAGATCGTTGTGGCGTGGTTTCATTCGGCCAATTTTCAAGCATCATTGTACCTGGCGAGATAGTGGATATCTTTCAGCCGTTTCTAGCTGTAAGGTGCCCAGTACAACAGGCCACTGGCTCTCATCCAATTACAATTTGACAGGCGTTATACAGGTGAACGTATGTACTGGTATTCCATAGGCCGGAGGAACAGTGGAAGGTGCAGATACCTATCTCAATGTTGGCCGAAAGTGTTCCTCTGCCGTCTTCATATAGCGCTCCACCATCGCATCCGACAGTGCACGCAGGGAAGTAGTCAGAGTGTTGTATAACCCGAGGCGCTGGAGCAGTTCTCATATTAGGTTGGATTCAAATTGGTCTCCTGGTTATAGAGAAGGTCTGGGGGACCCTAATGTTCACTAATGTATCAGCTGCAGTCGAGTCCTCTTGACTGGGAATCATGTAAACCTCCGGCCACTTAGCGAAATCCATATGAAGCTATAAGTAGCAATTCCCCGTTCTATTCTGTGGAAGAGACCTGGCACTTCCAAGGTAATTCGTTGGAAGGGCACTCAAACGTTTTACTGTACATCTGCGGTCCACGACGGGCTGCCCAGATATCGCGTTGTTGGCATCACTTGGCTGAAACAAGCGGTAATATCGCGACATAGCTTCTTCAAAGACTTATTTATTCCGGGTTTCCCTCCAGGAGGTAGCATGGGTCTCCGCAACAACATCCTTTGTCTTGTTCGCCGGAAACACTAGCGTTTTCACTGCTGTAGAATTTCACACTCTCTTCAATACACCGTTCGTGTCTACTAGCGAGTAGCACTATGCACAATACTTCCTACAAATTGGGCCTCTGCGGGCGACTTAAGCCCATGAAGGGCGTTCGTTAGATTCTTTATCCGTAAAACTGGTGCATTAGTTGCTATCTTCAAGGTCTCTTAATAAAAACTGATTGCAAGTTGCAGCGTGACCGGGCGTAAGACTACTACACTCTCGTTCAAGTAGTGGCTGCAGTTTGCTGGATAGTATCTTAGAGAAAGGGCATTCGTGTTAAAATTCTGCCTATGCGATGCTTCCGATGACGTCTCCGGGTCCCCTTTAAATTCTCATAATACTCAGTAAATGTGTCTTGCAGGTCAACATAAGTGTCCGAGTCTCCAGGATATAGCTCTTACGCCCCGAATTGTACCACGGTTAGACTATTGTTGGCACCGACTCCGTCGCTGGAAGATATCAGAAATTTGGCCGGCACTGGGGCGGCTTTTCCGGTCGTCGTCTTTGCCACTTCAATGGAACGGGCATTGTTGATGTTATTAAGCCAAGAGAAGCTGCTCCATTACGTCGGGATTCTATTAAACTTCTCACGGGCAGCATTTCCGAAAACAAACTCTGGTAGTTAGACCAACACGGACATGTGTGTTAGCCGTTCTGTCTCCATGTCGAATTCTTGTTATGTTTGACGGGTTGTTACATTCTTGCTTTCAGCTGGTTCCGTTTAGGCGATATTCTCCACAGTGCCCTTCCAACGAATCAATTGCTTCGTCAGCCGTGCCTTCGGCGGGAAAGTTGCGAAGTGTTTCAGCTGCTTAGCTGCAAAGCAACCAAAATCTGTGTCTTCTCATCAACGTCCATTTATTGTGAGTAACAATGACTCAAACCTGCTCTTAAACACCGCCTATGATGAAATGCAGTCGAACTTTGTTGGTTTCATCGCTTTAGCATTTGCTGGTTTGGTATTCGTTGAACGCTCTATAACTTCGGCACAAGCATTGACTTTAAGCTACCAACGCATCTCTTTCATTGCGGGTTGTATCATTCTCTCGTTTTCCTTCGTCTTGCTGTTTCAAACTCCCTTCCACTCTTGGCGTATATTATCTGCTTGATATCCTTCGCCTGCGGTCTAGCGCTTTTCCTATTGATCCAGAAGCTCTTTCAATACTTTAAGTTTTCCTTCTATGTCAGGCCTACTTTCTCCTTACTTCCCAGGAATACACACGCTTTATAGTTTAACCAAATATTAGGTCAATCAAAAGTAATTAATCGTTTTTCCACACAAGCCGTGCGTAGGGTAAGGTTAGAAAGTTTGAATCAGATGATTCTGATTCATCAGAAAAATTCGATGCCATAGCCGGAATTGAACCACGGATGTTCTGGTATCCATCCGGGTGTTAAATTCCCCGGTTGAGGAATTTAATGTGGTACCGACATGTTCCTATGGTTACTCAGTTGGTTAGAGTAATACCGGTCTGAAACCAGAAGGTCCGTGCTTCAAATGCCGAGAACGGCATTGAATTCTTAGTCGTCTGATTCCACCTTTCCAACTTGATCCTACACACGCCTTATGTGGAAGACCACTTAATTACCAAAACTTCTATTGACTTTAGTTTGAAAATTATAGTGAAAATCATAAGTATGGCTGAAACAGAGTATACAGTCCACAGACAGCCAATGCTATGGGTACTGTTCTTACCTTCATTCACTATTCAGTACAAGAAAATATTGTAGAAGACCAAGAGATGTAAGATATACAAATAGAATTGACTTGGACAACATTGCAGTTCTTAAAGAAGGCGCAACAAAATACCAACACTGCTGAGATGACATAGTTAAGAAAAGTTTTAAATCATTTCAAAAAACGAGCGCAAAACACTTCTAATCGATGGAATGGGGTAGACGTAACCTATAGGTGGACTAAACTGTTAACGTACAAAGACTGTAGGTCAAGGGTAGCGAAAGCGACTTCCTTCCGCGAGTCACCAAATATGCAACACGCACTGCATCACTCAGCAGCATGTGAAAAACAAAGGGACGGTTGCAGGGAGGGAACGTCACCCACGAGTCAAAATGACTCACGAGTCACGTTTTCGCCACCTCTGCTGTAGGTGAATAAAATTAAAATTGGACATAACACTGGTGGCGTAAGACCTTTTAAGGAATTTGATACAACATTTTAATTGTGCAGCAGCAAGTGTTATCTATTGCAATGCAAGATGAGGCAAGGTGTCCTACCATATTCATTTAATATAGAGTAACAATTAAGTGCAAATTTGTTCCAACTGATTTGCCTCTGAAGCAGAAAGAGTACAACTTGTATTTAATTTGTACGACTTGCAAATCGTTCGTATTGTAAGACAGTTTCAGTAGAATTTGACAACCCTTTTTTTATTTATATCCGTGGAAGTGCTGCAAGAGGATGGAGGCAGGTAAGAGATTCAAGATTTCCTCCACCGGCCTTGAACGTATATGATGCTGTCATCCCAAATACCTCTGTATCCACAAGTAACTATAGAAATAATGCTTCTGACATCAATAGTAATGATGATAATAATAAAAATAAAAACTGCCTCTCTGTATTTCATCAAAATATAAGAGGCTTAAGAAACAAAGTAGATGAACTTACTATTAGTCTTAATACTGAAAACCCACTGCCACACATTTTATGTTTATCCGAACACCACTTGACACAACAGGAATTTCAGCCAATTTTACTGCATGGGTACTCTTTAGCAGCAGAGTTTTCAAGAAAAATATTACATAAAGGTGGGGTTTGTATATATGTCAGAAATGATATGACTTATAAAGTTTTGGATTTATCCAAGTTTTGTAGTGAACAAAACCTTGAACTCTGTGCAGTTCAGCTAAATGAAGGTAAATTGAATTTAACTATAGTAGCCCTTTATCGATCTCTCTTAGGAAATTTTGAAATATTCAGAAAGCAACTTGAACATCTTCTAAAATTTTTATTCAAACCAAAAAGAGAATTAATCATATGTGGTGATATAAATGTTGATTATTTGAAACCTAGTCCTCAAAGGGAACAACTCAGCACTTTACTTACAACACACCATATGACACATACAGTAAACTTTCCAACAAGAATCCAAAACAGCTCCTCTACAGCTATAGATAATATATTTGTAAACTCAGATAGCATTAATTTTTGCAATGTCTCATCAAAATCTAATGGCCTGTCGGATCACGATGCACAAGTTCTACACATTAAAAAGTTAAATTTAAAATCCAAACCTAAATATACTTATTAGAAATCTAGGGAAATAAATGAAAATACTCTGAGTGAGTTTAGCAAAATACTTGAACTTGAATCGTGGAATCAAACTTACCAAACGAATGGAATAACGAATAACATCTTTCTTCAGTGTTTCAAAACCCACTTTGACGCTTGCTTCCCGGTCAAGTTAAACAAAATATCTAACTTCAAAAGAGAGAATGCCTGGATCACTTTAGGAATTAGGACGTCATGTAGACGTAAAAGAGAATTATATGAGCAAGTAAGAATTAGTAATAATATAGATTTAAAACACTACTTCAAAAAATATTGTAAGCTTCTAAAGAAGGTAATGAAAGCGGCTAGAATATTGCATTACAATAAACAGATTCAATTCTCTGACAATAAAATAAAAACTACTTGGAATATAATAAAAAGAGAAGCGGGTAAATCCTCATTACAAAATGACTTAATAACATTAAACATTGATAATCAAGAAATTAGTAAACCTCATGAAGTTGCAGAAATATTTAACAAATTCTTGTTGGATGTAACAACAAAATGAGTATTAATTTTGGAAGTAAAGAGGCAGCTTTGGAATTTCTAAGATCAAATTTCACTAATGAAGTGCCTGAATTTAAAGTTAACCTGACAACGCCTTCTGAAATAAACAAAATTATTAACTCCTGCAAAACAAAAAACTCTTCTGGTTATGAAGAAATAACAATAAAAGTCTTAAAATCATACTCATCTCAAATTTCCACTCCCCTTAGTTATTTGTGCAATGAGTCACTAAGGTCAGGAATTTTCCCTGACAGAATGAAATTTTCCATTGTTAAACCACTTTTCAAAAAAGGCGAACGCAATAATGTTTCAAATTATAGACCAATATCTCTCTTGCCAATTTTCTCAAAAGTTCTTGAAAAGGTGATGTTTAATAGACTTTATAAATACCTTGAATGTAACAACATACTTGCCAGGGATCAGTTCGGGTTCAGAAAAGGAATGTCGATCAATAATGCAACTTATAAACTTACTCATGAAGTGTTAACTGCATTAAACAAAAAAATGCATGTAGGTGGGATTTTTTGTGACTTAGCAAAGGCATTTGACTGTGTTAATCACGATATTCTGATAGCAAAATTGAAATTCTATGGACAAAAAATGAAAGTCTAAGTTGGTTCGTATCATATCTAAATGAAAGAAAACAAAGTGTTGAAGTTGTCAATGATATTGAATTTGGAAAACATACATCAAAATGGAAAACAGTAACACATGGAGTGCCCCAAGGTTCAGTCCTAGGACCTTTACTATTCTTGATCTATATAAATGGCCTATCATTTTATATAAAGGATATTGCAAGTATAATTCTGTTTGCTGATGACACGAGTGTTCTGGTGACAAGTAAAAACTTGAATGAGTGTGTAATTAAATTGAATTATGTTTTGAACTGTATGTCACACTGGTTTAAAGCTAACAAATTATCTGTAAATCTAGACAAAACAAAAGTTGTTAAATTTATAACCCATCGATCACTACACACTCCAATAGAAATTGGGATTAACGACATGTCACTAGAACAAATAGACAACATTAAATTTCTGGGCCTCCAAGTAGACAGATATTTAGATTGGAAAGTTCACATTACGTATATCATACCCAAACTCAGTTCTGCATGTTATGCTATCCGAGCATTGGTAAATGTCAGTTCTATAGATACACTTAAATTAGTATACTATGCATATTTTAACTCTATTATTGAATATGGAATATTATTTTGGGGAAATTCGGTAGAAAGTAAACGAATATTCCTCATGCAAAAGAAGGTTATAAGAATCATTTCCAGCAGTCATAACAGACACTCTTGCAAACATCTTTTTAGAAAACTGAAGATATTAACCCTACCTTGCATGTATATATTTTCTATCTTAAAATTCTATGTATGCAATCGAGCCACATTTATTACAAACATGGAAATTCATGAGATAAACACTAGACAAAAGGGTAACATCCATCATCCCAGTGCAAAGCTTTCTTGCTTCCAGAAAGGTGTATATTACGAGATCATAAAAATATTTAATACTCTCCCTAATGATCTTAAGAGAAAAGTTGACAATTTCAATGTCTTTAAAACTGCTGTTAAAGAGTACCTATGCTCAAAAACATATTATTCTGTACAAGATTATCTGAATGACAAATTATCCTGATGATAATACTTATATAGCTCTGTAAGCAGTATTAGTAAATATTAATGACAATTGCCAGTTATATTTGATGCCTGCTCTAGAATTAATGAAGCTATTTAAACATATGTGTATTAAGAACTGACAGTAAATGCTATGCATTACAAATCAAATAGAACAAAATGATGAGACGAACAAAGGTACAAGCCTAGTGAATGTTAAAATAACTGTTCTTGCCTATACGTATGTTAACCTCATAACAGTGAGGAGGTATTCAACTCTGTACAAAATTACACTTGTTTTGCTTCATTTTGTATATAATATGTCTTTATTTTATTTTAAATGTTCTGTATACTATGTAATATTTATGTATATATGTAACTTTATTGTACATTTCCTTGACACGAATATAGTATGTGTCTATTTTATTTCAAATGTTCCACATTCTGTGTAATATTTATGTTTATATGTAATTTTTGTACATTTCCTTGACATGTTCTATGTTCACAAGCCTTTACGGCTGCTAGTGAACCCACAGAATACAATCTAATCTAATCTCATTAGTGGAGATCAGCGCACTTACAATGACGTAGAGGAGCAGTACAACAAATTACAGGAGTTAATGGTAGTTAAACCATCCCATTATTTGGAAATTTGTATTGTTGAATGAACAGCAATCCCAATTGCTAAGCAGGAATATTCGAGTCCAGCCGTCATTAAGTCAATATTATGTATGTTAGAAATCATGAATTCATAAGATAAATGGTTTTACACTATTAGGAGCCATAAACTACAATGTCCTGATAAGCTTCCCTATAGTTACTTTTCAAAGGGAGGATTACAAGGGTTAAAGGGGAGGATTAACCATAAAATCCTCTAGATGATTGTACAATGATTTTATAATGAACGGCGAGAGGTATATGAAATTAATTAAAACGCATTCGAGTTTAAAAAGCTATCCGTGAAACATCGAGTAAGCCAGCTGGTCTCTTACAAAAGCAAGCTCATAAATTTCGTCTTCGTCCATTGTTTGGAAATAATTCTCTCTCCCCCCCCCCCCTCTCTCTCTCTCTGACCTGGGTGTTTCTCGCGTTATGCAGAAACATCTTTATTTCCTCGTCGTCGTCCAATAAATATAATTCTACAATGATTATTATTGCTGGTGATAAGAATTATGTCAGTCCTGGACGTGTGGAAACTTGTTATCTGTCTATAATTGACGTATCGGCTACTCCAACCAGCTAAAGCTTATCGGCAAAGATATCATCCGAGGGATTGTAGAACGCCAATCGCTAAGAAATCCTGTACTTAGCTTTATCGGCAGATTGTAGAACCGGCCCTAAGAGCCCTAGGATGAAGGTCATCTGGATATATACCTGCGAAGAATGTCATACACACTGAAAGTTAAACCTGCTGAAGTAATGAGACAAAAGAAGACGAATAGACTTTAATTTACCATGTACATCTATAGCTGTAAATTTAAATAAACTTATACCATTGCATATTGATACCGTTGCTAGTTTGTCTGGTTCGGTTAACGGTTGCAATGTTTTAAACTTAAGAATGAAGCATAAAAGATTACTTGAAGAGACAGAGAATAGTATTAATTGCATCTATTATAAGCCACTGACAAAATCATACTATAGGTGGACGAAATTAAAATGTAGCTGTAAACTGAGTGGACCGTGGATATAAGCTATAAGTAGACGAAAGTGTTAACGGTCAAAGACTTCATCTAGATGGACCAAATAAAATTTGGACATAAAGTAGTGAACGAAAGCCCCCAAACATTTTCCCGAAGATATGGATTTTTGAGTGGTGCCACTGTTTTTGCCGATGAGCGATATGTTGGAAATGTACGTTCCCATCACCCCCTGAGTGGGGGGATGGGAAAAATCCGCACTTGTGTGTGTGTGTGTGTGTGTGTGTGTGTGTGTGTGTGTGTGTGTGTGTCTGTTTTGTTATTCTGTGAACAACATAAATCAGAAATGAAATTTTGAGTTAGTACAAAATTTCAAAAAAGAAGGTTCCAAATATATTACAGTTGCACAGAATGTCCACGAACTCGCACACCAGCTTTCCAGAATAGTGCATATTTTATCAACATGATACTGGATACAAAAGTAAGTTCTAGATATAACAATCCTCATGTAACAGCTGTAAAAGTTTAATCAATTAAAAGGCATGGATACCATTTTACTTTAGGCCAGACTTATATTTACACCAATATCCGGTTAAACGCTAGGAGTTCATCTTGCCGCCATGTTATTATACTCCTCATTGAGCCCGCAGTGTTTACGGCTATAAGATGGGAACTGTTACACTTAGAATATACCTGCCCTAACTGTTCCCAGAAGTCTTAGGTGGAAGAATTCCATTATTCACGCCATGAGCTAATACAAGCATTACAAGATCATACTCTGATTCCTTCAGCTTCTGTCCTGACCAATGTAACGAAGATCACCGTGTCCTTCAAAACATTGACGATCAGAATGAAAATATTGAAGATTATGAAAAGCACGACCAAAACCTCCGGAAAGAAATTTCGAATATATCGTGAATATTCTCTCTATCAAGTTGGAAACACACGAACGTCTAGAATGAGTCTTGTTAAAGCACGGTTCTAGACGAATATAAACTAATGGTCAGTGTGGTGTGCACGGGTAAAGAAGGGTTCAAAGCATGGCACTTGTACGCAATACGCAACAACTGCAGAGTATTGATTACCACTCCAATGCCCCCTCCCTCCAACCCACCTACTCCTGAGACTGAATAATTCATTTACCTGTTCTCAAAAGCCACAAAACAAAATCAGTTTCTTGAATATGCAACAACTTCTTGGGAGCATGATATTGTGTAATTAGTAGTTATTTCATTTGCATGGGGGTGTACGGTGATTAAACAAAATTTTACAACAACGTGGTTCGTTTGGGCAATCTCATCATGAGCGAACTTGAGTCAGAATGACAGGAAAGCTTTAGGGTTGGAAGTTTCGCCCAAAAATTCGATATCGGAAATATGGCTTTTGAAATCATCTGAATCTCCCCATAGCGTAAACTGGTATGTAAGCAGCATAACTAATAAACTAAAAATAAGATGGATTCTTGAGCTTTATATTTCAATTACACATTTTTTAAGGAAACTAGCAAATTACTTTCTAGATAATTTCTTCCCTAAACTATTCTTTATATGCAATATTTTCATTACTTTTTGTTTTCTCAAAATGGTTCTGATGAGTTTGATGAAAGTAGCACATGCTTGTTACTTTAACCTGACATATGCAATTTTGTCTTCAATTTTACAGAGCAGGCTGCGAAGTGCTCTCTGTATTTTTATGGAGATTTTTTATAATGTTTTATAACTCGGAAACCATAAGAGACAGAAATTTATTTGAGCAAAACTTTTGCTCTCGTTAAAACACACCGTTTGTTGCAATTATTTTTTTTTTAATTTTTACTGAAAGACAATGTAATGTTATATGCATTTTACACGTCCGGTCATGACCTAGTTGTTTATGCGACCTAAAATAAGCAAATTTAAAAAATTCGTGGTATTAGTCGCTTCCGCACATTCCCTCTCGCGAGTTGGAATTGTTCCTGATTGAGCACTTTCATCTACGGATCATGTACCTACATATTCAACATACTTGAAGGTAAGCAATGCACTATTTACTTTCCATACTACCTGCATATAGGAAGGGGAGGAAATTTTGCATTCCACACAAAAATCCGATATGGAGATTTCAGCGAAAATTTGTCTTTTGAGTAAAAAAGAAAATAGCTTCTTTAAGAAAACATCTACGCAGGCAGGCCTGTGTGGCTGTGAACGGAATGATTAAAAAACGAAACATCGGATCAATTGCAAACTTTGTATCTACGTTCTGCATTTTCAAGGATGTGACAGAAAAATCTTCAAGAAAATCCCTCCACCCTAAACTATGCTTTAAACGGACAAAGTGGTTTTCTCAAAAATGGCTCTAATACTTTTGATTAAAATACGCTAGAGATATTTGCATAACTGTTAATATATCTATATATACCCTGAGTATTCTAGAATTCCGTAAACCCTCTTCTTTGTAAATTTTGTTGTATAATTTTATGTAACTGATAAGCCATAACAAATCGATCAAAGCTTACTAAATGAAAGATTTAATTAAAACAAACTTTCCGTAGCATGAAAAGTTTGCTAGATATTCGTTACCATTGGTCTGAATTTTAAAGCCAGCAGAAGCAAACTTATTGTTTCCCGCTTTTGTCTACAATGAAATATGTAATGAACCCGTTTCTGCAAGTTTATATCTTGATTAACATGAACTAACCGCAAAAAACAAGCTACTGCAAGATAAATTGTAACAGATACATAGATAAAGCCTGGTGTGTTATATTCAAGGGTTTCTGTACTTAGTATTGTTGGTTTTTATATCTCTTCAACAAATTATCTTTATAGAAGCACTTGCTTCATATTAATGAAATAAACGTATGCAAACTGTACTACGCTCTATAAACGACAAATATAACATACACAATAGAGCAGCAAGTTTGAGAAAGAACATTTCAATTATTTAAAAGATTCATATATGTTACCAGTGACGGAGAGGCCATTCTGTTGTAGAAGACAATGAAAGAGCCGACCAGTTGACAAATACGCCCACAACTTGAGCGTTATGTTAAATGCCCAAAATCCGTTTTTAGAAGAATAATAAAATATAGGATGTCCACTACATGGAATGATCTATGGATAAAAACCATAAATTCTTCACTAACAAAGAGGTTATTCTTTCCAAATGTGTATAGCAGTTAAGATGTAAGTATGCAAAGTGTGACTTTTGCGCGTCCCAATGGACTTGCTCTCGTGTATTGGACGATTCGAGAAAGCACTATTTTTCACAAAAATGAACTTAAACTAAATTTCTAGGTTCACTAGCCACGTATTCAAGAGCTTATAACTTGAAATAAATAAGTTTTCTGCACACATACTTAAGGTTTCACGGCCGGCGTCAACATTATAAAAATTATTATTAAAATTCTTAAAACACATCGGGCTTTTTTAGCCGTGATCTAAATGATAAAACATCGTCTGACGCTTCGCCGGACATTCCGGCGGGCATCTTCAGAGGACACACTGAGCGGTTTCTGGCACCAGCAGGAATCAAGCAATCGAGAACAGGTCGCCCAGGTTCACCTGGGCGGAATGTGATCGCCACGGTACCTGTGCGATAAACAAAGTACACAAACTTTTGATATTTGTCTGTGGGAGGAGTTTAGCTTTCTGCGCTGCCGTTGGCTGGGTCTCGGAGATCTCACCTAGGCGGACTAGCGACTATATGGTGACCAAACCCAATACTGCTTAACTTGAGCGACCGCTTGTGTGGTCGTCAAACCAAGCAGGCTAGCATGGCCTCAAAGCAGGATGGGAAAATTAGGTAATGGTATAGGGGATATCCAAATTGATAGCAGGGCGGGTCGCTGAGATGGTCACTCATCCAGCTAGTGACCAAGCCCAATGCTGCTTAACTTGGGGGAACTTGTGATGTGTAGGGTTGGCAGACCTTAGCCTCGGGGTCCAAGTCGTCCTTCGACAACCGGTAACTCTTTCTTCGTCTTGGCGCCCTATGGTCATAGCGACCCAAAGAGTGCACCAGCTGGTTGGTGTGGTAAGTGATTTTTGTCTACATGGTACGGGTTCTCTCGCGCACCACTCCGCGATATATGGGAGACTGGAATGGGTGTGTAGGATGTGTGACGGGAATCTACGTCCGGTATCATAGATCATCCGAAGCGTCCTGTTCTGGACGGTTTGCAGCCTGAGGATGGTGGTCGCTGCTGCCGATCCCCAGACCTCGCAGCCATACAGAATCAGGGGAGGGATAATCGCCTGATATAGGCGTAGTTTGAGGTGCGTAGGCATTGTGGAGCGGAATACAGGGTACAACTGTCTGAGTGCGACGTGGTCGAGGCCGACCTTTATACTGACATGTGGAGCGAACGTGAGCCCGCGGTCGAGGGTGACCCCGAGGTATTTGGCGGAGGTAACCCATGGGATTCTCCTCCGCCGCAGCTTCAGGGACCGCTCTGGCCGCCAGCGACGGACCTTCACCAGAAGAAGTGCAGAGCTGATGGCCATCCTCAATATCTCGCTCCACCTGCCAATGACTCGGAGCTGTCGCTGTAGTGGAGGGGAACAGAATCGGGCATTGTAGTTCTGCGCCATGATGAGGACGTCGTCCGCATACTGGCACGTAACAGTCCTGGGTTCCGTGGGGAAGTCCGACATGTAGGCCGCGAAAAGAATCGGGGACAGTACACTGCCTCCCTGGTCTCCGGCGGATATAGCAGGACTGATGAAACCTTCCCTTCCACTCTCACTCTGAATGTGCGGCCCCGGAGGAAGCTGCTTATCACGGCGAGATAGGCGGGAGGGATGTCTGACTCCTTGCGTTTGTATAAAAGGCCTTGATGCCACGTTGTGGCAAAGGCCTTCTCTACGTCCAGCAGCACCGCTATGGTCTTGACGTTCTCCTGGAAGCCCAGTGAGGCCTTCTCGGCCAGTCGCAGTAGCTGCAGGGTCGTGGAGTGCCCATGACGAAAACCAAACTAGTGGTCCGGAAGGAGGTGCCTTTCATCAAATACAGGTGGGAGGCGGGCTAGGAGCAACCGTTCAAAGACTTTTGAGACGGTTGGGAGTAAGCTCAGTAACCCACCTGTATTTATACCAGGGACAGTACAACGCGTACTAATCCGATTGGATGACAGCTAGTCATTGCGTTACCGGGCCTGGAATTTGGCAATTAGAGCGAATGTGTTTTGGTGGTTTAATATATATTTTTTTTAATGCCGGTAACTAGACTCTATGCAATTGGGTTAATTCTTCCTTTTTATTGAAGTTGTTACGATGTTTAAATGTCTCTATGTCCTCACGATATAGCTTGGTGTTTTGTTGAGCACTTCTTTCTCGTGAAATCTGATATCATGGCCTTGGAATAGTGCGTGTTCTGCTACTGCAGGCTTCTCTGTCTGTCCTAATCTGCAGCACGCTTTATGCTCCTTTATTCTGGTACAGATACTACGTTTTGCAGTACTAACATAAACCTGTCCGCAGCTGCAGAGTATGCGGTATACTCCGTGTGTGGATAAACGGTTTTGTTTATCTTTCACAGGACGGAGACATGAGGAAGGAATGAAGTGAAGGGACCACAGAAGGCTACAGGCCTTAGGCAGACAGGCCACAGAGACTCGCGGAAGTCCTTAAGAGTTCTAGGCTCGAAGATCCGTCCCACTGCTGGAGATGCCTAGAGATTACGATGAACGGCCCCTCGACTAAGCACACCAGAAAGATAAGAAGGAAACGGAATCGAACGGAAAAGATGGAAAGGAAATCGTTGTACGAGGGCTGTCCCAGAAGTACCCAAGCCAACAAAGAAAATACAAAAGTTTTGGAAAAAAACATCTTTATTTCTCTACACGGTCTCCTTTCAGCTCGAAACACTTTTCCCAGCGATGTTCAATAGCTTCGATACCCTGGTTATAGTGAGAACCGTCGAGTTCTGCAAAATATCCATCAACGGCAGACTCCACCTCTTAACAAATCGCCATTTCTTCAACTTTCGAAACATAAAATAATCAGAGGGGGCTCAATCTGGTGAATAGGGTGCATGAGGAAGCAATTCGAACTTTAACTCATTGTTTTTGGCATGATGATAATGGATGCGTGAACTGGTGGATTGTCTTGATGAAACAAAATTTTCTTTTTCCCTAAATGCGGCCGTTTTTGCTTTATTTCACCATTCAAACGCTGCAATAAGTTCGCATAATACTTCCCATTTATTGCTTTTCCGTTTTGAAGATAATCAATGAAAATTATTCCACGCGCATCCCAAAAAACTGACGTCATGTCCTTGCCTGCAGATGGAACTGTCTTCGGATTCTTTGAAGCCGATTCTCCCTTTTCAATCCACTATTTTGACTCTTCCTTCGTTTCAGGTGTGAAGTGATGGACCCATGTTTCACCCATGGTTAAGAATCGACGCAAAAACTCGGCTTTATTGCAGCGAAACTTTGCCAAACACTCGACTGAAATATCCTCACGATGCTGCTTTTGTTGCATTGTGAGTAAACGCGGCACCCATCTTGCGCTCAGCTTTCTCATGTCTAAATTTTCCGTCAGTATGTGATGTACAGCACTTTTTGAAATGCACACGATGTCTGCTAGCTCGCTCACTCGGTCGACGGTCATCCAATAACATATTGTGGATTTTCTTCACAATTTCTGGCGTGATCTCTTCATTTGGTCGACCACTGCGATGTTCGTCTTGGCAGCTCGTACGGCCTCGGTTAAACTCTGTCACCCAAAATTTTACTGTTGTAAACGAAGGAGCAGACTCCCCAGAGTAGAATCTAGCTCAGCTTTAATATTAGTTGGACTAAGACCTTCCAAATGAAAGTATTGTATTACATAACGATGGCCAGTTTTATCCATGTTTACAAATTTGCTGAGAGAGTTCACTATTAATGGCTGCCAAACAATTACTAAACAACGTAGCATAGTCAAATTTCAAACTTATGCTTTATAAGGTTGATACTATCTACCATAGTCAGTTGTTTGAAGCAACAACCACTATCTATACGTCAGGTCGGGCACTTCTGGCACTGCCCTCGTAGATGAGAAACTACCCCAGCATTCACCTATCGACCAGGGAAAATTGTCAGAATGTGCGATGTATATGAACGGAAGTGAGAATCTGTCGGATGCGAGTACCTCGCTCGGTTTGCAGGGTATGCTAAATCTAATGACAGAAGTTGTTCTGTTGAGCAAGTACCAGTCCTAGGCGGAAACACGTTTCACCAATGAATTCCATTCAGATACTTAAGAGGGATCACATAAGTTTTAAGCACTAGACATTCTTTCTTTATGAATCAATTTCACCCACTTTTAACCCACATCAATATCTTTATTCACACGTTTACTAAAACTGTCTTCCATTTCGAAAAATTTTACTGGTCCGTGTTGACTTCTTCATATAATTGTGATATTTCAACTGCAACTTCAAGACACCTGTACTTAACCTACAATCCCCTTGTACCAACAATTAAAGGGGAGGACTTCTAAAAATTCATAATAATTGCCAGAAGAGAAGTAATTGTTTTTCAAAGCAGAGTAAAAGTCGTTCACAGAAATCTTCTTAAAAGCTATTGATAAAACATCGCTCATAAAATTTTAGTCACACTCCAATAAAATTAATATTTCCTCCTCTGATTAATCTGCTTGTGAAACATATTTAATGTGATTCAAGAAAGCTAAGCTTTCAGAACCAGATTCTGTATCCATTTTAGGTTCATTCATTCACATGCTTCGTTGCAATATGAGTCATTTGCTTAAAACAACTAGCTTTGCTTACATTTGTAGTTTTTGAGCATAGATGTGAAAATAGAATGTATTTTTCCAAAATTAATGTTAGCATTATTAGCACCTTTTTATGTTTAGCCATGATTATCTGGAGTAACGTTAATTAACTTGCATGTGGAATCCGAACTTTCTTCTGTTTGTTTCAAAGACATTCCGCATACCCATTAAAGATTAAAAATAGTTGACACAAACTGGGTACACTTATTCGAAGCATAATTCGCCAGTGAGTAAAACTGACCGCTTCCAAGGATTTAAAAGGTTCAACAAGTTACTAGTGCCTTTATCCAGCATGTTTGCTTTGCCCTACCAGACACAAGTTTTAAAGCCGTGAATAGACAGAGTATCAATTTATTGCGACAGTCTAAACTAGCGCAACACAGATTATCCTTTACATTATAACAAACAACCCCTAACTCGATCGCGGTAAACTTCTCGTTTTGTTCAGGTAACAAAATACTTCCTCACTTTGATTATATTTGTGTACTTGACTTTTCTTTTAATAGACATCTATGGACTGCGCGTGTTGCTTCACATAACATTTCCACCATCAGAAATGCTCAAATCTTGCTTACATAATGAGCATCAAGCACAATATTCACTACCACCGGGCTCTAATTAGGCCAAACATTCTTCTCGTGTTTCTAAATATTGTAGTTTGTCCAGTTTTCACCAATGTGGTTTAGTTCAGTTTTACTCGTTTCACTTTTGTGATTGCGTATAGCGTGAAATGAAAGACGCATGAAGTCGCCACTTCTTCCTTCCGCTACACTTGATGGGGCGTCGAATGCAAGACTTCTCCAGTCTTTTGCAGTAGTAGCACTCACTGTACGCTGCAAGTGTCATCACCACCTCACTCGAAGAATAGCACTTGATGTCGCATAGAAACGCACTTTCTAACTCACGGGCTCACTCGTGAGCATGTTCGCTTAAATACAAGTGCAGGAGTTTCTGGAATGTTCGCAGGAGGCGCAGGGGAGAACTTTCCAAAAATTTTGGTTATCCCTTGCTAGCGCTCCTGGAATTTGTGTTGAAAGATAGCGCTCCTAGGTGCGCTTACCTTTTCTTATCTCTTCAACCGGTCATCAAATAAAAGAAGACTACATTTGTCAGCAAACAGGATGAAACTGCGAAACACAGCGAATACGGAACCGGAGGCTGAGTTGGTATCGATTGATAATTGTACCAAAGATTCACTGGTCTGAGTAATATACCTATACTATGGGCCGACTAACCTAGCGGTACCTAGCAGCACCAAATTTTAACACAATGGAAGAAACTGTAAAGCAATTTTAATATTTGACATAGGTACCGCTAGGTCAGTGCGTTCGCAGACTATGATCCAGAGCAGTGAATCTTTGGCGATTATCAATCGATCATTCTAAAATCGTTATAAACTCAGCCTCCAGGTCTACCAACAAGAACGTAAGGATACTGGAAACACGTGCGACCCGTCAGTCCTATACCGGAAGCTGAAACGTTAGCTGAATAGGCAGTTGGCTCTATGCCTTTTGTATATCACGAGAAACCAAGTACTGGCGACTTCTAAAAAAACATCATTTAGATCTGCTGGAAATGTAATAAAATATATGCAGTAGACCTTGGAAAAAATTGGGCCGAAGAGACTACAACCTAGATGACCCTACCTACAGTCATGGTTCCAAAGGGAGCTACATTCCAGTAAAGTATACTGTGCCAGTGATAGTGAAGCAGCTTTCATTTGATCTAAGGAAGCCCTGGTGTATTTGCTGGAATTACAGCATCCGACTCTATCAACTCCTAAACCAGCTGATCCGTGCCTATCTGGTGTAATGAGGCCCTTCCCTCATTCCCATCGACAACAGGACAGTAAGTCTTAAGGCAAAATCCAGGAACAAGAAGCCCTTTTTGCTTTCTTTACCACGCACTTATTGGTATTGCATTCCATCCAAAATTCGATATCGAGATTTCACCAGAAATACGTATTTTGAGGTCCCCTGAGTCAAAAAAGAGCAATTTTAGACGAGGGTCTGCGCATGGGTGGCTGTGTATGCATGTCTGTTAATCCCAAAACGAAACGTTCGATAAATACAAACAGCAACTTACAAAGATGCAACACGGAGATTAAAAAAGTCCCCTACCTGAAACTTCCCTTTACTTGGAGGTTGTTTTGAAAGGTTGCACTTTCCCAAAATTGTCTCTAGCGATTTTTATTAAAATACCTACCATATGTCTAAGATATTTACATGACAAAGAGCAGAACCTGAAATTTCTGTGTATAGGCTATGAAGTCCTCTTATTCGGAAGGAATTTTATATAGTTTTGTATAATTGGTAAGCTCAAAGAGATAGGCAAACACGTACTGCACAAAAAATGTATATCTCTTTAAATTGCACCATCCATTTCAAATAATTTCTTGTAGCCTTTGCAATTTCCGAGGCATGCGTTGTTATTGGTTTTACAATATTTGTGATTTTATTAAGGTGCTGTCACCACTCATTGTTTCTCGCGATGTCATGGAAACAGCATGGAATTGCTAGCTCAACATTTAGTAAACATCTGACTGTCGATTCGGTTTCCTCTGCCCCTTGTACCCTCAACGAAATGTGCAATTAAATTATTTCCGCAAAGATTTATCTCGGTTACCATAAACTGAATAGGAAAATAAGCTTCTGTAAGAGTAGTTTGTGGAAGCTATATAAAAGTATAATAGGTTGAGAAAGTCATGTGAATGTAACACGTCGTATTTTATAATTGTCAATAACTCGGAAAATTCCGTAGATTGAATTGATAAATTTTATAATACGAAAATGGAACTTCTTAGTCATTTGGACTCCCTCTATTCTTCCCCTCAGAACGGTAGTCCCCTCGACTTCCGTTTGCTAGGCAGATTCATAGTTTATCTATTCTTGTAACTGGGGAAGGAACGCATTTTTGCCCTCTTGCTGTAATGTACACTTGCATATGTTGTTCATTGTAATTTAGGGATTCTGACAAAAAAAGAAAAGGTATAATCGCAGTTCAATAGATAAACCAAATCTGAAAAAAGCATTTGTTTATTTAGGAAAATAGTACTCAAATATAGCCGCCACCGTAACTTTAATTTGGAAGTTAACAAAAAGCTTAGAAATGCAGAATATATACATTTCACCTTGCAAATACCCAGGGAAATACACATAACAGTAAGCTTTATAGGATCTGAATTTTAAATAGTTAATGCAAACAAATTTATTTTTACCTGTAAGGCTTCACAGCGAAATAACCAAAAACATTTCAGCAGCGCGTTTCCGAATTAAATGCAATGAAAATGTCTAATAGGATAGTGTGTTACGCATGTACATATTAACAGTGCTTTTCCTTCATACTGGCCACCGCAGGGCTGGTCGCGCGCCGGCCGCCACAGCTCTGTTATCTCGCAACCTCTCACGTTCTCATAGCTACAATGATAATAAGCGAATACCTTACCATAACAGATGTTGGAAATGTTATCTTCCTCTATTCACACATTTCCGGCATCTTATCACGAAATTTTCATTCACACTGGAGAGTTGAATATCCGAAATTGAATGAATTTCTCACCTGATGTTTTCTTTTAATTCCCACAATGTATGGGGTTTGTTGCATACACCTTATTTTTAATGTGATCACCAGCCGGATAAATTTATGCAACTGGATTTAGCAAAACGATAGAGATAATTTTCTGACGATACACGTTTCCATTTATATTGCTAAGTTTCGTCGCAAATTAACGATATTGGAGTACAGAGAAATCCGTTTAACACACGAGATTTTCTTGCATGATTCGAAAATTGGTATGCAGTGAATTATGCACTATACAAAATAATAAGAACTGTATTTTTTTGAACAAACAATAAATGCAGATACAGGAATGGCTTACACACAGCGATTTTTTGCAGACGTCTGTATTTTCTCAACGCGCATACAGGACATTAAATGTAATTCGGGAAAGTTTTGAGGATAGGGTAATTAGCAAAGAATCATGGCCCTCATGACCCCTGACTTAACTGTATGTTATTTTTAACTATAGGGAAAACTTGAAAAATAAGGCGTGGACAACATACCTCATCATTGTAAGGAATAAACGAAAACGGGCGGGACTTTCACTCAATTTCGGATATTGAGCTTTCAAGTGTGAATGAAAATTTGGGGAGAAAATACCAGAAATGTGTGGATAGAGAAGGACATTAACATCTCTTATGATAAGGTATCATTGTAACTATAAGAACGTGAGGTGGTTGCGAGGATATTAAATTGTTTCGGCGGGATCCGAGCTGCGGCGGTGGCGTGTGATCAGCCTTGCGGTGGCTCTGTAAATATTCGTAACAATTTATTCCTTTGAAGTTTTTTTATATACATTAGACACTTATTCAGATTTTGATTTAATTTTGGCGATATTGCACCTTAGCTTTCGTTGTCACCAGAGAGGCGTTTATCAATGTTATTTGTACCTAGGCCTAGATAGGCTAGCGTGGGCGTAATCAGGGCGCTGAAGGACATTGCATAAATAATTAAATACCTGAACGGAGAAAATTCCAATGTTATATTAGTTTATATCGAGACAAGGTGTAATTTGCATGAAGCCCAACGACTGTACCTAGAATTATTTCAGGTGCGAAATCGCGATACAGGAATTGTGTATTATGATGCGGTAACCACGGTCAATCACTACACGACAAAATTTTGAATAAGAAGAAAATGTCTAATGGAAAAAAATTATAGTAGCAGCTGTGATATCGCTCGTAATACTCGAAAATTGCATTGGGTGTGTTTAGGATACCTAATTTAGGGAGTTTCATAGCCTTGTTTCTCAGAAACAACTTACAAACTTTCGCAATATGCACACGAGATCTTTGAAAAATTCACGCACAATACAAACGGGACCTCCAAGGTAACGTCTCCGTTACTATTTGGGTAGTTCACATTGCAGCTTCCACAGTTTGTCTGCTGAAATATAATAGGAGAATGTATCCATACAGACTATAGGCATGGTGCGCCGCCTCATATGGGCAGTGCATCACACTCGCATTCGGGAGCTCCTGGATTCGATTTCCTGACCATAGGTTTTTCGTGGTCTTCCCGATTCGGTAGGCAAATATTGGATTGGCTTCTCTTCTACCACGAACTTCCTGTCCCCATCTGTTTCAGTGTTGAAGGACCAGGCAACGACGTTTGATGTGTTGCGACAGCACCATGGATTGAGCTTTAGAAAGGTTTCTCCGTGACGTTTGGTGGACCTACTGTGGACCCCCAGGGGTCACAGGGCTTAGGCGTGACTAGCCGGAGCCGGGTAGTGCTCTATCTGCAACCATTAGAGAATCCGCCTTTTCAACGTACATCGTCATCCAGATGTCTTTAGGAACCTTTCTAAGGAACTCTTGATGAGATTCAATTTTGTATTCGGAAATTAGTTGTAAAAGGTAGTCTATGGAAGTGTTTCTAAAAGTAATAGAGGTCTTGTAGATGTCTTTTCGCTCTTCTGTGTATTGGCCACAAGGTTCGAATGTGGAATCGGTTTGGTCAGAGTTGGTAGAGGACGTGGGAGATGGATGCAGGAAGTTTAATTCCACACTTGTGGAATCTGGAGAGACCTTTACGCAAGCAATACGATATAAACCTTTGAAGCCAGCGGATCGGTTGTAGGCTCGTATAAGCCTCTGCAATTCCAGCACCCCCGACTCCAAGGAAGTCAAGGATTCTTTGGAGGGAGCGTTGGTTGTTGGAAGGATTTGCTGGTGAGTAGATGAAGTGGAAGTTGTCGCCGTGGTCGAAGGTGACGAAGGAGGGACAGATTCCTTTAGTGGATGGAAGGATTTTGTTGTGGTTTCTCTTGTGGATGATGAATGTGAAGAAATTTTTTGTTTCTTCGGAGGAGATGGGCTCGGGGACGGTAAACTAATCTGCCAAAAACTTCAACACCCTAGTCCTATTATCCTACGGAATAACCTGCAATAAAATTCAATTTTCTATAACCAAATGCGCGACTACCAGAAAGCGCATCCTTTACCAACTGTGGTACAACCACGGAGACTGTCGATTTCGAAGACTCACAAAATCTCATCTACTGAAACAAAAACTCACAAGACAAACCCACCATCATATATTCGAACGAACTATCCTTTCCTTACCACACCACCACATACAAACATCAAACCGACGGAGAAAACATCTACTTGAAGATCGAAACGCTATCTCCAGGACAACCCAAATTAGTGGATGTTCCGTTCACCCAACTACCACCCGCAAAGTATGGAATACTTGGTTAATATCCGATAGCAGCAAATCCAGCCATCACACTCACCGGACCTCAAATTAACAACGATCCCTTTCAAGAGAAGCAAGACGAAGGTTTCTACAACTCCAGAATTAAAACGCAACTCTTCCTGCCATGTTTCTTGACTCTCCGAAAATTGCTACTCCCAACGGAGCCATAAAGTTTGCTTACAGAATCCGCATGGAGTTCAAGATAGACTACACTCTACATCTGCTTCTATCTATCACGGCCGATAGATCCTACAAATCGTCTATCGTTTATCATCCATCTAGACAACCTCTATGGCGGGTAAGCACTCTTTGGAATACATCACAGTTCCATAAACACCATCAGCAGCAGCACAGTGGAATAGGCCTACCGAGGATACCACTATAAAAAGCGATGCTTGCAACTACCATCTCGTAAGAGCTCTGTTGCATTGGAAGTGTTGCTTGCTCTTAGATCCAATCTCCTCATCCGATAACCCAATGCACAATCTATGCTTCCAATACATGCATATACTCTATATTGTCTACCATCCAATGTCACTCCGCCTCATGATACTCCAAACACGCCAACATCTCCACCAGACTACCCTTCCTGCCGGACGGTTGTAGTACAACCCCTGTATACCTAGTACTTAACCCTCCCTCCCAGGAGTCACAATAGAAGCAAAAAGGGCAACGGTAGCCTTCTTGCGGTGCTGTGCTGTGTGTTTCTAGAGGCACCTCCGTCTATGTATTCCTATTTCTCTCCTACGGCTCAGTTTAAGCAGAAGCTTTCACCATGTGTCTTACAAATAGCCGGCATATAAGAAACATCACTGCTAGAATACGTCAAAATTAGTAAGAGATCTTTGTAGCATGTGCACGTCTCCCTTCAAGCTGAGGTGAAGCCAGCTCACAGTTGTAGAACCTTTCAAATATTTACCTAATTAGTAATAAAATGCGGAGTCTAAATCAATTAAACTTCATAATATGCAAATGAGGCTCAATATATTAATACCTCACTCCAACGCCCACGCCTCAGCTACCTTTCTGTCAATGTGGTCTGTCATAAACATTGTATTGTTCTTGAACAAAGGATAACAGTTGACATTGTCAGGTGTTATAGCCCCTACTTGCTTTTGTCAAATTATGAGTATAATTAATCTTGTTTTGTTGTCCTCTAAATGCCCTATTAATCCTTTGTTAGGATATCTATATCTATGGTCTTTTTGGAATGCGTGGAATTCTCACGTGTTGCACAAAGACCATCGTCAGCACACTTACAAATGCTAATTAATACCTCAACCTACTTTTCTATTGTTCACCTACCAAAAAACCACCCCAACCCCAAGAATAACCACATCTCACACACCAAAAATTCCTCCAGGTGGCTTTAGAGCGGTTGGAATTCTCACGAAGGCTCCCCACACATCACATTTCAAACACTGGTATGCGGTTTGTAACACACTTATGGATGCTAATTAATACCTCACTCCACTTCACGTGATATTTTTATATCGGAGGTGGGGGTATGGTGGTGGCTTTTGGAATGAGTGGAATTCTCACGTCACAAAGACACGCGTAGCACATTCTAAAATTGTTAGCGCACTTATAGATGCTAACTAATACCACACTTCACTTTTTCTCTGTAGCACTCAAAGGAAAAACCCCGATCAAAGCTGTACGCACGCATCATATTCGCACAAGCTAAAGAAAGAAGTTCTACATTGGTCAATGAAATACTGTGAAATAATTCTGTCTCTCCAGAGAAAACATTAGTTTATTCCAACGCTATCTATGCAAACAGTATAATTTCCCGAAGAAAAGTCCTCCATTCCAGCAATATTTGCGTTTTATGATAAATGGGTATAATGCCCTCATTCAATAGCATCTGGCAGTATATCTATACAGAAAGAAACCCTCATTCCATACTATAACAACATAAGAAGATCTAAGAATCTCGAAGTGTGCATGCATCTCCATGCATCAATGAGAGAGAGAGACAGGGAGAGACACGCAGAGTGATGTGATTACATGTATCCAATGCTTTGAAAATGTTTTTTTATCATTTTAGAGAACGAATTCGCGATGCGCTCAGTTTTGTTACAGGCCGATCAAAAATGTTATCTTTCATAGTTTCGGAGTGCATAAAGTCGTAAAATAACGTATTTTAATCACTGGGATAAATGTTCTAACATCTCGTGGTATTGAAAATCCCTTGGAAAACACTGAAGCATTAATTTAATACAAAATTACTTCTCTCCGAGGGAGAGAGAGAGACGTGGAGGAATGCGCTTACATGCACTTAATGCTTTTAAAATGACATGATATCTCCCTAGAGCCTGAGTATAAATTCTGGGAATACACAGTACCCTAGTACAACTCTATCAAAAATACTATTGTCAATAATTTCGGTATCCAGATAGCATATTTGTTTTATGCATTGAGGAAAATATACTATCGTCTCACGCTATTTGAAAAACTTCTGATAGAACGTCAAATCATTTAATCAAGTTAAAATCACGTTTACCCGTTATAACATGTATTGTTTTATGCCTGCAGTAACTGCCCCATTCCGAGTTGACGGCGGCAGATTTCCCTGTATGGGGATCTGAACGCCCTAAGGTCGCTTTGTGTGCGCTCATGACTGGAGTGAATGCGTGGAAAAGAGGGAATGCCATCCAATTAACATCCTTATAATATGAATAATAATAATAATAATAATAATAATAATAATAATAATTAGCCAAACGTTTTGCATTTCCTGAAGAGTCCGAACAGCTTGTATTTACATAAACTCCTAAAAGGCAGGGTTTTCTGCCACTATTTATCGTTTTCGAGAAAAAAACAGTCTCGCGCATAGTTAAACTAAAGAAGTGTACACCTGCATTTGAAACGCAATGCATTCTTACCATACAAACATCACCTAGGCTCTTTCAAGCATTTCAAATATATTATACTAAAAAAATCAGTGCGTATCCACAAATAACCTGCATTCATATCCAAAACCATCGAATTTCTAAAAAGGCTCTTATCAGGCATTTATTTCACTCATCAACACTGAAACCCATTGAATTTCGAAAAAGATTCCTTTGAAGTATTTATTTCATTCAACATCAATGCGCGTCTCTGAATAAACTCCTTTTATGGATAAACACCATCGAATTTCTAAAAAGGCTCTTATCAAGCATTTATTTCACTCAAAAACAATGCACGTCCATGAATAAACCACTTTCATAGCTAAAATCATTCAATTTATAAAAAGGAACTCTTTCAAAACCTACGATTTTATCAAAAATAGATGGGTATTCATAAATAAAATGCTTTTGTAGCTAAAAGCTGTTTTTCCTCATTTTGCCTACGGTTTTACATTTATTCTAACATAACAGGATACTATTCATATAAATGTATACTCTGAGAGATCCCCGAAGATATAATCCCATTGGGTAAACTAATCACGTGACGTGAAGATATCCCGACCAATAGCGAGGCGGTTTCAGGAACATGAAATCCGCGCGTAGGCGCATTAAGCTGTTTTTATGATTATATAAGGATATGGTTAGGCTGGATGGACCCACTATTAGCGTATTTCATTTAGTGTTAATTACCTGTAAAGTGCTAAAAACTTGCTGTGTTCATCGAGAATCAACTAAATACCTGATTGATTTCTACAATGCATTCAGCGTAACCGTTAACATGCGAGGTGCTTATATTGGGACATATTTTATGAGGTGAGGTCTACCCGACCGCTTTGTTTTATATTTTCTCATCTTTACAGATAACTCAAATATGATATCCTGATGGCGCAGGTTATTACTTAGTGACTAATAGCAACTAGTAAAATATTATATGTTGACAAAACACTACATATGCAACCTTTATACAACTTGCTTTAATTAAACAAAACAAATTAAGGAAAATTACAGATAATGACTTCCATTTTTGTATTAACTGGATTAGTACAAAATATTACATAATTGATTGCACATTGAGAGATGACAGTGTACGATTGAACCACTGACAACAGCATATATGATAATGTGCTCTGCTATATACATTTTTACAATACTGCAATTATTTGTTATTGAAGAAAAACACGTGTGTTTATTATTCACTGGTTTAATGATGGAATAAAGAAAAGAAAAAGTACACTTATCAGTATATGTTACAAACAACTCAAAGAAACAGTACTATTATTTTGTAGACAAAAGGATGCACATTTATGGAACAAGAAAAACTGCTTGAATTTCACAACTGTGCTGCACATTGCTTGCAACGTTTTTTTTGTGCATACAGGACACACCGGATTGTTACACAGAAAACAAATATAAGATGTCTTCCTCTTCTTACGGGATTCACATATTGAGCAGTGGTTTTCTCTTCCCAAGCTTTTCCTCTGCTGTGTAGGCAACATCTCTTCTGATAGCCCCAGATCCCTTCGAATATATGCTTGGAGTTCACGATGTCCTTTCGTGCCATTCGTCTTCTTTCTAGTTGAGGTTTGACGAGAGCTCTGGCCAGGTTCTTCATGTAATCAAGCCTGTTTATCTTGGAATATCTTTATAGGAGCTGTATACTGTACAAGAATTGACAGCTCTAATGTCCAGAATCCGGTAAAATATTGCTATGGCCATCGTCTAGTATGTCGACTACTGCAGTAGTTGGCGCATCCAGAGAATCTACTCTTTCCTTAGTCAGATTATAAAATTCTACCATCTCCGGTTTCTGAGTGGTGGTGTCAACAGATGCTTCATGATGCATAGATGATCACTGCCTTGTTCTGTTTAACACGTACAGACTATACTCTTGTCTTTTGTAAATTCAAATAAACAGGAATTTCTCTGGATTTACTGAAGAGGAATTCACTTGGTATATCTCTCTTACGTATTTTTCCTCATTGTTCCAACATAAGTCAATCCCTTGGTCTTCGCGTTATCCAAAAGCTTTACAGAAGAAAATCAATTGTCCCCTTTGACGTTCCTGCTTGTTCCTTGAATAGGCTTTGATAGGCGCATTAACTTGCGAGAATATGTAATGTAGAATATACAATCCGAGAAACTCAAATATGTCAGTTAACTAGCTAAATATATAGTTCAAATAGAAAAAATGCATGCCTTGTCTGTCATTTGAATAATTCACTGCAAAATAATGCGTGGTGAATGTCTGTTACAGACAGTTTAGCAGATCGTCTCAACGAGACTCTGAAGATAACAGCTTCTCACCGATTTGGAGAGTTCAAGATCTCGAAATAGACAGGAAATATGAGATAAGAAGCACTAAGAGCGCAAACGAGATACGGTACCAGTATCGTATCCTCGCTGGATGATTGCCAAGTGTTCTTGAGATCACTGTATAATTCTATAACAGACGAAGAGCTTGCAGAAATGTCAGGAAAATTATATCTGGTATACGGCGAAAAGGTAGAGATGGGGAGATTTAAGACGTGTAAATTGTCTTTTGTGCTCCCTGACGAAGGTATGTAGAAATATCAAACTTAAGCGTTCAATGTTTTCTTATTTCAAAACAGCTGTCTCAAGAATATCTCACATAAGGATACAATCATTGTAAAAAAAATGCATTAATCGCTGGATACTATGACTGAATTCATCTATTTATTTACACATACATAAGGACCGAAAGTAATGACCGAAGTTGAAAGATTATAACAAGTACACAGGTGAAAAATAAGTGAAAGTGATACCCAAATATAGGAATGATTAAAGGTAATACAAAAATTGTATTTGCTGGATGTTAAAAAAGGATAAAAAATAAATACATGTTTAACCTTTCTGATTGCAGGTAAATGGAATATTCGCTCTCAGCCTATAAGAAGAAGAATGCCGCGGAAGTCCAAAATATCGCTCATGGAAAGCATGAAAACTAGAGAGACAGAGAGAAAATTCAATGACGAGAAGCAGGAATGACTCACTTTTGTGTCAACTTCCACTGTGTGTCAAATATGAATGCATACACAGTCAATGGAATATGCATCAGGTCCTTTTTCGTGTAATAATTTGAAATGCAATAAAGATACCTTATCTATCTTAGCAAGATTTATCTATATCAACCTCAGTGAAAAAACATACCTAAAATGTAACAAGTTTTCGACCAGTGATAAGGCTGCAGAGTGCATTAATTGCAAATGCATTAAACAAACAATCATTCAAACATATTATTTATGATACTCCTTATCAGCTAGGTCTGTATTCCTATATCATCCATTCAAAAAACTTACTCTATAACATTAATCGTTACTTCAATTTCTGATCCTAGATTTATTTTTTCGCATAATTTTAATTACATATAAGAAAAAATACTTAAAACGACTCATTGACCTATAGGGAGATCTCTCATCGCATTGGCGCATATGGATACTGATTGATAATTTAGTTTGCTTAAGTCTGGTTACACATCTAACCAAAAAGTAATTTTTCCACAGGCTATAGAATGAAAAGAACCATCACAGAATCCACTGTATGTTTAAGAGGAAAAAAACATGGATATAAAGACTAACAGAGGGGTGTCTAGATTTCAAACCCGGAGGAGGGCGATGGATTTTTTCGGGTATAAAGATCGTCGGTATGGCTTACTTCGGAAGGTAAGTAAAGCCAGTGATCCCGTATCCTAAATTTGCGGTACGCAAAAGAACGTCAGGGGTGATAAGGAGGACTCTACGCAAAATTTTCTGTCTTTCACGTCCAATATAGAATGTGACGCTACGGACCACAGGAGTTAAGAGCATCCATAAATAAAACTTAATTTAATTTCTCTGGATAAAAGCTTATCTCTTCACCATCATTCTATTTTAGTATGTATGTAGTACCTTGGTGTGCTTCATTCGAGCAACTTGAAAGATTTCAACACTCCAATTAGCTTAAAATTCCTTTCGAAATCTCTCTTATTCTTAGATATCCTCATATAATCACCAGCACTACACTTTCTTGCACTCCTCGTTTCTCTTCGATCTTGATTGTAGTTGTATACTGTCAGGAGATGATCGCTGTTCCACATTTCGTTAGGTTTCATGCGAATGGTAGAGAGGTAAGTGTCGTAATTTGCAAGGATTCCCGGTAAAACATGTAGCATCTTGTATGATCCTTGCAATAGAAACTCTCGCTACATCATATTCTTTAAAGTTGTTATCAATCATTTAACAGCAGCTGCCTTCAGGTGCGTATAGGCGCTGTAGTGATTGATGTTATGCTTTACCATTAAATTTTTAATGTACTTGTTATAAAATTATTTCCCGTTATCCCTCTGTGTTCTAGGGCGGCGTTGTCAGGTATCTTCTATAGCTTTGGCAACTTGAGGACCCGTCTTACCCTTTAGCGGTCTTGCATATGCCATTTTAGAGTAGAAGTTGATTGCAATGAGATGTACTTGAAATTCTTATTGATTCTTGCATACGGGATCATTTCAACCAAGTCGATCTGCACCAGATAGTGGAGTCCCTTGCTGATATCTTTCGGCGCATAAAGTTTCTTCAGACTGGGGCGTGGAGCTCGCTTGCTGTACTTTGCTTCACTGTCTTGAATAATCTATTTAATTTCTTGTTGTTGCCAGGTCTCTGTATATTACGAGAGCCTCAGACCATCCACCGAATCATTAATATTCGGTCCAGTAGTTGTAGTCGTGCTTCGTGTTAGGGTGCTGCTCTTTGCGCTGCAAGCCTAATCCTTTGTGTTTCGTCACTAGGGGTCGCTTTTATACTTGTATGAATTGCCCGAACGCAATTACCCGTGCCTGCTGAGATTTCATCGATGAACATGCGTTACTTTCAGCATATTCCTGTATGTTTCAAGATCCTCTTTTGTATAGGGTGCATTTCAGGTATTATCTTGAAGATTAGTTCCCTCAATTCTGGTGTAGTCTCATACCTTTCGTCGCCTACTCAAACATTATTATTGATGAAATCAATGATTTTGTTCCCTCTCATGTAGTTTCCGTCCTCGCATCTCAACATATATGATGCATCTATTTCATTCATGTTCTTCTTACGAACTTTATAATGTGAGCTCGAGAGTTTCTCATCTTTCAATGCTTTCTCCTCCTTGTTTGTAATATTCTTTTTCTGTATTTCCAGTATATCTTGAAAAGGTTCTGTTCATCACTCTTTGGGTTTCAAACTGTTGACCTTTAGGAGCACGTAACTTTTCTTTTATAGTCCTCGTATGCTTGGCTACAACTTCACTAAGCCGTATGCTCTCGCTGTTCATTTGGAAATGACATTGACATCATACTTTCATGTCTATATATACCCCATTTATCAAGATACTTTTAGTTTACATGTGATTTTCAATTCGATATTTAAAAAATGACCATTCTTTGCTCGATTTGCCGGAGCATGAAGGTTGATCTATCTTCATTTGCAATTGGAGTGGGGAATTTCCAACCATCTCCTTGTTTATAGCAAATAGTGTATCCGATTTTGCAATAACCGGTGTTGGTGACGTCATATAGCAGACAATTACCACACCGTTTACACTCGAATTGTAGTACTGGAGTCCCGATGTTAGCATGTACCTCTGCGAATTCCCTCTGACAGGCTTCGTCTGCAGCATAATTATGTACTCCGCCCTCAGTTGCACTAATACGGCAATATGGCGTTCACCTGCGATTTAAGAGTATTGACATTATCCGTAATGGTTGTCAGATGCTTATCCAGGGACTTCTGCCGGTTCACCAGAGTTTCCATATCTTTCCCACTGTTTATGTAGCCTCACTACTGAGGGAAGCAAGTCTGCTGTTTAAATAATGTTTGTATTTGATTTTTGTTTCTTTCTCACTATGGCTTTAACAAGCTTTTTAGTTGCTTCATTGCTGTCACTTATAGGATCTGCTATCTCTCTTGTTCTTCTTTTTTGAAATGGAACGTTCCCGTATGAATTGGGTGGAGGCATTCTAGTATATGTATATTGTAATACATGCTTCTTATTCAGCATCGTGATTCTCTTGAGGTGATACTGATATCTTCATTCTTATCGCGTCCAAGGTAATATTGTTTCCAGCGTCACGTTTAAGAGTATTTTAATTGAGATATTCCATTACAGCGTCATGTTGTATATCTAGCGATTTCTGGATGTGGTCCCTATAGAATAGTTTGAGGTTCCCCCATGCGCTGATATGTCGCTTTTTCGGTGAATTCTTGCATTTGATGTTCGGTAAAAGACGTAAGCGCATATACGTAGTGTTTAGTGCATGCATCATATTCTTCCTCAAGGTCCTGAACAATGCTCAGTGTCTTGTTCCTGCATTGATAGTTTCCTTCTCCATCTCTTTTTATGATGAACTGATGTAGTGACCTCTTAACTGATGTAGTCCTCTGTGATCCGAACCTGCCATTACTCATAACGAACTATGAATGAGCAATTTCTTTATTATCTACTTTAATATATACATCAAATCCGTTCCTACTACGACTCTCCTTCATGGAGTACTCGGGAACTATCACCATAAAGTGTCGTCCTTCTGAGGAGCTCTCCCAAACACCTGTGTACAAATCTTAAAACTCTGTATACGACATGTCTATCTTTGCGTAATCTTCATGTGTGTGCTTCAAGTTTAAGTTATCTTGTTTGAAGAGTATAATCGTGTTCGTTTTATAGCGAATTATATGCTTTGGCACTTTGAAATAGGATTGTGCAAGATCTTTAAAGTTCACATTTCGATGCCTGCCCATGCTGTAAACGGAGGCGATCTTGTCACGCTTTTCTGTGATGAACATCATCGAATATAAAGATTGAATTTTCTTTAACTTCTGATGGTTTCAAGACGCCTTCTCCGTCTTCATGAGCATTCACTCCTATACCGTCAATGTTTTCAAGGAGCTTAATGAGATATTGATACTTTGGCTGATACAGTGTCTTTGAATAAATGTGCAAGTTTTCAAATCGTGGTGCTTTCTCATGGAGTATCATATTCAGCAATGCATTTGTTTTTCCTTCGCTGGAACTGACTAGAATGAGAGCTCTAACATTAGCAGGAAACAGCTTTACGTGGCGTTTGTGTCTAAAGTCGATTTCAAAGTTTAGCACCTGAATAGGCGGGGAGCAATTTTGCTTCACAAGCTCCATCGTAGCAACTAAAATAAAATAAAATAAATAATGCTTAAGGTATACATGCAAATCATCGTAAAGTGAGGATAGACTGAATATAAAAAAACAACGCAGTGATAAAATCAATTAGTATACCATGGGAACTAAGAGGTTTAAGATCGCAAGAGGTTTCCGGTTAATTAACTCTCTCGTTAATTGACTGCCATTTGAAGCACAGTGCCCTGGTTAAATATATTGAGAACCCGGAACGAAACTAGAAGGAAAGGTTAAAGGGAAGCGACCCCGAAATCAACCCCTTAGACGAAGACTGCAAACTTCACGACATTGCCTCCGCCCAGCATAACGACTCGGCTTCAAGAAACATTGCCGATAGAATCTCGGCGGAAAAGGCGTGAAAAAGCGTGCAATCGTCTGATGCTATATTAGGCGAAAATTTGGGTAGCGAGTCTGGTAACACCAATTATGAAGGGAATGGCAGCTCTTGGTGCTGCATACAGGAAGAAGAAATGCGGGGGATTTCTACCTCTCATACCAATTACTGCAGCTCTAGGTGCTGCTGGAGGGGCAGGTCAAATTACTACAGCAGTGAATAAGGAAAGGTCTGCAGATAAACACTTGCGGAAATTGTGGGGCATAACAGCGAGATTAAAGAAAGAGGAAAAGGCCTTCGACTGAAGAAGAATGGGCAAGGAACACCAAAAGGAAGAGGCATCAGAGAAAGAAGGGTAATTTAAAACCTCGAGCAGAGGGCTATACTTGTCCCGGAAAATACATTGAGTAACATTTATTTCGTCTTATATGCTCAACGTTAAAATATTCTCATTTTACAGGTGTGTACATGCTCCACCATTTACCTTCAAAGCCGCGTTACAGAGAAAGACTTATCGTCAATCCCGACAGTTCAGAGAATGAAGGCACGCAGTGCGTTGCTGTAAGGAAGAATGCCGACGCTGCATATTTTTGGATAGCTTTGGAAACTTGAAGCTGCCGAAAGACTTAGAAAGGTACCTTGGCGACCTTAACGTGTTGCATAATACCAAGAGTATTCAGAATTTCAGCTCAGTCATCTGCGGGCATTTGTGCTCACAATTTCCACCGCAGTGAGTTACACTATCGTCACCAGCGGCAATGATTCTGTTCTTACTACATACCTTGAATCCCCCTCTGTAGATGCATGTTAAAGGGCATTATAAGATTGTTCTATTGAATTTTGAAACCTTCTATTCTATTCCCAATGTTGATCAGAGAAACAATAAATTTCAACACATTTACAATGATGAACTTAAGGTCATCGATAGATATACCCTATGGAACTTATGAGATTGCAGATATTAATGAATACATCAGAAATAAGCTAGAGTTGGATGAGAATGTCTTCTTTATTTGACTATTAATAATTCAATGAAGGCTGAGATTAAATGTCCTGTGATTGCGTTTTTCCAATGAGTGTTCTATAGGATCACTCTTGGCTTTCAGTGACAATAAAGTTATCAGCTGTCTGAATCTGATTTCCTGGTAAACATATTTAAAGCAAGCATCATACGAATGGAGTGCAGTATTGCAACAGCTTGTTTCATCGGTGGTAAAAGCGGGCAGTCGATCTATGAGTTTTTACCTGGCACTTTTGGGTATTACATTTCTCAAGAACCACCAAATCCAATTTACCAGCCCATTATAGACACCAGCATTATAGAGCAAATCAATCCTCGAATAGTGGACCAGAACGAGAATATCATCGACATTAGAAATGAAGATATAAGCATAAGACTTCACATCCACCGCAATGGCAATATATTTTAGAAGTCAGAGGCGCCGAGGATATAATAATGGAGTGATACGACGCTCACATCATTCTTTGCATTTGACATCCAAATTCGACGACAAGATCACCTAAGAAGAGGAGCGTGTGCTTCTGGCATATAATACACCCGCTCTGGACGCTAATGACGGGATTAGAATCCCTTGCCAGGCTGAGGATTTATATACTTTACCTAACCGGAGTTAATTATTCATCGAGGGAAGTATTACTAAATCTAATGGAGCAACTACTACTGCAAAGCTTACCAATAACACCACTACATTCATGTTTGAGGATATACGACTGGACATGAACGAATCAACTATTGATCGAACCGGAAGCCCAGGGACGCATCAACTCTGCGCAACTATGCCGTACTCAACCCGATGGAATCTCCTCGCGTGTTGAACGTTGCATGGTGCTACTCTGGAGACGTTGACATTATACGTGCAGCAAATAGAGCCTTCAATACTAGAGTGCCCCCGACGGTGCTTCTGGGATTTGTCGACAACTACAAGGAGCTCATACTCAATGGCAAACTTGAGTTGGTGCTGATTGGATCCAAGGACTCTAAAAGCTGCATCATAGCGCCTCATGGGAGGAGGATGCTACTGTTAAACTTGGGTAAATCGAGGGGAGAGTGCCTGAGATTCGCCCTTCTGATGTGAAAAGGTTTAAATTCTCAAGATTGTCAAGTAGGAGAAAGCGCTGTTTCTCCCTTTAGGACCATGGATCTGCACTCTCAACCATGAGCTACCACATACTAAATCATTCACCTGCAATGTCACCACCACATCGAAAATGGAGAAGCCACGATTTGTCATTTTTGGTGCTCAAACTTCAAGATCGAATAATGCATCTAAAGACAGTTCCCTGTTTGATCATTGCAACATAAATAATTTTAGGCTTTATCTCAATAGTGAATCTTATCTCTACCACGACATGAACTTGGACTTTGGAAAGTCAAAGTATGCTTCATTGTACGAAATGTATTCAAAGTTTCAAAACTCATATTATGAAAAAGAGAATTATCTACCATTGAAGAGAAAGGAGTTTCGTATATATGCGCCTATATTCTTTATAGACTGCTCACATCAGCCCGAGGAGGTTGTAAATGTCACTGTCAACATTAGAATCAAAATTCAAGCTAGTGCAAATATCCCTGCACAGACCTCCCTGTATTACCTGATAATTTATCATAAAGTATTCAAGTCTCCGACTCATGTGCTGCAACCTTTGTTTTAAATGAATCACTGTAGTGGAAGGATTTTTTCGTTAGGAAATATAGGATGTGTTTTTAAATGAATAATAAAAAATATGTAAAATTATATATTCATTTTTACTACTTTTTATCATACAATTCCAGTACTTGCCTCCTCCAGCTCTTCGTTCTTACGTAAGTCACTTCACTTGTAAGGGCCAGGTACATAGATGACAATGTATGTGTGATTCAAGTCTTTTTAGCTGGGAAACTTCATCACCATTTAAAAGTATTTCACAGCTATTTAATTAGTGTAGTTTCGTTCACAAAAAGTACTGGAATGTCGTAGAAGAGCCCGATGTTAACGCTGTGTCTTCTCGGGATGCAGACGTCTCAGAGCGCCTTTTTGCTTGCATGTTTTTTTGGGAGTTACGATGGTGGATATTGTAATCTCCAAGAGCTTCAGCCTCCTTCGTAGATCGGCAAATCCGTCCTTATTTCCATGTCCGAAACATTACAGAATGACAGTCTTAGAAGCTTTTGGAAATTAGGTAGCCTGAAAAACAATTACGTTTGTTAGGTTACAGGGAAATCAAAACTCAACATTTTTCTTCTAGTCATAGAAATACATTAATGTTTTCCTGAGTTCTACCTGCTTGCCGTGGGAAGACTCTGGAGTCAGCTATTAGATCACCGTCCACCAGGGAATTGAACTCCTTTATATGATTAATAGCCTGCGCGGGCGCTGCAAGGAGGTATTCCACTATATTCTGTGAACCTCTATTCTCCAAATCCATCTTGTTTTAGGTGCAGGCGTCCTTATTTGAATTCTGCAAAAGTCATAATGATTTCCAGATACTAATGCACGATAATACCAATGTGCGATAGTACCAATCTACGACAGTATTGATACGCAATTAATTTTTTACATTAATGACTTCCAAGATTACTTATACAGTGATACCGATGTACGATACTGTTGCACATGCAATTACTTTTACACTGCTACTTACTTTAAATTTCTCTGCCTGATCTGGTATACACTGCAATTCTCATTGCATGGGAAGTATGAGGTCATCTGATCGTACACCTCGGCTTGTCGCATAGGACCGCGTGAGTGTATCCATTGTAGTACTCTGAATGACACAGGAAGGTGTGGCTTGAAGCGATACTGTCCACCTCATCGTCACTTTCGGAATCAGCCACGCTGAAAGAAAAGCAAATAGAATTCAATGAGTCATCTTATTTTCCAAGAGTAAACTTTTTTAGAAATGACATAAAAAATCTGTACTTACATAATACCTTTTGTAGACGGGAGACAATTGTCTATGCAGATGCCGCGAGAAGACATCTGGTCATGATATAAAGGCATGGTACACACTACAGAGTGTATAATGCGTTTGCACGAGTCTTTATGATAATAACTGTAATGTGCCTCTTCTCCGCACTCGCTCCAAAAATCATCCATGGTATTATATCGTCTCAATTACACATCAAATAATATTCTAGACAGGCGCTATTGCACTCCTTGTACGCGAGATAGAAAACCGGTTCATTACGTCACATATAATGACAGTGTGGCAAGGGGCCCGTGGGAGCGTTCTGCAGGCTAAGCTGTGTTTTTATTGTGATACAAGATAATCGAGAGACGGCTGGCCCACGGAATGCAGAGGGGGAAATAATGCTGTGGATGTTAGTTCATATTGCAGAGGGTAGTACACGGCAAGGTTTTTGATATCGCAGGTGTGGGTTTCATGTCACACAGATGCTTGGGTGTTGCGGAATGCCATGGGGGAGGGATGCAGGTATGTTTTTGGAAGAGTCGGGTGGGGGAGGTGCAAAACAGAGATGGAATGCCAGGGGAGTGGGGAAGGACGCAGGTGCGCATTTCATGTCACTCAGGTGCTTGTGTATTGCGAAATGCCGAGGGATGCAGGTGTTTACGACCATGTGTGAATAGAATCCAGTCTCCTTTTGTTGGAGAGGACAACAAAAGAAGGGACGTCTATTCTCTGGGGAAGCCATCCATTGTTCACCAAACAATATGCAGGTGTCTCAGTGAACAGAATCCAGTCTCCCTTTATCGAAGAGGATAACAAAAGGGTGTCATTTGTTTGAGAAGGTATCTCTTGTTGACCAAACAATACAGGGGGAGGGGTATAACACTTGGCAATATCAACTGTCATTCTTTGTTCAACAAACAATACAAGATGTATCAGATACCACATTGTCATGAAGGTATTAGGGGACGGGGGCGGTGGTGTGAGGTATTAGTTAGCATATTAATGAGCCTTATTTGCCTATTAGGAATTTTTAATTATTTAGACTCCGCATTTTATTACTACTTACCTACTTCTACACTTTGTTCAGATAACATGTTATTACACAATCTACAAAATAGTTTGTCTTCTTTCTTTCATGGTTATACTCCAAACTGATTACAATATTGTCGTTTACAATATATTTGTACGTGAAGAGGCAAGATGAAGCACAACACTGACTTCTTTTACTTAATACTGCTTTTAGTATAGTTTGAAAATGTAAGTTTACGGTCCTAAAGAGGTTCATAGAATTATTATTTATTCATTTTCACGGTACAAACATTTGACGCTAATCATAATAATTAAAAACTCATTGTCGAGAAAGCCAGGGGTTATTATCGCCGTGCTCATAAAGTTCAGGTAGGGCATGTTTATGTTTTTAGGTGGTTGTCATTTAGGATAATTGTGGTCACTGTAGACAACATGTTTTTTCAATTAAAGGCTTCCTTAATAAACAGCTGCAAGTCACAGATAACAGCTACATATGAACCACATGGGTAGTCGAAGTATTTTCCTACTGCTGGCATACTTTTCCCTTACTTCGTAAAACCCCAGCTCGTTTTCTTGCACTGAGAGCAAATCAATCGTGGTCACAGTCCTCTTGATATCAGGAGCGTCTCGCCAAATGAAGTGGAGTGAAGGGGCCCTTCACTAAAAATTTAAAGCTAGTTTTAATGAAACAATAACTAGAACCCGGAAGTTGCGGACAAATACGTTTCTATTTAATATCTGAAGACGAGGCCCAGCAGAAAATATGTTCATTATGGGTGATTGTAAGCTAGAAACTGGTGAGCTTTATTTGTCCTTTTTTGCCTTTTTTGGTGTTTTTTTGTAACTTTACCTCCTTCAACAGCATTTTTTTCTGCCCAGCAGATTCTAGTACAGTCTCCGTTCCAATTTATTTTAACAAATGCACACCAGTTGTATGTAAAACTGTTAAGACTGGCAATAGCAGGATTTTTCCGTAACAGTATATTGAGAGGACCGTTTCTATTATATCCATGTCATTAGCTCCATCAGAGGGGTGGCTTCCTGCGAGAAACTAGTGCAACCTCGGTAAATATCCCGTTATTTTTTTACCAGCATCCTGATGACTTCAAGCAGCGGGAGGGGTGGGTTGATTATATTCACATCTTATATTTATATGCAGTTTCACAGTTTGTGGAATGAAATCCAGAGCGTAAACATGCTTCAATCTAAGGATTTGCTTCTTACTTATATTAATAATGTATTAGTTTGGTTTTACTTAAATAAGGTTATGAATATCTTACTTCCTGGTAAAACCTCTTTTTTGCGACAGCTTATATCTAAGCTTGAGTGGAGGTATTTTCCACTGATGGAAGTATTCTTTTCTGCAAACATTGCGAGGTAAAAGTTAGAGAAAAAAGTGGTTCCATGTCCAACAAATTATTGAGCGTGAGAAACACGCGAGAGTAATCTTCCGGGCCGCGGACAAACGGAAATCTTAACTTCTGTTAGGACAAGGTGGTAGGGAATGTTCTAACCTGTCTCCGTTTTGCGAAGACCTTTGCGGTGCCTTTGATAGCGCGAATATTCCGTTAGCAAAGATACGCAACGAGTCCTTCAAAACATTTTAGAACGGTATATTAATCGGAACATTCCTGATGAGTCTATTCTTCGGAAGGAGTGCGTGCACCACTGTTTTGAAGACACCAATGAAAAAATCAGCGACTACGTTGTGATAAGTCCACATTTGTGTCCATTGACGAAACAGGTGATGAAATGGGTCGCTTCGTTGCAAAGGTGATTATTGGTATGTTAAAGGAGGACAGATCTGGGTTAATGTTTATCCTCGCAGTGGAAATTCTGGGGCGAGTGAGTCACCAAACTATTTGCCAGCTGTTTGACAAAAGCCTGTTTCTCTTGTGACCACAGGGAGTAAAGCATGAAAATCTTCTGCTTTTACTCACCAATGCAGCACCATACATGGTAAGGCGGAAAAGGCAATTGCAACGTTTTGATTTTTACCTTGCCACACGTGTCTGCCTGCCGACAATTATCGTGCAGGAGTAAAACCGTTCGTCATATTCCCTAGCATAAGGTTTTCCTCTCAAATGTATAATTACGGTCCGTAGAGAGATACAGTTCGCTTTAGAGCTTATAGACATTGCTTCTAAGCGGGCAGTTGAACTTAAAATGCATTATTTATTTTTTTTGTTTCTATAATTCGAAGGAGGGCGGCGCCGTGGCTGAGCGGTTAGACCGCTCGCCTCCCACCGAGGCAGCCCGGGTTCAATCCCAGGGACCTGTATGTGGGATTTGTGGTGGACGAAGCGGCGTCTGGGCGGGTTTTCTCCGGGTTCTCCGGTTTCCCCCGCCATTCATTCCACCAACTGCTCCATCATCACTTTTCCTTTCAACCATTTCACCAACATTTTGTTTCATCTACTTCCTTCATCCCATACCAGGCATTTGGCTGATCACCCATCCTGGATGCTCTGTCTGATCCATGAGTGTCTGCTCCTCGACGGGCCTCTGACCCCAGGCACCCGCTTGTAAGTCCTGGGGGTGTAAGTCCTACATAAAAGGAGGGTAAACAGATAATGAATGAATGAATATAATTCGAAGGCATGCTTTGGCAGTGTTTTAACTAAGGATCGTTTTTTGTGTTATGCTTAATGTGATCAGATAACTGAACAGTGCGTAATTTAAACGCATCGGTCATGCATTACATTGCTTTTCTATCGTACTTTGACGTGCTGGGATAACCATGGAATATTCGTAAGACGCATGAGAAGTTTACATTTTTTTCTCTGAATTGACACATTGTGATAATTAAAATATCAGAACATAAGCGGATTCTATCACATACAGGTTTTAACATTGTGGGGGTTTCTAAATCAATCTTTTTACTGATCCAGAATTTGCTGGGGCTTTGGATCAATTTTTACAGTGATTTAGAATCACCCATTCTGTACTACTCGAAAAGGATGTTGGATAGGAGTTTTAAAAATAATGCCAGAAAGCTCGGCAAAGAAGGTTATTTTTAATTTCAACAACATAACGATCCTAGGTGTATAATACCAACTATTTCCCCGGCTAGAAGCGCCAGAAAATTTAGAGTTATTTGATCCCAGGTATTCTTTTAAGACTCTGCAACCATTGATTATATTCGGTATAAAACCTGCAGCTCCACCAAATTGCACAGAAAATATTCGGAATGAATTTGAAAAAAACACAACTTCAAAAGAACATAAATCCCAATGAGTGAGTAGTTCCAAATGCGGCTCAGAAGTCACAAAAGCGTGCGTCTGTAAGTGTAATCAAATTTTACGCAAGAACAGCAAAGGATTTACCTATTAGGCAGTAGGTACTGTATAAAGCATTATTCCCCAGTGCTTTTTCAAAGTAAAATGAGTGGATTTGTTATTTCGAAGTTCAGAGACCAAAACAATTTTATTTGGTTTTCATTAAATCTGTTATTTATAAACTACAATAAAGTTATTTTAAACTGTGATATTTACACCAATATTCATGCAGCTATACTTATCAGCCATAGCACAAAAAACACCCTCTTCTAAATACAAAAGCAAGCACATTAACCCTATTACTAAGCGCCGATGCTCCGTCTTACAGCTATTTGATGTGAAACAATGCAATGCAGCAATAGTGGAAACAGGCCAATTGAGGTAGATATAATGTCATTTCAGTGCTCACCAAAGTAACTAAGGAAACAATACAAATGCATTTTAGTACGTATCACGGAGGAGCCAGTCGGCCCATTGTGCTTCCCTGGGAGGGAGGGATGAGGGGAGAGACCCGACCAGATCCGGATGTCGATGGCACAAGCATGAACGCTTCCAGATAAAACGCATCCGACGCCGCACGAACTCTGCCTACAAACCACTAACCTCCAGGGTTGTCCCCCGGAGCGGAGCCCCACGCTGAGGACAGACCTAACTGAGTGACGCCGGGGAAGAAACCTTTACAGAGCGCAAACCACTAACCTCCAGGGCTGTGTTCCGGAGCGGAGCCCCACGCTGTCGACAGACCTAACTGAGTGACGCCGGGGAAGAAACCTTTACAGAGCGCAAACCACTAACCTCCAGGGCTGTGTTCCGGAGCGGAGCCCCACGCTGAGGACAGACATAACTGAGTGACGCCGGGGAAGAAACCTTTACAGAGCGCAAACCACTAACCTCCAGGGCTGTGTTTCGGAGCGGAGCCCCACGCTGAGGACAGACCTAACTGAGTGACGCCGGGGAAGAAACCTTTACAGAGCGCAAACCACTAACCTCCAGGGCTGTGTTCCGGAGCGGAGCCCCACGCTGAGGACAGACCTAACTGAGCTACGGCGGGGAAGAAACCTTTACAGAGCGCAAACCACTAAACTCCAGGGCTGTGTTTCGGAGCGGAGCCCCACGCTGAGGACAGACCTAACTGAGTGACGCCGGGGAAGAAACCTTTACAGAGCGCAAACCACTAACCTCCAGGGTTGTGTTCCAGAGTGGAGCCCACGGTGAGGACAGACTTAACTGAGCGACGCCGGGGAAGAAACCTTTACAGAGCGCAAACCACTAACCTCCAGGGCTGTGTTCCGGAGCGGAGCCCCACGCTGAGGACAGACTTAAATGAGTGACGCCGGGGAAGAAACCTTTACAGAGCGCAAACCACTAACCTCCAGGGCTGTGTTCCGGAGCGAAGCCCCACGCTGAGGACAGACCTAACTGAGGGACGCCGGGGAAGAAACCTTTACAGAGCGCAAACCACTAACCTCCAGGGCTGTGTTCCGGAGCGGAGCCCCACGCTGAGGACAGATCTAACTGAGCGACGTCGGGGAAGAAACCTTTACAGAGCGCAAACCACTAACCTTCAGGATGTCCCCCGGAGCGGAGCACCACGCTGAGTACAGACCTAACTGAGCGACGCCGGGGAAGAAACCTTTACAGAGCGCAAACCACTAACCTCCAGGGTTGTCCCCCGGAGCGGAGCCCCACGCTGAGGACAGACCTAACTGAGCGACGCCGGGGAAGAAACCTTTACAGAGCGCAAACCACTAACCTCCAGGGTTGTCCCCCGGAGCGGAGCCCCACGCTGAGTACAGGCTTAACTGAGCGACGCCGGGGAAGAAACCTTTACAGAGCGCAAACCACTAACCTCCAGGGCTGTGTTCCGGAGCGGAGCCCCACGCTGAGGGCAGACTTAACTGAGCGACGCCGGGGAAGAAACCTTTACAGAGCGCAAACCACTAACCTCCAGGGCTGTGTTCCGGAGCGGAGCCCCACGCTGAGGACAGACCTAACTGAGCGACGCCGGTGAAGAAACCTTTACAGAGCGCAAACCACTAACCTTCAGGATGTCCCCCGGAGCGGAGCCCCACGCTGAGGGTAGACTTAACTGAGCGACGCCGGTGAAGAAACCTTTACAGATCGCAAACCACTAACCTCCAGGGCTGTGTTCCGGAGCGGAGCCCCACGCTGAGGGCAGACTTAACTGAGTGACGCCGGGGAAGAAACCTTTACAGAGCGACAAACCACTAACATCCAGGGTTGTCCCCCGGAGCGGAGCCCCACGCTGAGGGCAGACTTAACTGAGTGACGCCGGGGAAGAAACCTTTACAGAGCGCAAACCACTAACCTCCAGGGTTGTCCCCCGGAGCGGAGCCCCACGCTGAGTACAGACTTAACTGAGCGACGCCGGGGAAGAAACCTTTACAGAGCGCAAACCACTAACCTCCAGGGTTGTCCCCCGGAGCGGAGCCCCACGCTGAGGGCAGACTTAACTGAGCGACGGCGGGGAAGAAACCTTTACAGAGCGCAAACCACTAACCTCCAGGGCTGTGTTCCGGAGCGGATCCCCACGCTGAGGACAGACTTAAGTGAGCGACGGCGGGGAAGAAACTTTTACAGAGCGACAAACCACTAACCTCCAGGGTTATCCCCCGGAGCGGAGCCCCACGCTGAGTACAGAGTTAACTGAGCGGTACCGCAGCGACGCCGGGGAGGAAACTTTTACAGAGCGCAAACCACTAACCTTCAGGATGTCCCCCGGAGCGGAGTCCCACGCTGAGGACAGACTTAACTGAGCGACGCCGGGGAGGAAACTTTTACAGAGCGCAAACCACTAACCTTCAGGATGTCCCCCGGAGCGGAGCCCCACGCTGAGGACAGACTTAACTGAGCGGTACCGCAGTGACGCCGGGGAAGAAGCCTTTACAGAGTGCAAACCACTGCCCAGGCGCAAGATTTTCGTCTGGTCTTGCAACCCTGAAACAGATGACAAGGATGATGGCGGGTGCAGGAAATGAGAGTCGTGGTAGAAGATGAACCACTCCAACATTCGCCTGGCGACCCGGGGAAACCACGAAAAAACCATGGGCCAAAGTGGACGGTCGCCGGGGAACGATCTGGGGACCTCCCGAATGCGGGCCACAGACGTAACTGCCTGAGTCATCCCGCTCGCTGTAAAAACACATTAGTCGGGTTGGTCGGTTATTGAAATTCGACCCACCATCTCACTCGAGACGTAAGATGCCTAAGTAACTACAGAACTCAGTTTCGTGGGCTCGAGCTACAAGTGCTGCCTCAGAATGTAAATGTGAAGTCCTGTAACGTTACATCTTCAAACAGAGAGGCATGACTTAGACGGGGAGGGTAGCAAGAGACGGGTTTGCTTACCCCCCGAAATTTTCACCATAAATACGGATATTCTATTTTACGTTACTTTTAGTAAAAGCATAAAATAGTGCTTTATATTTAGTAACATTTGGGATTCACTGCTGGTGCATGTTTAGATTTCCCTATTAGTAAGCTGGAAGAGACGCAAAGATTAACGATGATTTTTGCCATATAGAATATATTTTATCGATTTCTGGAGTTTCAGTGTCATAGTAGGGCAAATAGGGTTGCAGACCAACTATATGTTGACTTCACGCAAAATGTTTGTAACAGCATGATTAACACAACCACTTTGACTTGCCTTTTAGCAGCCTCAGCGGAAAAACCCGAATATTATCTATTTAAAACCTTTTTTTGGACGTTTATTTATGATGAGTAACAGGAAGTAGATTGAAATTAAAAATAAACTTCCGTATGAATAACATGTAGACTGTATACGAAAATAAATCTAAATAAAGTTGTGCCACATTATAAGCGTGTTAATTTGCAAAACTGAGGAAATAAACGAGTTTGATAATTGAGCTAAACAGTTTAATTTGTTATTAATTCAAAATTATTAGTATTATTATTAGTATTATTAATCTTTAAGAACGCCTAATGTTTTATTCCTTGAAAAGTGAATAACAACTGCTATTAAACTCATGTTACACTGCGTTTATGTAGCTTTCACTTACTTCGTCTCATCTTCCAAAGCTCTGCCTATGTTCAAGCATCATTATTTAAATATTTAAGCGTAACTCATAAGTTAGGTGTAGCTGTTTGGCTTCCTTAAGATAATCTTCAAGATACAGTTAATGTAACAGAAGTGATTTCAAAGCGTTTGTAAGCCAAAAGCAAGCTATGCGTTATCAATAGGGCTAGGATTTTTATGACCTAAAAATCAGCACAGTATGGAAAAAAAATGTTGTTTTGGGACAACATTTATAAAAATGTGCACGGTTACATAAAAAATGAACTAACAATATTGTATTGACGTAAAATTCCAGTTGGAAAATAAAGTATTAAGTCAGTTTATGGCAATGAAATTATTGATATTTAAGAGCAAAATGCACATGAGAAGAAAACGAAACTATGGGCTATGACATTGTAGTATGCTTTGTATTTTAATAAAATTATGAGTAGACAATTAATATGTGCTGTGATTTTTTTAACGTGTTTTGTTTTACTTCAGCTTATGACCTGCAAGATACAACGAATACCCTGCACAAACGTTTAAATAAAATATATTTTCTATTGTCAGCCTACAAAGCCTTGTACTTCGTAAAACTTCTTTCTATTTCAGCTGACAGCTGAAATAAACACGGAAGAAAGAAATTGCACGAGAAAGGTTCTTTACTTCTTGAAAGCATGAAAAATTGACGAATATGACCATTTACTTTCTAAAATATGCTCTATCAGAAAGAAATTACAGTATATACAGAACAAAGTACTATAATTGGATTAGTTTTTCATACCAGTCTATTAACATCAGTATTCTATTGTGCCAGGATTATGTGAAAAACACCGTGCATGGAATAGTATACGCCAAGTTTATGTTTTGGTATCATTCCAAGAAGAATTGCTAGCTGTGGTACAAATGGAAGCTGATCCCTTAGTCCTGAAATAGACAGCAACGTTGCAACGTTTATCCGCCATCACTTGCCGTACTTCAGCAAGCATGGTAACATGCTCGGATTGTGATGTTTACGAAAGCTCCATCCAGCTGCTTCCTCACTGTTTATACGGCTATGTGTACTCCGATACACTGAGCATTGCACTTAAAATTTTAAGTAGGAAATGCTTATAATTATCTAATTTAAAATATATTTCATATTGTACACCGCTGGTCCAAGTTATTAAGAATACTATGTTGAGAAATAATTGATACACGCATTAAACGTTATAGTTAGTTTGTATGCGACATCCCTTTATTTTTAACAAATAGGGGCACCTTGGAGCTGACAGGAAAGCGTTTATTCAACTCAATTTGAATAAAGCACAGTTATGTTTAGATTGCTGAAGCAATGGATGACCTTTATGCAGAGCAAGTAGAAGGTTTGCACAAATGACGTTGAATAATGTTTAGGTGCGGAATCTGCATTAATATGCGGCAGTTTAATCCAAACGCGATTCGGTTATACAAATGCCCTTCCTTGAACACAATAAGCAAATGTCTCTGTGGTAGGTGGCTGCTTTGAAGGCAGTATTTTCATTTAAAGTTTCTCTCAAAATTCGTATCCTCAAAATCACTTAAGTTATAAATAAACACGTAGGTATTTCCCATTATCATAAGCCAGTTGTAGATGAAGGTTTTTTTTTACTTACTTTATTCATACTCCCTAGAATCAGTTGTTAAACTTTCACTTCTCTCACTGTTGGCACATTCATGAGTTTTTTGTTTGTTTCTTTCTATTATTTAAGTGAAATTAACTCTTTCAACAGTAATTTACAGTGTTATATAATCTGTATAAACAAAATTCTTCCTCGTATACATATGGAAAGCAAAATCTGACGTAGTTACCAAGAAATTACACTATCATAACTGCGTAACAATAAGTGTTCTATGTACAGCAAACAGTTGATTAACCCAATTCCAAAATCATTCTACAATCATTGTCACCAAGACCATAACGTGCACACCAGTATAGAGCTACAAAGTGTCACGCCCTCCCGATAGTGTTTCAAAGCTCACGATTTCAGATGAAAATAAGGTAGCCACTGCCTGTATCGAAAAATGTTTTTATAAATGAGTATACTTTCGTACATTTCACCAGTTGCGCATTGGTACTCCTAGAATTTAATTTTAAGATGAATTTCGGAAAGGAATATAGACCAATTACTTGCTCTCTACCCCGCTTTCGGGCGCCTTTTGCTTGTGCACTTAACAGGAAAGGGTGACATTTTCTGCACCCCTTGCAAATGTTCACAACGGCCTTAAGGTATGGTTTTTGGGACTAAACATGGTGACTCGAACGCAAGGCTAGACACTCTTGTAACAACTATCCGCTCTACGATATGAATGCAGTTTATTAAAGAGTATGTCATGTATGGTGCTTCGTGTTACATTAGAATCTCAGACATACGCTACTGGTTAAATCACACACGATGAGACTAGGAATATTTTGCAAGATTAAATTAACACCGCTTATTAAATACAAACTTCAGCCTAAAGTTTCCGAAAAAGGGATCCGTTATCACACATATCTGAACTATCTTTAAACTTCCAATTCGAAATTTTGCTTGCTTCTGCATCTTTCACACACAAAAATCGTATTTAATGTCGTGATATGCATTCACAAAATTCAACCTGACTTGTGTTATCGTTATAAATGTTTCTTGTACACGTGTTCATAAAGAGTGCAATTGTACGACGTAACTTGATTTGAAATAAAAATCACTAGGGGCGTTTTGTTTAAATCAAAAGCAGCGCACCTTGTTCGATCGATCTGAGGCATCACCCCTATTTGACAGATTTTACACCGGTATTGCCCGATAACAAGATAAATGACCACATTGATTCATATAGTTGCGGATTTGGGTTTGTTTCTGGCTGCACAATTAATACTTGTGGCATTTTGTAAATGATCTTGCAGTCACTCAACAGCTGACAAGCAAAATCAAGAGATGGTATTGAATACATACAAGTCACCTTATGTGTCTCACATGAAAAAATAAGAATATCCACAACGCCGGATGAAACTACTATAATCAGTTAGTTTGTTACCTCGGCGCATCGTGGGTAGCAATCAACTTGAAATTTACTCATACGTTTTCCCTTGATAATAGAACATCGCATTCAGCAAATTGAACGCATCACTCCAGCGAAACCTTCTCCTGCCATGTCTATTCTTTCTCTATATTTAATCGTAACTATTTGTCGGTATGAATGTTCTAATTTGAAAGTATTCAGGTAATACCGAATTACATTGTATAGGTACTAGTTTAATCACAGGTTCGCAACAGATCCCTACGAAAACATTTTAATATTAAAAAAAAAGACGGACGTGTTTGAATACATCAAAGCTCTCAACAATCGTCAAATTCACTATTAGGCTATATTCCTTAAAGTCCTCCATCAGAGCCATCTACAGACGTAGACGAAACGACATAGCTTTTAATTTCATATATTATATAAATACGTTTCAAAATTGGTCGTACTTTCTGTACACAATTATCTTTGCTATTCACTACCCTTTTTGGTTTGGTGAGCTTCCGGAGAAGGGTACGTCGTGTTGTGGTTGGCTGCCGGCGTTTTGCTGATTCTGTCGTGAGCTTCCTGAGGTCTATTGTGAGCTCTCTGACCGACCGTTGTCTGGTAGGAATAAGCGTTTGTAAAAATAGTGTGTACAAGAGTAGAGGAAGCCATGTGAGTGCAATATATCAGATTTTTATTATATTATGTTCCACATCCATCGTTACTTAATATTACACCTGCCATATCTAACTCATTAATGCTGATGAATTTTTAAATCACCTATGTTGTATTTAATATTTTATTAACGCGCTGTTTGCCATTATGCTTGTAGCTGAATTACAAATATAGCTTAGTCAGCTTTATTCAGGCTACAAAAATCGCAATTAAAGCAGAGAACATAATACTTGCCATCCCATTAAAACCTATGCCACAAATTCAGAAGATTGTTTAAACAGACACTCTGTTAACAGGACAGGAATCACCCCTCCCCCATGAGAATACTTATCCTTGCATTTGAATTTCGTGCTTCTTCCATTATTCTTTTTCTTCTTCTTCTTCTTCACGATAAATATTACATTTTTCGAGCATTGCCTCCAAAAAGCGTTGATCAATAGTTCCACATTCCAAATTCTAATAATGAAAAAGCTATTTCAATGACCAGCTGTATTAAAATTATAAAGAAACGAAGTATAACTTTCCCGCAATCTCAGATGACAGTGGCTCTACTACTTATTGGAAACACAACTTGAGATAATGGGTGCTGATTACTAATACGAATCTGGCATTATTATTCACGTCAACTTGACGTAAATATAGGGCACGTTTGGTGCTTTATACAGCAGAATTATTGAATATTTATTTAAATCCACGATTCAGAAATATTACTAAAAGTGTCATCAAATATTACAACTGTGTCCCAGATATTATACATTGTTGTCGCTAAACAGTATTTCAATACATTATTTCTACTACAATACAAAATTAATGCAATTCTGCAAATGAGAAAAAATGATGAACATTAAAATATATTTAAAAATCTGATATTCATTGAAACAAAATAAAAAGCTTAGCACCATAAAATCAAGTAATGCTCAAAACTGAAACAAAACCAACAGATACTGAATATAATATTTGATACCGTAAAACAGGAAGATATAAATAATTAAATAAAGAAATGGTAGTGAGATAGAGAAATAATTGAAATAAATAGTTTCTGATATTAAATCAATGTATAATTTATTAAGCCTGGGTTAAAAGATTTGTCTGGAGATAAAGGTCATTAGCGGGTCATGTTATGTGATGTGAAGGAAACTCATTAGTAATAGCCAAGGCGAACACGTTAGGGTAAAGGTTCCTGGAATGCAGTTAGAGTTAAGTTGAATACGGTTTTTTTTTCTTTTTTTTCTTTGTTTTGTTTTCAATGGACGCCCTTTAACTGCTGTGGTTCTTAGTGTCCCATTTTATATTGGGCGTGAAAGTCCAGACATTTTTCTCAGAGGCCTCTTTATCAGGCTTGAGGTTCTTTTACGTGCCGTAAATCTACGGCTTTACTTCCCTTCCGAAGGAAGCCATGCTGAGGAGTTTTACGCCCGAAAACAATCCATCGTCCTCCGCCGGGTTTGAATCTGCGAACTCGAAACTAGAGGCTAACGTAGTAACCACTACACCACGGAAAACGACGTTGAATACGTTTGAAAAGCCACGTAGATAGGAACTCTATAAATTAGAAAGGGAATGAAATTCCGAAGTGACACCGCATACTAACAATGCCAGTTACACATAAGTAGAGTTTTAAGATTGGAACGTTGGTAGTGCTAGCAATAGGTAGGCGGAGTTTAAGTTAAGAAAAGACCATGCATTTTAAATCAGACTTACTTACTCACTAAATGATGCGACGTACTCCTGGGACGACAATTGTGACTGCTTGTGTGGTATTTATTTTCATTTTTAAGTTGACGCGCTTGAGATAGAAAGATTTAGCGGCTATTGCGAGGGATCATTCCAAGTAGCAAATGAGCTTCGCATAATTATAATTCTAGAAGTAATTTAATTCCTAAATTTAACATTTGGCAACACTCTTCAATAGCATATTTTACTCAACATTAAAATTTATCAGCTAACTAAACTGATGTTATCTTTCTATTACACTCACGCATACCCTGAGACAAAGAACTCCTAGGTATACCACTGAAGCAGCTGACTACGCAGAACGAGCTGCGAGATGACGACATCTTACAACTCAACAACAAAGCACGTTATCTAAATGGGTGTAACTTCGAGACAGTAGCATCAAAATTTGAAGCAAACGGCATGGCTTCAAACTTGTCGCATTGAGAACGGCTTCATGTGTTTAAATATATTTGTTACACATCCCTCTTGAAAAAAATTAGGTTATGTATATTGAATACACACAGAGAGAAATAAAAGCTATTTACATTGGATTATAAAGGGCGTTCTTACACACTAGCAAAAAACGTGCAGATTCTATCTTTTAGAATATAATTCTCTAATTTAATCTGAAATTTATACACGGCAGGCATGTCCATCCCAGTAGCTATATCGAAGATTCGCTGTGGCATATAGCCCAGAATAGAAGTTGCTCTCTAGGGATGCAATTCAGTGCATAGTAGTTCTGTGCTGTTGAAATACTGTGGTCTGCAAAATGGAAGCTAGATATTGACTGAGTTTGTTACAATGGAAAATTATCCGTAAAGAGCATGTTGTAGACGTACTTAATTAAAACTGCTGATGATGGCTGTCCACGAAAGTAAGAAAACACACACTATGTAAGAGAAGAGCTAAAAGATTGTGCTTCATTACAGTACCAATTGCAAGGCATGTAATCAAATTAATTGGTCGTTCACACAAACCATATGTTGGACAAGGTTGGAAAGGTAGAATCAGACGACTGAAAAATGCAATGCCGGGATTTGAACCACCGACCTACTGGTCTCCGTCCGGTTACCCTAACCATTGAACCACTTTATAGCTATGAAGCCCGGGACTTAAAAGTACTTACAACATTGTAAGTCGCCATTGGGATATGTCATCTCAATACAATTTGAGATCTCCTTGTGATTTACTGGGGTAAATGTGAGTCATTTGGGGAACTTAATGTCGTATTGGTATGTTGCCATGGTAGCTGAGTGGTTAGAGCAACTGGACAGAGACCGGGAGATCCGTGGTTCAAGTACCGGCTATGGCATTGAATTTTTCAGTCGTCTGATTCTACCTTTCCAACATTGCTGTGAACCTTTTGCACTCCAATGATTTTATTTCTAGAGTCACTTTTGAAAATGACAAGTTCTTTTATCTGGTTATACACTTATCCATGAAAACTTAATGTATTAATTTTAAACGTTATGAAAAAAATACAATTAGTCTATTGAAATTTCCCCGCTATAAATACTTTATAAGTTCCATGCAATCTAATTTGGGATATGTTAGTCAGATGAAAGATTAATTCACGTAATGAATATGGAGATGTCAGGAGGTGTACTCATTCGTTCTTGCATGAACTTTTAGCAACATCCTTCACAGGTTATTTTGGCTTTTATTACGATTTTGACTAAGCTAGCATAAGGAAGTTCCATGTTCAAATCCCGTGTACTGATCAACCATAATCATGATTTCAATATTCGTCGGATATATGTGTAGATGTAAGTGCTGATCAGCTTTTAATGGTGCTACCCATCTCTAGGTCAGCAATGATATTCCTTATCCATCTAGTATACCAGTTAAGGTAATGTTTTTAACCACCTATTATGCCATGTAATACTTTCCTTCAGCAATCGTTAGAAAAGAGTTCTTGACTTGAAACGTCACAATCCAATTCACGTAAATAATGCGGCAGTCAGAAGAATTTTGCACCACCTATAAACACACTGAAGTACATGTGATATGTGATTTAATTTTTCGGATTCCACAGAAATTGCATTTGAATGCGGTTTTACCCATGGAATTAATTGAAGCATATCTGTTTATTAAATCAAAGTGTTAGTAATCACAAATGAAGAGCTATTGCCAGTGCACACTTTGCTATCCTGGCGATTGGACAGCGTTTTATCTTTTCTCGATCGGCCCCTTTATTTCACATTGAGTTAGTTTATAGCAGTGTGTAAACTGCCTCAACATACAACGCTTAATGCTAAACATAAACAAATTCAAAAACATGTAATGCGAAACATGTTGCTGGAATTCCCATCAACATTCCATCTCCACTGCTTTAACAAATGAGGCAAAGTGTTGCGTTGTTAATATCGATGATAATATTTATTATAATTATGATTTGAGGTCACAAAGGCCGTGGTCTTGGAAGAGAAAGTTACGGGTGCACCCTTTTCTAAGCAACAGAAGCAATGTAAATAGCATATCGTCTGAACTGAGAGTTGAGGCTTCAGAAAGTTCTAATAATATCGGAAGTAGGTTTCTATTTGTTGCTGACTATAGTTTCACCTGCAATTGCAAAACAGGGGACGAATTTTAGAGCAGCCATATCAGCTGAATTTAGATTAGGTTTAACCTCTCGTTTTTTCTATGTCTTAAAAATACGGGAAGCTCACGTAAACACTCCATTTTCTTTATTTTATTTCATAGTCTTTTAGAGATACATCCCAGATGACGGTCTTGCATGAATCTCATTAATTAGCTATACTGTCTTATCTTTAGTCCACTGCAGTTTTCTGAATGTAATGAACAATGATGTCTATGACAATTGTCTATATGTTTGGCCGAAGTTAGTCGTGTCTGCACGAGGTTAGGGCAATTCACATCGCACTCAATTTATTTTCCACTGCCGGTGGAAAACAATTTTGTTTACACAAAACATGCTGAATCACCGTGTCACGCAAGACTTGTTGGCCAGTGGAGACACTCGTTTACCGTCGACATGTTGAGGTCAGCATGTTCATTCGATATATGTTGTTGACTGTTGAGGCAGTGGAGACCCGCCTTAAGAGACGAAATCAACTGGTATGAAATGCACATCTTTGAGTGTTTATTTTACAATAGTTGTGTGAAGTCAAATTATCTCCGAAAGTGGAATTTATCGACAACACAATTTAGTATTGTGAAAACAATGAATTTAGTTTTGTTTCTCAAACATTAGGCGATGAACTTTGTGCTACATTAGATCAATACAAGTGACAGTGATAAAATAGATGTCCGGATTTTGAAGTTCGTGTGAAATCTGTTAAATCAGGATTTCAGCTCATGTGTTTCGGAGTTGTAGGACCAGGCGACGGAGGTTGGTGTGTTGCAGAAGGACGGTGGAATGTGTGCTCTAGAAAGATTTCTCCCTGGCTTTTGTCGTCGGAAGTGAGGGGTCCCCTTCCTGGGAGCTGTTGAAGTGGCTAGGCAGAGCTAGACGGTGTAAGGATTAGTTTCAAATATAAGGACCCCGTCCTACTGGTCACCTTTTGGGTCTCCCATGAATTATGTTGGAAGCTAAAAGGACACATTATGGCCTACTTGCGGATCTGTGTTCTAGTTACTGGAGGCTCTTCCATCTGACTATCCTAACTCCTAAAGCTGTTGCTTTATCTCCCGGTAAGCCGCTGGAAAGTGTGCGCTACTTCTCCGGAAATAATGTCTCCCCCTGGCTAACATCCGTGGTGAATTCTTGTATGAACTTGCCAGGTTGTTGTACATTTACCTTCAGATGGCACCGTAAGCGTAGTGAGGGATGTTCTCCTTTCAACGGTTCTGGCGGGAAAGATTCCTAGAATTTCGGATGCTTGCCCTTGAAACCAGTCAAAAGCTGTGGATCGCGTCCATCGACTGTGGATAGCAATGACCTCAAACTATGGCTTAAACACCACACACAATGAAGCTTCGGTGGCTTCACCATTTTGGCATTGCCGTAATCGGGAACCCCCTATAACCTTGCTGTGGACATTGGCTTCTACATCGCGACGCATATCTTCCACTACGGCGTTTATTATGCTCTTGTTGACCTTTGCCGGCTGGTGTAACAGTTTCTCTTACTGAACCACAAACTCTTCCTATGCCAGGTCTAATTTCTTCTAACGCCTTAGTAATGCCTGATATAAGCCAAACTTGTTTATTTCAAACTTCACAGGACGAATGTGATGGTCGAGTTCAGATTTCGGTTTTTTCACTTCGTTCTTGAGTTCTGTTTTTTACATCTTTTATTTTCATTTCCATCTTCTCCCTTCCCGATTTTATCAGATTTATTTCAGCTTCTGAATTGAAATTAATTCTGGATTGTACTTTTGGTTTCATTTCCATTTAAGTTGCACCTCCATCTTCACCATTCCGAAAATCACGGTCTTTATTTGCACCAATACTTATTGATGTAACCCCTCCATCCTAGTGTTATCCCACTCCTGACGTCGACGCCGACGCCGCTTCGTCTGTTCTATATAGTTTTTCTTGCACGTAGCACTTCAATTCACAGGTGCGCAACTGATCCTCTTTTCTTTTCCGGTCGTTTGCTAGTGTGTCAAACTAGGACTCTCCTGTCCTCGCGCATGCTGAGGAAACATGAGAACACAATTGAATCGCTTTCTATTATACACAAGCGCCGCCTTCGAGAATCTTCACATAGGACCAGAAGAAAGCAGGGATACTGGAGTTTCCTATCTGCGTTCCGAATAGTTTAATTAAGCTGAGGATTCATCCCCTTCACTTTCTCCAACTAACTACTCGCAAGCTGTCGCCGAATCCGCACCTAGGTGGACAAGTAGCCAGAGGCGCCCGCTACACTATCACAAAAATAACAATAATCAAGGCCAGGAATCAGGGTGCATTATAGCGACTTACTACAATGTCAAATATAGATAAACCCGGTACAGCAATCAAAGCACTTCAATGATAGAACAGAATATATTAAAGGATTTTGAGGACACATTAATAAAACGTCTCCTTTATAATTTAAATATTTTTATTTCAGCTATGAATCTTTTAGTTATTCCCTCATACTGTTTTCTGATATGAGCATAATTTTAATTAAGGAAGTTCACAAACTTAAAATGTTGTTCTTCATAGTTTTTAGAGTACGCAAGATTATACAGACTATCTTATTCATTCCCAGGCGTTTTAACCTAATGGTGGCTTCATTTTCAATTTTTAAAGCCATTTCATACTTGGTACACAAAACAAAATGAAGCGGAAATTTCCGTCAGGAAATCAAGCATCCAATTCATTTAGCCTTATAATAACACATTCCATCTGAAAATGAAATTCCATTTGCGAAATAATTTAGCTATTACTATAGACATTGCGAGTGGTCTGCGAAGTTCTCACCATCGGCTCATTACAGTGATCCAGAACACATTCTCTGTCGTCCTCCGTGGTGTAGTGGTTACCATGCTGGCCTCTAATTCCAAGGTCGCGGGTTCAAACCCGGCGGAGGACGATGGCTTTTTCGGGCGTAAAAATCCTTAGCATGTCTTCCTTCGGAAGGGAAGTAAAGACGGTGCTCCCGTGTCGTAGATTTACGGCACGTAAAAGAACCTCAAGCCTGTTAAAGAGACCTTTGAGAAAACTTTTCGGTCTTTCACTCCCAATATAGAATGGGACGCTAAGGACCACAGCAGTTAAAGAGCGTCCATAAATATAAATTTAATTTAATTTAATTTAATTTAATTTAAAAACACATTCTGGGGGAAAATGAAGAGCTGAGCACGGAAAAGAACGTAAGTGCCGAAGAGTAAAATTTACATGTAGAATCAATAATGTTTTATGCTTTGAACTCTAACCACTAATGATGTTATCAATAACTTGTATTCTACATAATTATCTATGACGATATAAAATTTGGAAGAACAGTTTCCTTGTAAAGCTCGCGAACTGTGCATCCAGGTAATTCAGCATCTGTAATGAATTTATTTTTCTTGTCATCACTTACGTATTGATCAATATTAAATGCCTCCATGTTCCTGAATTCCCCATATTCTCTCTTCATGAATACAACATGATCCTTCCACTCTTCTATTTCACTGAAGCTTTCGTTTGTATTAATTTTTGGGAAATCTCTAACTGATACTTCGGTCCATTATTTTTTTGTGATCTGCAATGAAGATGTCTTTTAAATACTCAGAAGCTACGGAGAAATGGCAGAAATCAGATTTTTCCATTGTCACCACCCGAAACGGATTTTGAAGTTGTGCTATTCTCGCTACAATCTGAATATATTCCGGCACTATGAGCTAGCAAATCCATTTCCTTTTCTCGATAACATCTAATTCTCAATCACCAAGAATGTCAGAGACAAGACATTGTATCATTTTATCCTAGAAGCATCAGATATGTTATAACCAACAGGACCATTCTCTGCTTATTTTATCCTGTACAGTTTTCACACCATATTTTCAGTTGACGTTTAGCTACAGCTAAACTGATAAAAGCGGACTGAGCAGACAAAACCTTTAAAAGACCTGATGCAACAGCGTTGCCTCCACGTCCTGTATCCCCTTCTTACTATATGCACATGAAAGCGGAATTCCCCACATGAATACAGGGATTATTATTCGGCAGTTGGCGCATGTACAACATGTTACTGTGGATCAAAGTGGAAGCGAACATAAAATTTTGCATATCTATGGTCACAGTTCCTACTATGAAATCGGAAAAACAGCCGTATAGCTTTCTGAACTTTTCTGTTATGAAGTTCTTTGTAACGATCAAAGACAATTTGGACGCCCCACTACTGGTGTTTATTTTACAGATAAGTTTATCGCGGATGCGGCAGACATTTGTTCTCGGCCATCTGAAATGGAGGATAGGAAATTCCCTTTCCAAAACTCTGCTTTAAAAGTCGACCATCAATATCTGTATCAGGAAATTTCTCCTTGAATGTAAGATGAAGTCCATTAACATGAGGGCGGGGTTAAAGTTTGCTTTGCTGACTTCTGCCTGAAGCGATGGCTATCTTCTGTTGGGGATCAGTGCAATGACCTCTAATGAGACGTGTGTTAGTGGCATTATGCGTTTTTGTGTGATGTAGCGGATGCACCTCGGTTTTGTTTAATGGCGCTCAACTTCTAGATGAGTAGCGTCGGACATCCCTGAACACATATGGGACTTACATGCTTTTCCATGTCAAACCTTGAATTATTTCGTAGATAAAACAGACTTCTGTTATTCTGTTTCCGTCACATTATTTAAGGCATATTACTTCGCAAACAAAATTAACCCCCAAACAAACTTAAATATGACACAAATTAATGATAAAAAAGCTAACATCCTTCGGGATTCTAGAGGAAGCTAAGTATTGGAGGGTTAGTTTGGAATCTTCCCTATCCGATCATAGACACATTCGCTTTGACCTTGAGGGTAAAGGAAAGGATCACCTGTTCAGGAACCCTAGAAAGACCAATTGGGACTCTTTTTTAGGGAACCCGAACGGGGGCTTAAGAATGGTCCCCAGATCGGACTAAGAGACGCAGTTGACTTGGAGGATATGTGGGGACTTTTAACAACACCCTGGTCTCTACTTAGAAAATAAATTGCCCTCTCATTCATGAGACTCGGGCTAAAAAAATTGATATGAAATTCTGTTTTGTTGTTGAAGAAGCATTTCTCCATTTAAAGCGCAGTTTGGAGAGAGGAAATCTTCCTGAAAGACCCGGAACATAAATACTGTGGTATTTAACCGATTTTTCACTTCTGAGTTATTCTTTTCGCAGACAGACACACGCGAAACCTTCCCTTTACTGTTTTAGGGAGCCTCAACAAATGTATTTCTACTGAAATCTCAGCATGAAGTATTTCGGCACTTCTCTAAGAAGTATAGAAAGTAAAAAAGCCACCTCTAAATAAAACTATAAATACCATAGGAAGGACCCCAACCAAAACACAATCCCCAACTCCAATGTTTGGCTAGATCAAATCATCCGCCAGGCCACAAATCCCATTTTCTTGCTCCTAAAGCCTTGATAGGTTGATAAAGAGAAGAGTGGAGATGACACAAGGGACAATATTTCGCGGTATGAAGGAAATCATTCCAGCGTTAACCTAGGACCGCAGAGAATGCCACAAAAGACCCTCGTCAAGATAACCGTCATTAGGAATTGAAACCCGAATTTTGGAACTCAGAAATTCGAGTCAGAGCCAACTCTGCGGTAGCAGCCTTTGAGTTCCACTATTTGCAAACAAGCTTCTGCCTGCAGGGCTATATTACTACCTCATTAAAACCGAAGCCAAGCTCTAGAAACGCGTAGAGATCGGCGTGATACGAAAGGGCGTCGGTTTCATGAAATTCTGCAGGAAATAACGTTGAACGTTGAAGACTAGACTTAAGTAGTACCGATTTGGAGGTTCTAGCACACTTAATTTGCAGGAAGCTGTAGTCATATGCAAATGAGGTCCCCCACCTCCTCTCCCACCACCTTCCCCAGCTCCTTGGTACTTTCAGTTGCAGCTGAGGGTCATAAATCTTGTCGAGTATAATAGAAGCTTGACAGATAAGCAATTAAGGCTGTCCTTCACCTGTCAAAACGAACAAAAGGGTCATAAATTTACGTTTCTGTAACAAAGGCGGAGACGTTTTTCTACCCATTCCATATCCGGCCACTTCTGCACCAATTCACCCCCTCGCATTGTTTAACGAACACGTGCAAGAGGTTATCCATCACTGTCAAAATGAACAAAGAGTATGCCGGACAAAGAATCAGGCGCTATTGTCCCCAGCTCTATTGTTTAATTCTAGGTGAAGCCATCTGCGAGCTAGCAGTCCCATTGATTGTCGAACACGTACAAGAGGCTATCAATCAACTTCAAAATGAATAAAGAGTATGCTGGACAAAGCAACAGATTCTATTGTATTCCCTTTCTATTGTCCGGTGCAAGGCTTCTTTAACCCTCCGTCAGGCGCGCGCTTTGGTAGAACGCCGTTAGTCGCGCGGGGCCTAGTAGACCCGAGCTATATTTTTGTTGTTATTGTTTGTATTTTTGTTTTCTTTCGTTTATTTTCTTTTTTTCCTCCTGTTTTTACCTTTATTTAGATTAAACATACAAGGCTTTCATTAGTAGGTATTATCTTACAACATAAAAATACAAACTAAAATATGAGTACATATACGTTATAAATTGTATTACAGTAAGTATAAAGAAATACATTGCCATTTCCAGGTACACATACAACTTGTAATTTCAAATGTTCAATTACTCAGAATCATCCACTATCTCACCCGTGTTTTCCCCGACTAAGCAACTTTCGCAAATAATTTTAGCATGTTAGCTCAAACACAGGAGGGGTGTTGCATTTCCCACATGCATATTTAATTTTGCAGTTCATTTTGTGTTTGTTGCAGGGTTCAAATCATTTCCTTTTCAATGTGCACAGTAGTGTATTTGACAATTTATCTACTCGGGATTCATCAGGTTTATATTTTGTCAAAAGGCCTTTCAAATCACCGGGTAGATTTAATGCTGTTGCTCTCCTTTGTAGCTGTTGCAACAGTAAAGCTAAGGATAGTGCTTTCAAATACTCATGCCTTGGAATATTTATTTTGATTTCCAATGAAGATAACCCTAGAATTAATACCTGCAAAGTTCAAGATATGGTAAAAAGTTAGCATGGGCCAACTTCTCGTTGTTCTGGCTACATTGTATGTAGCACACAATTTATGTACTACATCAACTCCAGATTTAGTGCCGTAATGCAGGATTATTTCAGGCTTTTTCTCAGCACTTTCTGATAACTGTGTGGATGAAACATGTAGATTTGAGAACAAAACTACTGTTTTACCCTTTTTTGGAACATATGAAAAAAGCATTTCATTTTTTGCGAAGCCAAATATGCTTTCGTACTGACTGCGATCTTTTGGAGAAGTGAAATTAGTGGGTAACTCTTTTGTTCTTTCGCACTGTACCGACCAAAGAAAGTTATCTTTTGCGCAATTCATTCACCAGGGATACACTGGTAAACCAATGTCTGCAGTAACGTTTCATCCAGTGCCAGAGATTGGTTCAGTTAGTCTCAGCATACAGCCTCTGTCGAGTTAGTTTGCAAATATGGTCTTTCCGGCTGCTGTCCACAATAAATCTCCATGTTAGCTGTATAGAACAGTTTGCATCCAGGTCAGTCTCGAGCAATTCGTAAATGGCGCCTTGCATCCCAAGCTTATAATTATTTTTTATTGCATCGTTTTATCTCTTTTCATTCAGGGCATGTGCATGAGTGTGTATGTGCATGTGTGTATGTGTGTGTGCGTGTACGTGTGTAGGTTGGTATGTGTAAGTGAACAGGTATATGTGTGTGTGCGTGTGTATGTATGTGAATGTGTATTGCATGTGTGTGTGCGTGTGTGCGTGCACCGGTTTATGCGTGTTGGTGTATGTATGTGTACTCGTGTATATGTGAACGCTTGGATGTGTACAAGTCGTGGAGAAAGAAAGCGATAGATAGATTGAAAGAGGGAAAAGGAAGAAAGAGAGAGAAGAAGAAAGAAAATAAAGAATCGTGTCTAGGTTTCGGAATATATAACTAATTATATTTGTTAAATACATACATTTTAATCTGCCCGTGCATGCTTCAATAATTTAGTATTTATTAAGCATTAGAGTTTCTGGTAAGATTCGAACTAGGACCTCTGGGCACCTAAGAATACCGCTCATTAAAACATCCTAATGACATATAAAAGTTAAATTATATTTGTTAAATACATTTTAATCTGACCGCGCATAGTTTAATGTTATTGCGCATTAGAGTTTCGCACGACAAGGTTCGAACTAGGAGCCCCTGAACCCTCTTTCATTAATTAAGGTAATGATATAATATTATCAAATCATCAATTCTTCATTAGCAATAAACGTTTGATTGCACTAAGAATCGAGCACGATCTATGGATATTCAAGTATACTGAGGTTATATGTTAAATACATTTTTATATAACTTTTTGAAAACAGTCAGCTACATAAACAGAAAACTATATTCGGGTATATTCGTAGGACTTCGTGAAAACATTCGGAAAAAACTGCATTCAGGGCAAAGCCAACGTAATGATGGCTGACTCGAACGCTGTTGAATTGTTTACGTCTAGCAGGTAAACGGACCTCTCTGTCTTTCCACGGACAAAGACAGGGCGAGTATAAAGCCTCCCTCAGTTTCTTTTGTTAAACACGCACGTTGTCGAACAATGGCTCTTTTGTTAGAAGGACCAGCGTTGTTCTTTGTTATACGGCAGTGGAATGGGATGCCACGCAGGTGGTCTTTCTAAAGAAGCCTTGCTCCGGACAATAGAAAGGGAATACAACAGAATCTGTTCCTTTGTTAACATTCTTCAGGTTCTCTTTTGCTGCAACCCTAATTTATCATGGTCTTTGTTCATTTTGACAGGTGAAGTGCAAGCCTTGTTCTTTTGTTATACGGCAGCGGAATGGGATGCCAAGCAGGTGGTTTTTCTAAAGAAGCCTTGCTCCGGACAATGGAATCTGTTCCTTTGTCCGGCATGATCTTTGTTCATTTTGAAGGTGATTGATAACCTCTTGCACGTGTTCGACAAACAATGCGACTGCGAGCGCCCAGGTGGCTTCACCTAAAAGTAAACAATAGAGCTGGGGACAATAGCGCCTGATTCTTTGTCCAGCGTACTCTTTGTTCATTTTGATAGTGATGGATAACCTCTTGCACGTGTTCGTTAAACAATGCGAGTGGGGTGAGTTGTTGCAGAAGTGGCCGGATATGGAATGGGTAGAAAAACGTCTCCGCCTTTGTTACAGAAACGTAAATTTATGACCCTTTTGTTCGTTTTGACAGGTGAAGGACAGCCTTAATTGCTTAACTGTCAAGCTTCCATTATACTCGACAAGATTTATGACCCTCAGCTGCAACTGAAAGTACCAAGGAGTTTGGGAAGGGGGTGGGAGAGTAGGTGGGGGACCTCATTTGCATATGAATACACATTCCTGCATATTAATTGCGCCAAAAACCCAAATCTATACTACTCACCTAATAACTGAAACATTAATTATGTCACCTTCTGGTGTTGATTAACCAAACTGTCTCTTAAATGCACGCAGTAAATCGTTAGTGCAATGCTATTTCTCAAGGGTGCCTCTACCATTGCCGCATTTAAAAATCTCTCTCTCCATTTAATGCACTGAAAGCACGACTGCAAACTTATTTTTATTGTACATTTACAGGGTACTTTAATTTCTAAGGTACAGTAGAAGTTGCTTCAAATTGGGCCTAATGAAGATGTACCTTTACGTACGACGTAATCGATTTTATGTAGGTTCGAACAATGTGTTACTCTAATTATGCATTTTGTAATGTTTGCCCCACAAAAATGTTCATTTTCCCAATCAGTGCCGCTATATTCAGTATGGTGATTTGAAATATAAAATGTAAAGCTTTCGGAAGAACGCGTTCCAGAATGAAATATTCAGATGGATTCTACCTTGACGCCTTTCCATCTACCACACATCAGTAAATAGAGTAAAATATCTATTGATACAATGAGTGGCTTTATTTCACCGTTGAAATTAAGTGAATCTAAGGTTTAACTTACGTGATTTACTTATATCTAGGTTTCTCGTCTTGGGGACCGGTAATAAAAGTAGAGATATTACAATATACAGAGAGGCTCACTCCTCTCTACTGGGCTAAATATACACACATGGGGACAGGTAAACTGAAAGCACAAATAGTCCCTCTATCGGTAGATCTGTCAAGGACATGCGTTTTACCAAGACCGTCTAGAGTGAACGGACCTGACACTGGTTTCGAGATTGAGAAAAATGGCGGCGGTAGTGGGTGGTGATCCTTGAGGTGTTTACACTCGCCAACTGCTGTGTTGTATTTCCGATGCCTGTGATTTATAGTATTTTAGTAACTGCGGCAGTTTGTAATCACATTAGCGAAGCAATAGTGTTTGAAAACCTTTATTTGGGCGATTTGGGAAACGGGAATAATCCCAGTCATGCGTTTTCACTGCCGTGTGCTTTCCAAGTGTTACTTATGTTTACTAATATATTACATGTAGATTATGGCTACATTAAATGTAAAGTATAATTATACATTTTTTAATATACCTACTTGAGAATATAGTTTGTGTCACGGTTACTGTGGTGAAATAAAGAAACTGTTACAGTTTGGACGTATTGGTTGTAAATATACTTAACCTAAAATATTACAACGCCATTATGTTTCCGGATGTAAATCGAACTTTGATTATAATGAATAGATGTGCAAATAATTGTGATAAATATTTTAAAATATGCTATATACAGTGTTAATTTGAGTTATAAAATATATTAAATTATGTATATTTGTGGGATACAATAAAACAATTATGAGTATTTGAGTGTATGTGTATAATGAGTCCCAGTTATTCTCATATACCGGAGTATTGCCATTCATATTTCCAAAATATACAGATTTAAAAGAAAACGGTTAATATTCATAAATCGTAAACACTTTATGCCTTCGAAGGATTCACCTGTATGCATACATCGTTGTTTCGGACTTAGTTATAAGAAAGGATAAATTCCGTTACGGTGGTTCTTTTATAACGGTTCCAAGAAAGTGGTTAAACTGCAGAATGGTGCGTTTCTGACAGTTTGTTTTAATTCAGCCATCGTATTTATGCTGTTACGTTGTTGCATGCAATACTGTAGATTGCATGAATGTTGTTTTGCAATGCTGTTTAAGGTTATGTATTTCATATATTTCACTTGCAGTGCTGGTTTAAGACTACTTATTTGTTATATTTCAGTCTGTCGGTGTGGACGCTCTGCAAAAAACTAGTAAAGGATGCTATAATTCGCTAAGTGGTATAGTTTTGAATAATTATTGCAAACTTATAAATGAAAAGCGTTCAGTGAAAGCAAAAGTAACCCTAAAGCTTCTAAATTTAATAGCTAATTACTGTAAACAACGCCATTTCGTGCCATCCAGTGTATATTTTGTGCATATAATATTGTGTATTTACAGTGTGATTAACAGTGTAAATAGTGACACGTAATTTTGAGTGAACTCAATCAGTGTCAACCTCAATATCAACAGTTTTGTTTCATGCAAGTATTACAGTGTTTGCAGTTTGTAAAACTATATCCTTTGTAATTTAAATAAGTAGCTGTAGTTTAGAAATGCTGTTAAGTTATAGCATACAAAACTGTAGACCGCATGAATGTTGTTTGAGGTTACATATTTCATTTAATGTTAAAATGCATTTAGTTTACTTAAAAGACAGCGTTTTTGTGCACAACAGCATATATCTACACAAAAGACATGTCACTGCACCGCATTAATTGTATTTTACTGTGGAGAAGTCATAACTTGTAGACAAGAACATATTAAGGCATTTCCCAAATTCCCACCACATACGGCCGCCATTTTGAATGTCAGTGTCAGGTCCGGTATCCAGAGGTCCTGGTTTCACCCGTTCGTTTCATATGTTATATGTTGGGACTCACCCGTTTCTCCCAGCCCAACTCGTTCGAAAAGCAGCAACGAATAAACGAATTATGATCAAGCTTCTGCTTCACATCATGCGGTGTTGTCAGGCGCATTGCTTCACTGCGTTAAGGCAAAGGAATGACAGTAACTTATGTCATGTTACAGCGTTTTCGACTTGTTTCTACCTACCGTTGTGGTCAATATTTGTTTTACTACATTATAATAGGCAGATTCTATTTTCAAGTTTTGTTTTATCATTACCACTAAGCAAAATATATATGAAAACATGTTGCAAAATAAATACCTATCATATAAGCTTCATATACAATTTCATTCTGAATTTCTGCGAGAGGGAAAACAACTCAATTATCTGTATAAACAAGAACTACAAATTATATTAGATATAATGCAACAAATGAAATAATGGTTATTCTTAAGTCCAGAAACTGCACAGCTGCCATTAACGGAAAGTATGTTACTGGCAACCTTTAACGGAAATTCAGGTTAATTATTAAAAAGTTGTTGGATTACATTACTGATATATACTACTGAAAAAGGAGTTTATTGTATTTAAAATTTCATTTTCGTTCAATGAGGCACAAATTAACAAAGCTAAGAAAAACTCGGTAATGGCAAATGATATGTTTGAGAGCAATTCACTGTTGTACAATATGAACTATGATAAAAATAAAATCAAAGACAGTTTTCTTAAAGTAAAATTTAAAACAAAATCTCACACAATGTATATTCAGGCTGAGCCTGGTTCTGAGCTAATTTCATGTCTACATTATGCATTTAATTTTCAAAATCTAAATAAAAAGCTCTGGTGAAAATACCATACAGTATCTTGCTGTATCTCGCTCGTATGCTTCGAGCAATAGTTAGGAATCAATAACTTAAAATAATAATTTGTTTTTCTTTTAGGAATTTACGCTTCTGGTAAATGAATGTTACACTGCATGAACACGAAGTCATCAACATGTTCGGGTAAAATAAAATATAACGTAACAATAACTTACTTTCGTTTTAGCAATATACACTTCCAGCAAATGGATGTTGCTCTAAATGAACACAGTGATCAACTTTCTCGGCTAAGGGATAATATAACATAACAATAATTTATGATAAAACAATAACTTAGTTTTGTTTTAGTATTCCACGCTTCCAACATGAACGTTGCCGTGAATGAATTCCATTAGATAAACGATCATATCTGATAACTGTCATACCAACTAGGCCAAATATTGTTTCATAGAATGGGTGGATTTAGTGTTTCATCCAAAAAGTGCTGGTGATTATCATAAAGAGTTGAGTGATGTGGTGTTTCGAGAGTGCTTTACCAATCTCCTTCAGAGACTGGAAAAAAATCCCCAATAATACAAATCCTAGATAAGCTGAAACTTTGTCATGGCTTCAGAGCAAGAATATACCTCATACAATAACCGAATAATAAACCAATTGTAAAACAATCGACTAAGCATATTATTGTTGGTAATTCATTGTAGTGCACACATATATCCTCTGTGACCGTTGACCGCGCTTGTATTTCACTTGCATCACAACTCCATGATCACGGAATTTGAGCTACATTTATAAGGAAGGCAAGAAGGGACTGAACCTTCTCCTTGGGTTTGGGCATTCGAACAGGAAATGAGACATACCAGCTCGGTCGTCTACTCTACTTACCTTGCGTTCGATATACCAAACGGAATGGCCTGAGAAAAGTACACCACTCGGAATCCAGTACATCCAGCCTGCCCGTATGCAAGAGCATATTTGTTTTCGAAGGCACGACGTACAAAATAATGCTCAAAACTCGTTCGTGGACAGCTATATCTATAGTTCCCAAACATTACAAACCTATTAGAGAGTTAATTATTTTAGGCCTTAATTTTAATGTTACCGACAAAGTCAATGTTTGCGATTGTTTAATAGCACTTTTTTTTTCGTAAAACAAAACATCTGATGTCTTACACTCACATGATTTTCTCTACTCCTATACAAACTATTTTCACAAACGCTTATTCTCCATCTACTTCATGTTAATCGAGATAGAAACTTGCTGAAACTATGTTATTGCTAATTTTCTTGTAGATACAAGGGGAATTGGTAGACTTTAAGCGATAATCAAATGTTTTAAGAGCTGGTTGCTATGTGGAGCATTTTGCATCCCCAGGATTTAGAAAAACCAATAACGAATTCCAATTTGAGAAAAAATGTATTGGAATATTCAAACAAATAACAAGGAATACCTCGGAAACGGTTCACTGGACAAAATAAATGTATATGAACATAAATTGTGTGTTTTAACGAGATCTGCGTTTTTTTTTTGTGTAGTAACATTTTGTCTATCTCTTACGGTTTACCACTTATGCAAAATTCATTCAGAATGAAGACGACTTCCCACAAAATTCATGATATACCTTTCATTTGCCATGAAAGTATCTTAAATATGTGATATTTTAATGAAAATCGTTAGAGCTATTTTTGTGGTGTGGGGGGATTTTCTTGAAAATCTTCGTCTCACATCTTTGAAAGATACTAAACCTATATACCAAGTTTGGTATTTATCCGACTTTTCGTTTTTGAGTTATGCTGTTCACAGACACACACACACACACACACACACGGGCCTTTTTCTAAATATGCTTTTTTTATTCAGGGGACTAAAGAAATATGTTTTTCCGGTGAAATGTTGATATCGAATTTTTGGGTGGAATGCAATACTTCCCCTACTTTACTATACGTAGTAGAGAAAGTAAAAAGAAAGATTAGGGGAAAGCTGGCGATATTCTTACTCATTTAAGATATAAATGTTTTGAAATGTAGTTGGAAATAATGAATACTAGAATACTACTCCGAAGTAAATACTAGTATATTATTATACTATAATAACTATTCATTTACTATCTCAAATTCACAAGCGTGTCCTTTGTCATGTTTTTCCAATAACTACAGTCTATCTTTCTTTCTTTTAGTATTCTTGTTAATCTGTAACTCGTTGTGGCTGTCATCTCTCTCCATTAGTATGTCCCTGGAACGGTTTCTTCCTGTATTTGCTGATGATAAGACACTGCTAGCAGAAGAGGAAAAACCCTAAAGAGATGGCTGACAACAGGGTGAAATGTGTCATATTTGGTATTTAAGAAAACGATAAAATTATTCTAGTTATGGGATAGTTGGTTATAATGACCGTTAATTGTGAGTGGGGTGGAATGCTAAACGTTCTAGACGCCTTGACTGCACATTCACGAGTCTCCTCAACCTTCTTTCGTTTGTAACCGGGGCTTCAATAACTCATGTACGAATCAGATAAAAACATTGTTTGGGAGTATGATAGGAAACTTTAAAGAAAACTAATAACAGCTCATGTCTCATATAAAAGAAACGAAAAGCTTTTTGTGCATTAAACATGATGAATGACACAAAGTGTTGCCTCGACTTCTGTTTTAAAACTACTTAAATGTGACCTATAAGGATCAAAACTGAAGCAAACTAATCACAACTCAACTATTTATTGGGGTAAAGCCACAAAGCAGGCTGGATCATCATTATTGACAAATGCTAAGAAATTGTTAAATCGAAACGTATTTCTATGGTTCGACGACAGATTTTGTAGCCGACACTTGGACCACCCCAACATTAAAACTTGTACTTGAATCAATAGTTTTTTAAATATCCGCTTAAGGGGCGACGGCATGCAATTTTAGTCCTGCTTTGAGGACCTGTTGTCTATTGTCGTTTTACAGTACTTAACCCATCAAACAATTGACTTAAGCTGATGGTGGGTGTAATATATCAGACCTTAATGTCAATATCGATATACATGTAACAAAATAGCTTATAAACGAAAATGCATAGCATACAGCACTGTGCTTCCTCTGAAACATTTGCGCAAAATGAAACCAAGTGTAAACGGGTTGTGTTTTTGTGTATATGGAGTAAATGTCGTTGTGTTTCTGGATACTATTGTGCTATACTTACTTCAGCATTTAAGTTTCCTAAGGAGATGGTTTTGAGAAAAAAACGGAAGGGTAATATATCTGTCGTGACAATTTGGTAGTAACAGATAATTCATCGGTAGCATCAGTAGAAATAATATGTATGTTTGAGCCCACAGAGAGATGCCGACAAGCGATAAAGTTCTTTGTTCTACGCCGACAAGCCCCGCCCCCTCCCTTTGAGGGCTCACATGCCGCCAGGTCTCGTGTCGATAGGCCCCGCCCCCTCTCGCTTTGTGTGCTCACCTAATGCCGACAGTATCTGTGCTAACAGGTTCTACCCCCTCTCCCATGCGTTCTACTGTGGCGTCATGACTTGATGGAATTGTTTTCTCGAGTCCTGCCGCCCCTCGGCAAATTAATTAGGTAATGTTCGTCAAACATTTTTTTTATGATTACTAAGGTCTGCACATTGCATCCTCGAGCAATTAAGTTTTTTGAATAATGAATTGTTGACTGGAACGTGAGTATAAGTAGTCTGCTCACGGGGACAGTCTGTCATTTAATGAAAACACTGGAGTCTTCTTCTATCTGGGGAAAGCGCTTGTCCATTAGCTGAACATGTTAGACGCTTTCAACACATTAATAGGCTTTTAAGTTTACATTCCGGATCTGTTTACATACATTAGCGATCAACGACATACTTCCGTCTGGAGGTAACGGTGACCCACATTAGCTGACCCGTTAGACGCTTTCACTCCATTAGCGTACAATGTCAGTAATTGTTTTCCTAAGTGCTCTGCCCAACACTCAACACTTCAGATTTTAGCGATGGAATTGATATAAAAAGCAGCAGCTTCTCCAAGGACTTCCAAGTTGACCAGGATGGCCGGGTTCGAATTACAAATTCAGCTTCTAATAACTCAGAGACTAATTAGGATAAAGACGTCAAATAAAGTTTATTGCATTAATGTCATTAGATAGTTTCTTGTGAATGTATATTTGGGTACATGGTGTCCAGGGTTCGAATACCGATAAAATGTAATTTAATTATAAATTTAATAACTTCTAAACTAATTAAGATAAAGACGCCAAATAAACTTTATTGCCTTTATGTTATTAGGTATTATCTTGTGGATGTGTAATTAGATACCTGACGTTCTGGGTTCGATCCTAATTTTTAAATCGTCATTATCTCAGAAACTAAGAGAGGTAGACGAGTGAACCAAAGCATGATTGATAGCTCCTATGATGGGTAATTAATACTGTATATAATTTTCAATCAGTTGTCCTTACTTCGAATCCCGATCTTTCAATCACTTACTTATTTTTTTCTCTATACTCTAGAATATGTCACTTAGATTGATGCTGTAACTGCATACAGCACCTTTAAACATATCAAACTAATATTGTAAATAATTTTGTTTCTGCTGTCCAGGGTTCGAATACCGATAAAATGTAATTTAATTATAAATCTAATAACTCCTAAACTAATTAAGATAAAGACGCCAAATAAACTTTATTGCGTTTATGTTATTAGGTAGTATCTTGTGGAGGTGTAATTAGATACCTGACGTTCTGGGTTCGAGCCTAATTTTAAATCGTCATTATCTCAGAAACTAAGAGAGGTAGAGGAATTGACCAAAGCATGATTGATAGCTCCTATGATGGGCAATTAACACTGTATATAATTTTCAATCAGTTGTCCTTATTTCGAATCCCGATCTTTCAATCACTTACTTATTTTTTTCTATACTCTAGAATATGTCACTTAGATTGATGCTGTAACTGCATACAGCACCTTTAAACATATCAAACTAATATTGTAAATAATTTTGTTTTTGGTGTCCAGGGTTCGAATACCGATAAAATGTAATTTAATTATAAATTTAATAACTTCTAAACTAATTAAGATAAAGACGCCAAATAAACTTTATTGCGTTTATGTTATTAGGTAGTATCTTGTGGAGGTGTAATTAGATACCTGACGTTCTGGGTTCGAGCCTAATTTTAAATCGTCATTATCTCAGAAACTAAGAGAGGTAGAGGACTTGACCAAAGCATGATTGATAGCTCCTATGATGGGTAATTAATACTGTATATAATTTTCAATCAGTTGTCCTTACTTCGAATCCCGATCTTTCAATCACTTACTTATTTTTTCTCTATACTCTAGAATATATCACTTAGATTGATGCTGTAAATGCATACACCACCTTTAAACATATCAAACTAATATTGTAAATAATTTTGTTTCTGGTGTCCAGGGTTCGAATGCCGATAAAATGTAATTTAATTATAAATTTAATAACTCCTAAACTAATTAAGATAAAGACACCAAATAAACTTTATTGCGTTTATGTTACTAGGTAGTATCTTGTGAATGTGTAATTAGATACCTGACGTTCTGGGTTCGAGCCTAATGTTTAAATCGTCATTATCTCAGAAACTAAGAGAGGTAGAGGAGTTGACCAAAGCATGATTGATAGCTCCTATGAGGGGCAATTAATACTGTATATAATTTTCAATCAGTTGTCCTTACTTCGAATCCCGATCTTTCAATCACTTACTTATTTTTTCTCTATACTCTAGAATATATCACTTAGATTGATGCTGTAAATGCATACACCACCTTTAAACATATCAAACTAATATTGTAAATAATTTTGTTTCTGGTGTCCAGGGTTCGAATACCGATAAAATGTAGTTTAATTATAAATTTAATAACTCCTAAACTAATTAAGATAAAGACACCAAATAAACTTTATTGCGTTTATGTTATTAGGTAGTATCTTGTGGATGTGTAATTAGATACCTGAAGTTCTGGGTTCGAGCCTAATTTTAAATCGTCATTATCTCAGAAACTAAGAGAGGTAGAGGAATTGACCAAAGCATGATTGATAGCTCCTATGATGGGCAATTAATACTGTATATAATTTTCAATCCGTTATCCTTACTTCGAATCCCGATCTTTCAATCACTTACTTATTTTTTTCTATACTCTAGAATATATCACTTAGATTGATGCTGTAAATGCATTCAGCACCCTTAAACATATCAAACTAATATTGTAAATAATATTGGTTCTGGTGTCCAGGGTTCGAATACCGATAAAATGTAATTTAATTATAAATTTAATAACTCCTAAACTAATTAAGATAAAGACACCAAATAAACTTTTATAGGGGAAAGGATGCTCTCCTGAAACATTAGGTCTCTAGATAGAAGTATTTATAAGGGAGAGATAGGGAATACCAGGGCTGATGCTAGGCTAGTCAGATGCTAAAGGAGGGAGGGATATGCTTTATACGAGAGAGATAGGGAACACAAGGAAAGATGCTATACTAAACAGGACTTGAAGGGTAGAATATGAGCGATATAGCAAACCGAGGAATGGTATTAGGATAGGAGTTTTGAATGATGGAGTAGGCGTTTATATGCGAGAGATAGGGAATACGAGGGTCGATGGTAGGCTAGACGGTGTTGAATGTGGGAATGCATCTTATATGAGAGAGGTAGGGGAATATGAGGAGAAGTGCTAGGCTAGTCGGGAAGGTCTGAATGAGAGAGTATACGTCTATATGGGAAAATATAGGGAAAACGAAGGTAGGTGCTAGGTTGAGAGAGTCTTCAAGGAGGAAAATGCATTTATATGAGAGCGGTAGGGTATACGAGGAGAGGTGCTGGTCTAGACATGGTTTGAGGATTAGAGTATACGTTTATATGGGAGAAATATGGAAAACGGGAGAGATACAAGGATAGACAGAGATTGAAGGAGGAGGAATGTAGGTTTATACTGTAATATAGAGAGTAATTCGATTATAAAACTTTTCTCATCCAGCCTTACAACACTTTTATATACTTATTTTCTAAACCTTACAAACTTTATATTTGTTAAACAGTAGTGCGCGAGACGGAGAGGGACAAACAGTATATCGGTTTACAGTGAAGTATACGTCCTAACCTATTCCCACCTTGTTTGTTCTGGATCTTCTCATTGTCTATCATCTAACGTAACCACGTAACAAGACGTAACACAGGAAATCATACATATGGCACATTAAAAAAAAATAAAGGTATATATAATGAAACATAAACAAGTAGACAGAGGGTCATCGATACATAGAAAACCAGGAGTTGTATGTACTGAGACCTTAGATTAGTATAGGCAAACAACAAAGAAGTGAATTTATAGTGTAAATAGCCTAATATTTTCAAATATTATTATAGTCTAAAAGTATATAACTTAATTATGTATCGAGTATTGAGAAATAAACGTTATTCATTATTCACTAATCTCAGATCACTGCAATTGTATTGAATCAATTCACAATTGCTAATGCCATTCAACTTTCATTCGTCTCTGATACATAAACAAATTGCAAAATGGAGAAGGACGAAAGTAATAAAAAGACTCAGGCAGCAAATTTTAAGAAAGAAGAGAAAGATATATGACCGACATTGTTTTGGAACACAAATTAGTGTTGAAAATAAAATGACTGATAGCTCTGCTAAGCGTAAGGAAGAGACATGGAAATAAATTGCAAATGAATACAATTCTAGGTTAGAAAAAGAAGATAAACAACATTCATGTAAACCAATTTTTAAAAATCAGTTTAACTGAATACATGTAAAAAAACATATCACTTTACAAAAAGTAATGCAGACAACATTTATTTTTTATAAACATTATCCTATTACATTCCTTTACAAAAAACCATACATATTTCCTAAAGGCAAAGATGATAGTCTAGACATTCTAAACACTCAGTTATATAATCATATACATCACACAGAAAGAGACCTGCATTATCAGTAAAAAAACTAAACATCTCAACAATGTCTGAATGATGTATTTTATAAGTACAAGTTTTTTGATATTTCAAAGTTCCTGTTAACCATGCCAGTAATTGATTAACACAATTTCTCGATCCTGTCATGCTATAACTTTAGATGCTTTCAGCTTACTTATAATTTCCTCAATCTCTTGTGTGTGACTATTATTACCAGCATCCCTCGACGCAATTAGTAACCTCAATATATTTACTAGTCTATTCGGATTTTCAAGCGTTGATATCACTGAATCATCATCATATGAAGATTTCATATTCTCGCAACTTCCGATGTATCCAGATTTTTCACCAACAGTAGTCTCCAGTGAAGGACAGAGGCATGATCCGGTATAACATTCCCCTCTATACATCTTCGGAACTTCAGGTGCAGGTGAGAGAGTCGATTCAGTATAACATGTTGCTCTATGAAACTTAAATCTTGACAAAGAACGATTCTTAAAGATCCGCCCGCATACACAGCATCTAATAACGCGTTTTCCTCCATGTGTAATGTATGAAAAATCGAGTTTCTCATTCGTCAGTTGCACAGATTTTCTCGGGCAGTAGCTCATGCTAAAACTAAAAGAAATTAAATGAATACGTGAATGCTAACGCTCGAAGGAATTAAAAGCGAATGAATGAATTCATAACACGCACCTATGTATATATCCAGGATGAGGACGACGGAGGGAATTGCGATCAATGCATAGCAGGGAGAAAGGATACTCTCTTGAAACATTAGTCATCTAGACAACTATTGTTCACGGAGCCTGTAGACGTCAGGTTGAATGGGACAGACCTCAGGTTCAAATCTTTAAGGGTACGGACCCCTGGCTTTTGCCTGGCATGTATACTAAACCATCCTAACAGCGAAACATTACATTACAACGACACGTAACCAGAACATGACGAGTGCGAGCATTGAAAAAGGATGCTCTCTGGGGAACATTAGTGGAAAAGGATGGAAACAGTCGCCGTCCGCACAACGGATTGTCCCTAACATTTCCAGATTTCGGAACGTTCAACATCGTGACGCGCTCCGGTCATCTACATTTCGACGAAATTTTACCTCCTGAATTAGTTTGGTGCTCTGTATAGAACCTCAGAATATGCATTACGCTGCGTGTCCCTAGCGTCTCCAGCTCCTGAATCGTTCCAGCTAGTGGAATGCCTCTACCATCTTCATGTCAACGATCTGTTACTCTGAATTTAAGTTTGGTGATCTGTATAGACCTGTACAACATGCATTACGCTATGTAACAGACTCATCACGCTATGTAACAACACGATCACGCTATGTAACAACATGTTCACGCTATGTAAACAACATGATCACGCTATGTAGCAACATGATCACGCTATGTAACATGATCACGCCATGTAACAACATGATCACGCTATGTAACAACATGATCACGCTATGTAACAAACTGATCACGATATGTAACAACATGATCACGCTATGTAACAACATGATCACGCTATGTAACAAACGATCATGCTATGTAACAACACGATCACGCTATGTAACAACACGATCACGCTATGTAACAACAGATCACGCTATGTAACAACATGATCACGCTATGTAACAACCTGAGTACGCTATGTAACAACATGATCACGCCATGTAACAACTAATCACGCTATGTAACAACATGCTCAAGCTATGTAACAACTGATCACGCTATGTAACAACCTGAGCACGCTATGTAACAACCTGATCACGTTATGTAACAACACGATCACGCTATGTAACAACCTGATTACGCAATGTAACAACATGATCACGCTATGTAACAACATGTTCACGCTATGTAACAACATGATCACGCTATGTAACAACATGATCACGCTATGTAACAACATGATCACGCTATGTAACAAAACGATCACGCTATGTAACAACACGATCACGCTATGTAACAACACGATCACGCTATGTAACAACTGATCACGCTATGTAACAACATGATCACGCTATGTAACAACCTGAGTACGCTATGTAACAACATGATCACGCTATGTAACAACATGTTCACGTTATGTAACAACTGATCACGATATGTAACAACATGATCAAGCTATGTAACAACATGATCACGCTATGTAACAACATGTTCACGCTATGTAACAACATGACCACGCTATGTAACAAAAGATCACGCTATGTAACAACACGATCACGCTATGTAACAAAACGATCACGCTATGTAACAACACGATCACGCTATGTAACAACACGATCACGCTATGTAACTACTGATCACGCTATGTAACAACATGATCACGCTATGTAACAACCTGAGTACGCTATGTAACAACATGATCACGCAATGTAACAACTGATCACGCTATGTAACAACATGCTCAAGCTATGTAACAACTGATCACGCTATGTAACAACATGATCACGCTATGTAACAACCTGAGCACGCTATGTAACAATCTGATCACGCTATGTAACAACACGATCACGCTATGTAACAACTGATCACGCTATGTAACAACATGATCACGCTATGTAACAACCTGAGTACGCCATGTAACAATATGATCACGCCATGTAACAACTGATCACGCTATGTAACAACATGCTCAAACTATGTAACAACTGATCACGCTATGTAACAACATGATCACGCTATGTAACAACCTGAGCACGCTATGTAACAATGTGATCACGTTATGTAACAACTGATCACGCTATGTAACAATATGATTACGCTATGTAACAACATGATCACGCTATGTAACAACATGTTCACGCTATGTAACAACATGACCACGCTATGTAACAAAACGATCACGCTATGTAACAACACGATCACGCTATGTAACAAAACGATCACGCTATGTAACAACACGATCACGTTATGTAACAACACGATCACGCTATGTAACATCTGATCACACTATGTAACAACATGATCACGCTATGTAACAACCTGAGTACGCTATGTATCAACATGATCACGCCATGTAACAACTGATCACGCTATGTAACAACATGCTCAAGCTATGTAACAACTGATCACGCTATGTAACAACATGATCACGCTATGTAACAACATGAGCACGCTATGTAACAATCTGATCACGTTATGTAACAACTGATCACGCTATGTAACAACCTGATTACGCTATGTAACAACATGATCACGCTATGTAACAACATGTTCACGCTATGTAACAACATGATCACGCTATGTAACAACATGTTCAAGCTATGTAAGAACATGATCACGCTATGTAACAACATGATGACGCTATGTAACAACCTGATCACGCTATGTAACAACATGTTCACGCTATGTAACAACTGATCACGCTATGTAACAACATGATCACGGTATGTAATAACCTGAGCACGCTATGTAACAACATGATCACGCTATGTAACAACATGTTCACGCTATGTAACAACACGATCACGCTATGTGACAACACGATCACGCTATGTAACAATATGGACACGTTGTGTAACAACATGGACACGCTATGTAACAACATGAACACGCTATGTAACAATACGATCAAGCTATGTATCAACCTGAGCACGCTATGTAACAACATGATCACGCTATGTAACAACATGAATACTCTATGTAACAACCTGAGCATGCTATGTAACAACATGATCACGCCATGTAACAACCTGATCACGCTATGTAACAAGAAGATCACGCTATGTAACTACCTGATCACGCTATGTAACAACATGATCACGCTATGTAACAACATGATCACGCTATGTAACAACATGATCACGCTATGTAAATAGGGTGGACCATTTAAGTTGAGGCTATACAATATATCCAAAACAAAGCGTTGTAGAAAGAAATGACTTTAATAAAACTTGATTGATATTATGACGAAAGTAAATGCCGCTAGTCGTATTTCGTTTGGAGGCCGTTATGAGGGTCATTTTGGGTCAATTTATTTTTTTAAATGGCAACCTACAATTAGGTTCCCATTTAAAAAGACCCTGAAATGACCCTCATAACGGCCTCCAAACGAAATACGACTAGCGGCATTTACTTTCGTCATAATATCAATCAAGTTTTATTAAAGTCATTTCTTTCTACAACGCTTTGTTTTGGATATATTGTATAGCCTCAACTTAAATGGTCCACCCTATTTACATAGCGTGATCATGTTGTTACATAGCGTGATCATGTTGTTACATAGCGTGATCATGTTGGTACATAGCGTGATCAGGTAGTTACATAGCGTGATCTTCTTGTTACATAGCGTGATCAGGTTGTTACATGGCGTGATCATGTTGTTACATAGCATGCTCAGGTTGTTACATAGAGTATTCATGTTGTTACATAGCGTGATCATGTTGTTACATAGCGTGCTCAGGTTGATACATAGCTTGATCGTATTGTTACATAGCGTGTTCATGTTGTTACATAGCGTGTCCATGTTGTTACATAACGTGTCCATGTTGTTACATAGCGTGATCGTGTTGTCACATAGCGTGATCGTGTTGTTACATAGCGTGAACATGTTGTTACATAGCGTGATCATGTTGTTACATAGCGTGCTCAGGTTATTACATACCGTGATCATGTTGTTACATAGCGTGATCAGTTGTTACATAGCGTGAACATGTTGTTACATAGCGTGATCAGGTTGTTACATAGCGTCATCATGTTGTTACATAGCGTGATCATGTTCTTACATAGCTTGAACATGTTGTTACATAGCGTGATCATGTTGTTACATAGCGTGAACATGTTGTTACATAGCGTGATCATGTTGTTACATAGCGTAATCAGGTTGTTACATAGCGTGATCAGTTGTTACATAACGTGATCAGATTGTTACATAGCGTGCTCATGTTGTTACATAGCGTGATCATGTTGTTACATAGCGTGATCAGTTGTTACATAGCTTGAGCATGTTGTTACATAGCGTGATCAGTTGTTACATGGCGTGATCATGTTGATACATAGCGTACTCAGGTTGTTACATAGCGTGATCATGTTGTTACATAGCGTGATCAGATGTTACATAGCGTGATCGTGTTGTTACATAGCGTGATCGTGTTGTTACATAGCGTGATCGTTTTGTTACATAGCGTGATCGTGTTGTTACATAGCGTGATCGTTTTGTTACATATCGTGGTCATGTTGTTACATAGCGTGAACATGTTGTTACATAGCGTGATCATGTTGTTACATAGCGTAATCATATTGTTACATAGCGTGATCAGTTGTTACATAACGTGATCACATTGTTACATAGCGTGCTCAGGTTGTTACATAGCGTGATCATGTTGGTACATAGCGTGATCAGTTGTTACATAGCTTGAGCATGTTGTTACATAGCGTGATCAGTTGTTACATGGCGTGATCATATTGTTACATGGCGTACTCAGGTTGTTACATAGCGTGATCATGTTGTTACATAGCGTGATCAGTTGTTACATAGCGTGATCGTGTTGTCACATAGCGTGATCACCTAGTTACATAGCGTGCTCAGGTTGTTACATAGCGTGATCATGTTGTTACATAGCGTGATCAGTTGTTACATAGCTTGAGCATGTTGTTACATAGCGTGATCAGTTGTTACATTGCGTGATCATGTTGTTACATAGCGTACTCAGGTTGTTACATAGCGTGATCATGTTGTTACATAGCGTGATCAGTTGTTACATAGCGTGATCGTGTTGTTACATAGCGTGATCGTGTTGTTACATAGCGTGATCGTTTTGTTACATAGCGTGATCGTGTTGTTACATAGCGTGATCGTTTTGTTACATAGCGTGGTCATGTTGTTACATAGCGTGAACATGTTGTTACATAGCGTGATCATGTTGTTACATAGCTTGATCATGTTGTTACATATCGTGATCAGTTGTTACATAACGTGAACATGTTGTTACATAGCGTGATCATGTTGTTACATAGCGTACTCAGGTTGTTATTTACCGTGATCATGTTGTTACATAGCGTGATCAGTTGTTACATAGCGTGATCGTGTTGTTACATAGCGTGATCGTGTTGTTACATAGCGTGATCGTTTTGTTACATAGCGTGATCATGTTGTTACATAGCGTGATCATGTTGTTACATAGCGTGATCATGTTGTTACATAGCGTGAACATGTTGTTACATAGCGTGATCATGTTGTTACATAGCGTAATCAGGTTGTTACATAGCGTGATCGTGTTGTTACATAACGTGATCAGGTTGTTACATAGCGTGCTCAGGTTGTTACATAGCGTGATCAGTTGTTACATAGCTTGAGCATGTTGTTACATAGCGTGATTAGTTGTTACATGGCGTGATCATGTTGTTACATAGCGTACTCAGGTTGTTACATAGCGTGATCATGTTGTTACATAGCGTGATCTGTTGTTACATAGCGTGATCGTGTTGTTACATAGCGTGATCGTGTTGTTACATAGCATGATCGTTTTGTTACATAGCGTGATCATGTTGTTACATAGCGTGATCATGTTGTTACATATCGTGATCAGTTTGTTACATAGCGTGATCATGTTGTTACATAGCGTGATCATGTTGTTACATGGCGTGATCATGTTACATAGCGTGATCATGTTGTTACATAGCGTGATCATGTTGTTACATAGCGTGAACATGTTGTTACATAGCGTGATCGTGTTGTTACATAGCGTGATGAGTCTGTTACATAGCGTAATGCATGTTGTACAGGTCTATACAGATCACCAAACTTAAATTCAGAGTAACAGATCGTTGACATGAAGATGGTAGAGGTATTCAACTAGCTGGAACGATTCAGGAGCTGGAGACGCTAGGGACACGCAGCGTAATGCATATTCTGAGGTTCTATACAGAGCACCAAACTAATTCAGGAGGTAAAATTTCGTCGAAATGTAGATGACCGGAGCGCGTCACGATGTTGAACGTTCCGAAATCTGGAAATGTTAGGGACAATCCGTTGTGCGGATGGCGACTGTTTCCATCCTTTTCCACTAATGTTCCCCAGAGAGCATCTTTTTCCATGCTCGCACTCGTCATGTTCTGGTTACGTGTCGTTGTAATGTAATGTTTCGCTGTTAGGATGGTTTAGTATACATGCCAGGCAAAAGCCAGGGGTCCGTACCCTTAAAGATTTGAACCTGAGGTCTGTCCCATTCAACCTGACGTCTACAGGCTCCGTGAACAATAGTTGTCTAGATGACTAATGTTTCAAGAGAGTATCCTTTCTCCCTGCTATGCATTGATCGCAATTCCCTCCGTCGTCCTCATCCTGGATATATACATAGGTGCGTGTTATGAATTCATTCATTCGCTTTTAATTCCTTCGAGCGTTAGCATTCACGTATTCATTTAATTTCTTTTAGTTTTAGCATGAGCTACTGCCCGAGAAAATCTGTGCAACTGACGAATGAGAAACTCGATTTTTCATACATTACACATGGAGGAAAACGCGTTATTAGATGCTGTGTATGCGGGCGGATCTTTAAGAATCGTTCTTTGTCAAGATTTAAGTTTCATAGAGCAACATGTTATACTGAATCGACTCTCTCACCTGCACTTGAAGTTCCGAAGATGTATAGAGGGGAATGTTATACCGGATCATGCCTCTGTCCTTCACTGGAGACTACTGTTGGTGAAAAATCTGGATACATCGGAAGTTGCGAGAATATGAAATCTTCATATGATGATGATTCAGTGATATCAACGCTTGAAAATCCGAATAGACTAGTAAATATATTGAGGTTACTAATTGCGTCGAGGGATGCTGGTAATAATAGTCACACACAAGAGATTGAGGAAATTATAAGTAAGCTGAAAGCATCTAAAGTTATAGCATGACAGGATCGAGAAATTGTGTTAATCAATTACTGGCATGGTTAACAGGAACTTTGAAATATCAAAAAACTTGTACTTATAAAATACATCATTCAGACATTGTTGAGATGTTTAGTTTTTTTACTGATAATGCAGGTCTCTTTCTGTGTGATGTATATGATTATATAACTGAGTGTTTAGAATGTCTAGACTATCATCTTTGCCTTTAGGAAATATGTATGGTTTTTTGTAAAGGAATGTAATAGGATAATGTTTATAAAAAATAAATGTTGTCTGCATTACTTTTTGTAAAGTGATATGTTTTTATACATGTATTCAGTTAAACTGATTTTTAAAAATTGGTTTACATGAATGTTGTTTATCTTCTTTTTCTAACCTAGAATTGTATTCATTTGCAATTTATTTCCATGTCTCTTCCTTACGCTTAGCAGAGCTATCAGTCATTTTATTTTCAACACTAATTTGTGTTCCAAAACAATGTCGGTCATATATCTTTCTCTTCTTTCTTAAAATTTGCTGCCTGAGTCTTTTTATTACTTTCGTCCTTCTCCATTTTGCAATTTGTTTATGTATCAGAGACGAATGAAAGTTGAATGGCATTAGCAATTGTGAATTGATTCAATACAATTGCAGTGATCTGAGATTAGTGAATAATGAATAACGTTTATTTCTCAATACTCGATACATAATTAAGTTATATACTTTTAGACTATAATAATATTTGAAAATATTAGGCTATTTACACTATAAATTCACTTCTTTGTTGTTTGCCTATACTAATCTAAGGTCTCAGTACATACAACTCCTGGTTTTCTATGTATCGATGACCCTCTGTCTACTTGTTTATGTTTCATTATATATACCTTTATTTTTTTTTAATGTGCCATATGTATGATTTCCTGTGTTACGTCTTGTTACGTGGTTACGTTAGATGATAGACAATGAGAAGATCCAGAACAAACAAGGTGGGAATAGGTTAGGACGTATACTTCACTGTAAACCGATATACTGTTTGTCCCTCTCCGTCTCGCGCACTACTGTTTAACAAATATAAAGTTTGTAAGGTTTAGAAAATAAGTATATAAAAGTGTTGTAAGGCTGGATGAGAAAAGTTTTATAATCGAATTACTCTCTATATTACAGTATAAACCTACAATCCTCCTCCTTCAATCTCTGTCTATCCTTGTATCTCTCCCGTTTTCCATATTTCTCCCATATAAACGTATACTCTAATCCTCAAACCATGTCTAGACCAGCACCTCTCCTCGTATACCCTACTGCTCTCATATAAATGCATTTTCCTCCTTGAAGACTCTCTCAACCTAGCACCTACCTTCGTTTTCCCTATATTTTCCCATATAGACGTATACTCTCTCATTCAGACCTTCCCGACTAGCCTAGCACTTCTCCTCATATTCCCCTACCTCTCTCATATAAGATGCATTCCCACATTCAACACCGTCTAGCCTACCATCGACCCTCGTATTCCCTATCTCTCGCATATAAACGCCTACTCCATCATTCAAAACTCCTATCCTAATACCATTCCTCGGTTTGCTATATCGCTCATATTCTACCCTTCAAGTCCTGTTTAGTATAGCATCTTTCCTTGTGTTCCCTATCTCTCTCGTATAAAGCATATCCCTCCCTCCTTTAGCATCTGACTAGCCTAGCATCAGCCCTGGTATTCCCTATCTCTCCCTTATAAATACTTCTATCTAGAGACCTAATGTTTCAGGAGAGCATCCTTTCCCCTATAAAAGTTTATTTGGTGTCTTTATCTTAATTAGTTTAGGAGTTATTAAATTTATAATTAAATTACATTTTATCGGTATTCGAACCCTGGACACCAGAACCAATATTATTTACAATATTAGTTTGATATGTTTAAGGGTGCTGAATGCATTTACAGCATCAATCTAAGTGATATATTCTAGAGTATAGAAAAAAATAAGTAAGTGATTGAAAGATCGGGATTCGAAGTAAGGATAACTGATTGAAAATTATATACAGTATTAATTGCCCATCATAGGAGCTATCAATCATGCTTTGGTCAATTCCTCTACCTCTCTTAGTTTCTGAGATAATGACGATTTAAAATTAGGCTCGAACCCAGAACTTCAGGTATCTAATTACACATCCACAAGATACTACCTAATAACATAAACGCAATAAAGTTTATTTGGTGTCTTTATCTTAATTAGTTTAGGAGTTATTAAATTTATAATTAAACTACATTTTATCGGTATTCGAACCCTGGACACCAGAAACAAAATTATTTACAATATTAGTTTGATATGTTTAAAGGTGGTGTATGCATTTACAGCATCAATCTAAGTGATATATTCTAGAGTATAGAGAAAAAATAAGTAAGTGATTGAAAGATCGGGATTCGAAGTAAGGACAACTGATTGAAAATTATATACAGTATTAATTGCCCCTCATAGGAGCTATCAATCATGCTTTGGTCAACTCCTCTACCTCTCTTAGTTTCTGAGATAATGACGATTTAAACATTAGGCTCGAACCCAGAACGTCAGGTATCTAATTACACATCCACAAGATACTACCTAGTAACATAAACGCAATAAAGTTTATTTGGTGTCTTTATCTTAATTAGTTTAGGAGTTATTAAATTTATAATTAAATTACATTTTATCGGCATTCGAACCCTGGACACCAGAAACAAAATTATTTACAATATTAGTTTGATATGTTTAAAGGTGGTGTATGCATTTACAGCATCAATCTAAGTGATATATTCTAGAGTATAGAGAAAAAATAAGTAAGTGATTGAAAGATCGGGATTCGAAGTAAGGACAACTGATTGAAAATTATATACAGTATTAATTACCCATCATAGGAGCTATCAATCATGCTTTGGTCAAGTCCTCTACCTCTCTTAGTTTCTGATATAATGACGATTTAAAATTAGGCTCGAACCCAGAACGTCAGGTATCTAATTACACCTCCACAAGATACTACCTAATAACATAAACGCAATAAAGTTTATTTGGCGTCTTTATCTTAATTAGTTTAGAAGTTATTAAATTTATAATTAAATTACATTTTATCGGTATTCGAACCCTGGACACCAAAAACAAAATTATTTACAATATTAGTTTGATATGTTTAAAGGTGCTGTATGCAGTTACAGCATCAATCTAAGTGACATATTCTAGAGTATAGAGAAAAAATAAGTAAGTGATTGAAAGATCGGGATTCGAAGTAAGGACAACTGATTGAAAATTATATACAGTATTAATTACCCATCATAGGAGCTATCAATCATGCTTTGGTTCACTCGTCTACCTCTCTTAGTTTCTGAGATAATGACGATTTAAAAATTAGGATCGAACCCAGAACGTCAGGTATCTAATTACACATCCACAAGATAATACCTAATAACATAAAGGCAATAAAGTTTATTTGGCGTCTTTATCTTAATTAGTTTAGAAGTTATTAAATTTATAATTAAATTACATTTTATCGGTATTCGAACCCTGGACACCATGTACCCAAATATACATTCACAAGAAACTATCTAATGACATTAATGCAATAAACTTTATTTGACGTCTTTATCCTAATTAGTCTCTGAGTTATTAGAAGCTGAATTTGTAATTCGAACCCGGCCATCCTGGTCAACTTGGAAGTCCTTGGAGAAGCTGCTGCTTTTTATATCAATTCCATCGCTAAAATCTGAAGTGTTGAGTGTTGGGCAGAGCACTTAGGAAAACAATTACTGACATTGTACGCTAATGGAGTGAAAGCGTCTAACGGGTCAGCTAATGTGGGTCACCGTTACCTCCAGACGGAAGTATGTCGTTGATCGCTAATGTATGTAAACAGATCCGGAATGTAAACTTAAAAGCCTATTAATGTGTTGAAAGCGTCTAACATGTTCAGCTAATGGACAAGCGCTTTCCCCAGATAGAAGAAGACTCCAGTGTTTTCATTAAATGACAGACTGTCCCCGTGAGCAGACTACTGATACTCACGTTCCAGTCAACAATTCATTATTCAAAAAGCTTAATTGCTCGAGGATGCAATGTGCAGACCTTAGTAATCATAAAAAAAATGTTTGACGAACATTACCTAATTAATTTGCCGAGGGGCGGCAGGACTCGAGAAAACAATTCCATCAAGTCATGACGCCACAGTAGAACGCATGGGAGAGGGGGTAGAACCTGTTAGCACAAATACTGTCGGCATTAGGTGAGCACACAAAGCGAGAGGGGGCGGGGCCTAACGACACGAGACCTGGCGGCATGTGAGCCCTCAAAGGGAGGGGGCGGGGCTTGTCGGCGTAGAACAAAGAACTTTATCGCTTGTCGGCATCTCTCTGTGGGCTCAAACATACATATTATTTCTACTAGCATCAAACTCTTTGAGGATAAGTTTGTAATAAAAGAGGATAAGTTTCCAGTTTTAAATGTGAAGCAGTTATTATTCCTCGAAAAACCCTAAACTCCAAGATGATGCTATCCTAGCATATTTCCAGCAACCATCTTATCACACTGTGAAGGTACCCAAGATAGAACAGAACCATGTTCTCCCTCCAAACGAGCGCTTAGTAGGGATGAAGAATTTTTTTTTAATTTGTAAAAATGACGTCTTTTCTGATTTTCAGTGCTTCAAAAGCGAGGTTATATAAATAACATTTCACCCTACGCTTCAGTAGTGAAGGAAGACTATGTACGTACTTTTATGAAAGTGTAGCACGAAGCATTTAGTGATATATCTTCTCTTACAAATACTTTTTAAAGTTACCAGCAGTTTGGATGTCAATGCTTTTTGTAAGAACTTATATGTTCCTCCACAAAATTTTAAATGGATTCTGCAATCAGAGGACCAGGAGGGCTTAATTTGTATCAGATGGACATCATTTGATAATTTGCTAAGCCATCTTCTGAATGGGAGCTTTGAAGTTGGAGTTATGATTTACCTAATTAATTTTTGAAAGAGGAACTAAGTCTAATAGTTTTAATGCCGAAAGGACTAATAAAATGAACTATCTGGTGGAATTCCAATTCTGTGTTATCAAAGAAGTAAAATATTCTACAGAAATGTTGATTGGGCTGCAACAATATCTTACTCATTCCCTGGTGCATATCAGACAGTGAGACAAACAAATGTTTTGACTTTATCTCATCGTATGTATCTGAAACAATTGGCCACATTACCCTAGAAATAGAAGTTTGATATAAAGCATACATGTGGAAAATGCAACTTGCTTCAGAGCCAATATAAAGTGATTTCCATTAAGTTGGTTCAGATTAATGTAAATTCAAATGGGAGTGGCAGAAAACATCGCATTCTCAGATGTAACAGCTTATTCCTAAGAATATGATTGTTATCGCATAAGATGTTCAAGGTCAGCAAATAACACTGAACAGTTCATAAAACATCCTTTAATTCTCCCAAGTAAAACCAAGTAGCAACGTGCTATTGCATGTAGCTTATATTATTATACATTAATTATAAACCCTTAATATGTTCACATGTTTAAATGGCATTTCCATCTTATTGGAATCTTTTTGTTAATATATACGCGTTTTCTTTTTATTGCGAGGGTAGCACACTTTGGATATTGTGCCTTTACTGCATTACTAAGCTGCTTTCACGGCATCTTGTTCCCATATTTAGTTCTGAGTACTGTAAATGATCCACCGCCTCACTGTGCCCAAATTCAAAGCCGCGTTTTCGCCCAGTAACTCAGTTGTGTGTTCGGCGGCTGGCACACCTGGTGCTTGAAGCTGCCGGTAACCACACCCGAAGGTAAACGCTACTAACTATAATAAAATGCTTGCTTGTTTTGGTAAAAGAACTTCTAGTACCTTTGAGCCTTGCCCTCGTAATTTTTGTGCTGGGGTTTGGTCTTACTTCTGGCTGTTAAAAGTATGAATTTCCCAGAGCCCGCTGCCAGAGGTTATGTTGAGAACTGTCTAAATTTAGTGCACCTCGACAGAGCCAACTATCTGAGTTGGCAAAGTATTTTCGATAGTCTTGGGGAGCTCAAGAGCTGCGTCTATAGGGAGGAATGTATCTTTACAAAATACACACCAGACATTTTAATTCTGTTAGAAATAAAGGATAGGCGTCCATGTTCGTACACCTTTTAACGTGTACAAATAAAGACTGGGAGCGAGTGATGATGGATTTACTATAGGTGAATGAAAGCGACAAATACTGCGGAACCTCAAGGAGCTACCACAATATTCGAGCATTTGTCATTCTGAAATCAAGCGATGCTTGACGCAACTCATTCAAATTAGTTCTGAAAATTCTGAATCAATACTGAGATTATGCATTGTACAGATAAGTTCAAATAGTGCACCAATCATCAGCATATGTTGTTCAAATACATCTAGAATTTGTGAAACAACAGAGCAAATTAAACATTTATTTGTTAGCTACCAGTTTACGGAGCTTTTTGGCTTTTTTAATGTAGACAGTACCAGGACAGAAGCTCCATTTTACGCTGGCACCTCAATTCTCATGCTGGGGATGACCTTGAGGAAAATTCCATTACGTGATAATGCCTGTAGGGTAAATTGTACAAAACCTAATGCTCTAAAAATTAAAAAAGACAAAAAACAAATGCTAGAAGATAATAATAATGATGGTTGTATGATATAAAGGCATTTATAGTCAACTGTGATACCACTATAGGACGTCTCACGCTTAAGACACAGTACAGGTTAAATGGTGCGCACTGTTGCCACATGTACTATACGTACTTGGCACATAGCCTTTGATCTATCAGTCTAATGTCATCTTGTAAATGATACATCATAAAAATATCTGTATTGCTGTTTAAGGCATGTCATTTTCACCTGCACTTTGTGTCTCCTCTTTGTGTTTTTAGTACTTCGAAATCCGATTTTACAGGCATAAAAATATATATTATCAAAGAAATGTAGAGATAATATGAAATAATAAAAACGGGAGGGTATCATCACTGTTTACCCTTGACAAAATTTCATTCAACAGGGTGGAATGATTTCAAACAGCAAAGAATGAAAGATGCGCGGCACTCCGTTTTGCTTTATTCTATTATACTCCACTAACTGCCGTGTTTTTGTTTCCCCCACCTTTTTGTAATGGCGTCCTTGGTAGTGCTTTCTTTCTTATCCCATGTACTACTGTTTCTGAACATCCAGTAGTCTCAGCTGTTTTTTTACTGCCTTACTAACACAATTTTATTTGAATAGTAATCTAACACATTCATTATTAATTTGCGTTTCTTCTTAGTTTACCAATATTTCGTTTGTTCTTAGCTTCCCCTTCCATAACTATAAATATTTACGTAAAATGTTAAACAAATAACACTTCATAGAGTTCCAAACTGATGTTAACTTTACTGCCTTCTACCTCGTGTTAGCTGAATAGATGGATGACTTATGTTTTTCATACACAATGAATGCAAGAATTTACAGGACTCCGGCTTCTCTTAAAGCTGTCTCCAACGCTCCTCAACATTATTTCTCCCTTGGTTTCCATTGTACACCCGGTAAAAAAAGAAAAAGCTTCTCTGTGGCTAACTTTTCTACTGTATAGGTAGAAAGAAATATTTTATAGAAACATTTTTCCGAAAATATTTAATTTAAAAATTTATAACTCTCATCTTATTAACAATAATTCAATTTTGACAGGTATCAGCACTTTGCGTAGTTTACCCTGGCTAGAAAAAATATTGTTGTGTTCTACCTTTTAATTTATTTCTTATTAAGTGATAAGCATAGAAAGAGCAAATATAAGACTTTTAGTAAAAAACTCATTTTCTTCAGAAATTTGTGCCCACAGAAATCTATAAAAGCTCTGAAAGTGATATAATCTGATAAAGAAAACTATTCTGTATAGGATAATGTGTTGAGAGCTTAAAATGATAACAAGTGAACATTTACACCAGGTTATTAACAACTTAGCAAGAGCAGAAAACGACGGAGCTACAGGTATCAGATATCTCCTACTTGTTTTAAGGTTGAGACAAGCTATCCTTGATTTAGCTACCTACCCCTGCGCAACATACCACAGTTTCTCACTTGGATGCTAATAATCGTGAAAAAGTGTGGAAGAGACAAGTAGCATGGCTCGGGAGCTCGACGACCGCCCACTCTGATTCTCGTGATTTCCCTGGTCGCCAAGTGATGGTTCATCTTCTACTACGACTCTCCTCCCTGTCATCTCTTTCAGGGTTGTAGGACAGGCGAAGGTGTTGGGCGGGTTGCGGTTGGGCGGTGGCTTGCGCACTGTAGAGGACCCGCAGGATGTTGGTGGCTTGTGGGCGGGCCCGGGCGGCATTGAATGCCTTACATCTGGAAACGTTAGTAGTCCCGTCATCTGGAACCGGTCGTCCTTCGGATCTCTCCCCTCATCCTTCCCTCCCGCGGCGCACAAGAGTGGTAGGTTTACAGAAAATAGCAGGCAGCAGAAATTTAAGAATTTTTAGAAAATGTCATTTTGGCCAGAAAAGAAGTCAATGTTAAACGGCAGGCAAATAAGCAGAAGAAGAAGAAATAACTCAACTATGCAACTACAAAAAGAACATACTTATGAGTAGGGCTCGGAACTTGATGAAATATCATGTTTTTCTGAGACATCACAGACAATCCATGTGGTAATATAAAATAGGTTTTCTTAAATACGGACCAATATAGCCTACTTTTATGTAGGAACTTTATTATTTTTAGGAACTTTTGTACTTTTGGTGCATTTTTTCCGATTTTTGCATTTCAACGAATGTTTTATGATAGTCATAGTCATGTCATAGTCATTCTGCAGATTGCACACTGAACTTTACTGTTCATTTTCTGGTTGCATCAGTTTGGTCTTCTAGTCAGTCATGGGATATAGTGTTTACGGTGAGTGCTGATAAGTGATGAAAATACTACTGTTTGCGTATACCAGCTTCTGAACTCGTTGCATAACAATATTGATATAACTAAGAGTACCTATATTTTGTCCCCATACCTCTTCCCGTGGGTTCACGTGCCCAGAACATAATTATGATGCAATCACAGTCAGCATTTTGTTTCTCGAAAGTCAAGGGAAGTAAGGGTAAGAAGACCGAATTTTTTCACCAAAGTTAGTGAGCGTGAGCGGTGACAATGTATTTCCCAGATGGAGGTATACTATTTTGCAACATGTGTGAAATCAAAGTGCAGGGAAACATTTTACTGTGCAGCAGAATATCGGGCGCGAAAAACAATTAAAGGTTATTACATGTGCAAAGGAAGGAAAGGTATCGCAATTACTTCTTAGTCAAAATTTTTATAGAGATCCTTGCAAAGCTTTGGTTTCTGCCAATATCCCATAAACAAATATTAATTATGCTACATTTCAACAATTTCTGCAGCAATATTCCGGATAAAGTTAACTAGGTTACTTATAGGGCTGTTATGAAGATACAATAGGAAAGGTATGCGATTTTATAGGAAATAAGAATTTATTTGATTCTATAGACGAGACAAGAGGGGCTTTGTTTTTCAAATATTGTTATAGGTACATTAGAAGTTGATACATCACCGAAAATAGTTCTTCTCACAACTGAAGAAGTTTAGAAGGTTAACAATTAGTCTATATGGGCAGTTGGTATTTGGGCCTTCTAAACCAAAATCAAAGTCACGGGTGGATAGGAGGTGAGAACAGTGGTAGAATGGGGTTTTTAATTGGGTATAATGTTTATTTAGTTAGCGTTAATGTGAATTTAATGGGACTTAATTGTCGCTCCCCGAACACCTGTTCATGTTTAGAGCAAGAACCGACCTAAATGACATGGGCATTCAAAAACAAAATCAAGGTCACTGGCGAGTGCGGAGGCTATTTTGTCTTTTAGTGGAAGAAATCTACTAAATGACATGGGCATTCAAAAACACAACCAAGGTCACTGGCGGAGTGTGGAGGCTGGCGCTGTCTTTTAGTGGAAGAAATTACCTAAATGACATGGGCATTCAGAAACACTACCAAGGTCCCTGGCGGAGTGTGGAGTATGGCGTTATTTTTAGTGGAAGAAATCTCCTAAATGACATGGGCATTCAGAAACACCAGTACTGTCTTCTGGTTGGGAGAGGATGAAGCGTTAATCACCAAGAAACACTGATGCCCACGCAAACTTGTTCCCTCGAAACATATACTGGTTATAAATCTTTCAAGCCCGGGGCAACGGCAAAAAAGGGTCATCTTTTGTCTGAGAGGAGCGGTAGACAAGGGAACCTATAATCAGTTATTCAACAAGCAATATGCGGGAGGTCACAGTGAATAGAATCCAGGGTCGTCTTGGGAAACGAAGATACTAATGATTCCCAATGCAAACTTGTTCCTTCGAAACATATACTGGCAATAACTCTTTCAAGCTCGGGGCAGGAACAAAAAAGGGTCATCTTTGTCAGAGAGGAGCGGTACACAAGGGATCCTGTAATCAATTATTCAACTAGCAATATTCGGGGGATCGGGTCGGACTGAATAGAATCCAGGGTCATCTTGATAAACGAAGATACTAATGATTCCCACACAAAGTTGTTCCTCCGAAACATATACTGGTTATAAATCCTTCAAGCCTGGGTCAGCGGTAAAATTAATGGGACACACCAGGTAAAGCCATTAGCCCTCAGGAATGCTGTTGCCATCTCACAGCCCCGCCCCTCGGGTCAGCGGTAAAATTAATGGGACACACCAGGTAAAGCTATTAGCCCTCAGGGATGCTGTTACTATCTCACAGCCCCGCCCTCAAACTCTATGAATGCGCCTCCCGCTCCTTCTGCATTCAGCCCCCACAATTATACCATTAATATATAAGATCCCAGGCCTAGCGTCTTGAAAGTATTAGTTGAAGCTGATCTTAGAAAGAGTTTTTACTATGGCAGGAATGGAGGATCTTTGGAGCGAATGCGGGGAGGAAGCATACGAATACACCTACTACCACAAGGATGAATGCAATGGCTTCATACATTCAATTGTCTGTAACATGCCCACACATCATAACCAGATGTCTTCAAGAGAAATATGTACAGAGAACTGCGCAGTCTACAGGAGAAGGTACCTGTAAGTAGAACAACTTTTATTTCCTTTCTATAGAATACTATTCTACATATAATGGTAAAAAGTAAATAATCAATTTGAAACATGTTGCTTTTTGAGGCGTGGGTGTAGGCGAGGAAGAACATAGAGGAATGCATGACGTTGATGTCGTTGTAACCGCCCATGCGGGCTAGTCCCAATCTGATTTTGTAATGGTCATACGCATGCAGAGAAATCTAATGTAAGTACATTTGAAAAAAACTTGTATGTTCTTATGCTGCATGGAATTAAAGAATATTTAATATTTAAACATCATTATAATTGTTCCAGAAATTTTCCGACAAAAACTACGCCTAAAGACAACAGATGAAATATATGTCCCGAATGCGGCGGATGTTTTAGTGGCTGTAGACGATCAATGACCAAGAGGGGCCAATCAACTTCCAAGTGGATGACAATCTACTGCAGGTGACTCCTGAACATTCACCCAGTGAACCAGCAGAAATGCACAAAGCAATACGGTGAGCATTAATTTCATATCTATGAAAAACATTTATGCTTAAACAATGTGGAACCGCTACATCGCTCTCTCTTTATGGTATCTAACTTGTGCAGTTCCTTTCAGGAGACCCGCGGTTCTATTTTCAAAAACATAATTTTTCTAATAGATGCAACGTGAAATGTTTCAGGCCCGCAACAAAGAAGCCATCCAGGAGGAAGAACAACAAAACATTTGAAGATCTCCATAGGAGGCTGACTTTACTGGAAGGGCGAGTTACCTGCGCTGACACCCCGAGGAAAGATGCAACCACCAGCACTCGTGCTTCAAGGCGGCTTCACCTCAAGAACCAGTAGTGTCAATATAGGACTTTATTTTGAATCCCCAGTGCTCCTCATAAAAGAAACAGACAATACTAATTTTGTGTATATGACATTATATGACTGGCAGATAATACAAAGTCTCCCAGAATTAGAAACATATCTGAAAGAGAATAAATGTCCGAGTAGAGAATACAATGATCATGTTGTATTCTCCTATAATAGCATAGTGTTTATGGAAAGCGGAAAAATTATACTTTTGAATACTTCTTTAAATTACGCTGAAATACAGTTAAATATTAATGTTAGTAGCACAAATAAAAAGACCTGAATCCTATATAGACAGACATTTGCAGAACCTATGCATTGTAAATGAAGTGACTTATGTAGGGAGAAGCAGCTGGAGGAAGAAGGCGCTGGAGATGTGTGTTAAGAAAATCAATAAATCAAAATCTCTTTTATAACCTGTTTTTATTTATGAAAAAAGCTCCTTACATTTTCTTATATCCTTCATTAAATAACTACATTTAAATTACATCAAGGACTGCATCACATGAGTCAGGGGCTTGTATGTAAACATTTTGCCATGAATTATCATGCAATATAAAGAGGTCTGTGCAGGAATATTTGCACTAGTTTGAGTTTTCAGTCTAATATTGACAGCTCCAGTTACAAACGTCCTCAGGCTGATGCGAGCAGTCTATAACAAATATTGGTGCATGTTTAAGAAAATCTTTTCTTTTCAATAAGACATAATTGTCTTTAGAATAATAGGAGCACTGGAACTTTGAATACATTTCATATAAGGATGCAAATCTAGAGTTTCCAAAGTCCAAGTTCATGTCATGATAGGGGTAACATTCGATATTGAGGTAAAGTCTCAAATTAGTTATGTTGCAGTGATCAAACTCGGAGCAACCTTTTTGCATTATTTACTCTCGAAGTCTGCGCTCCCACAATAACTAATCTCAGCATCTCGGGTCTCGAAGTTGTCGCAACATTCCATGTAAAGAATCTACTTTGAGGTACTGCAGGCTGAGTGTGTAGAACCATGCTTCGAAAGAATATATGTAGTAGTCTGACTTGACAAACTTCAGATGATGATGATGACATGGGGGTTAAAGCACTAAACATCTAAGGTCATCAGCGCCCTTACATGGTATAAAATTTAAAATTAAAAAACTAAAATACGGGACACAAACCCCTTAGTCTAAAACACTAAAAACCCAGGATAGCAAAGTCTAAGAACTACCACACTAAAAACATGGTAACAAAACAAATAAAAGATTAAACGACGTGTCAAGAACTGTAGAAGTCAAGCAACAAGAGCGCCATAGGTCCCCAAGGGAGAAGAGCCCCCATTAAAACAGACAATATAAAATCACAAAACTAAAAGACGCTCAGCGCATTAAATGCACCCACTAAAACCGCTGTCAATAATAAAAAGTAAAAGATATTCTACAGCATGCGCGTCGTCTGCCAAAACGTTGGCTATGCCAACAGGCAGAGACACAGGAACGCACAATGGAGCTAAAACCTGACACACTGCTAAGATTTGACGCAACGTTAAGGGCACATCATACTGCTCACAGAGTGGTGCGGGGTAGCCACTGAGCAGATGTCTAAGACTAAAAAGGCAATGTCCGATACGTAAACTAGCTAAAATTACCTCTTCCCGACGAGAAGAACGAGAAGAGGTACTCCAGATGAACAGAAGAGGTTTAACCTCCCGCAACTTGTTCCACCGGAGCGCCGTCCACTCATCGCGCCAAAGCGAGAGGATGCGGCAGCGTAAAATAACAAACAAATCTGTGGAGGAACAACAGAGGTAAAACATTTGGATGATAAAATTGTCGATTTGGCAGCGACGTTGGCAGACTCGTTTCCTGAGATGTTCATAAGACCTGGTATCCACACGAAAGAGCCGCTGATGCCAGAAGAACCAAGTGAGGGGAGTAGGTCATGAATGCGCTGTACGAGAGGGCGGTAGGTGTAAAGCACTGAAGACCCTGAGGAGCACTCAGAGAGTCTGTACAAACAACACAGTGCCATAAGTCGTGACGCTGGATGTATAAAAGAGGTTGATAAATACTGAAACGTTCGGCTCCCGGGATACCAAAGGTAAAACTAAGTTGACCAACAATAAAAGCACACCCTACTCCAACATCAATCTTAGACCCATCCGTATATATAAAATGACATTCCCCGAATTCGCCTAAATTTCTAAAAAGGCCGATCTAAGGACTGAAGAAAGGGTCTCATTCTTCGGCATCGACCTTAACCCAAGGTGACAGTAGGCCTCAGCGCGCAAACAATGGAGAAACCGCATTTCCCCCTGGGAAGGGTCGGCGATGGCGTAACGTCCAAATGCCGAAGACGCTGGCGAAATCGAATCACTGGTGGGAGCAATGCAGAGGAGCTAACTAAATAATGCGAATCCTCGAAAAATAACTCGAATGTCGGGTGGTCAGGCAAACTTCAGAGTCGATACGCATAGCCGCACAAAAGCATCTCACATCTGAAGAACAGCTTCAGCATACAGCATGGGTACAGGGCTAGTTGGAAAGGCCCCTGTAGCGACTCTTATGCCACGATGGTGAATGGCATTCAAGCGACGTGACACAGATGGACGCGCCGATGAATAAACAATGCACCCATAATCAAGCTTGGATCGGACCAAAGAGCGATAAAGACGCAGAAAGACGGTCCGATCAGCTCCCCAGGATGTGCGACTTAAAACACCTAAAAGATTAAGAGAACAGTCACACTTTGCTTTTAAAAAAGAAATGTGAGAAGTCCAGCTTTCGATCAAAGATAAACCCAAAAATTTTGCCTCGTCTGCAAATGGAAGACTATCCGGCCCAATATGGAGACAGGGCGAAGGGACGGCCTTCCAGCGCCAGAAATTGACACAGATGGATTTCTCGGCGGAGAAAGTAAAAGTTGGCGTTACTCCAGGCGTAGAGATGGTCGATGCAGCTCTGGAGACGGCGTTCTAACAGACAGGTCCACCGCGCACCGCAATAAATGACGATGAAATACCATGTAATACGCTCAATGATAGGGTTGATAGTAATCGCAAAAAGTGTGACAATGAGTATAGAGCCCTGCGGTACACCGATCTCTTGAATAAAATAACTACATAAAACCGAGCTCACACGTACACGAAAGACGCGATCCGTCACAAACTCCCGAAGAAATATACGAAGACGTCAGTGTAAATTGCATCCGTGGAGTTTACGTAAAACGCCGCCACTCCAACAAGTGTCATAAGCACTCGACAAAACGAGTCCATGACTATCCTGCTATCCTGAATAATGCGACGAGCCCTGGCGCGCGATTGTTTAAAGGTAAACAAATTATCAAGTTAGGTTGTCACCGAAACACCCTAAGCGCAGCTCTACGGGCACGAACGGCGTACCGACGGTCCTCGGTCCACCAAGGAATAGGGATACGCCGAGCGTGCGAGAACGAACAAGGAATTGTGCGTTCGGCGGCATATAGGATCGTAGAGTTAAGGTGCTGCACCATTTGGTTAACGTCCTCAAAAGACACGAGGCTGGAATACAGTCTCCAGTCGGCTTTGCGTGGCGAGACAGAAGAGAAACGATGCAGGAGTAATAATCGCTCGAGTAGGTGTCAGCGACGACGTTCCACTGCAGACGACAAGCAAGCTGGATGGAACAAACGGCAAGGTCCAAGTGAGAGAATGTACCAGAACAATCAGAAAGAAAAGCATTGAGGATGGAGAGGTTGAACTGAGCAAAAATGTCGGAAAGAAGCGTTCCCCTCGCACAAGCACTTGGCGAACCCCACAGGGAGTGATCGGCATTAAAATCTCCCAACAGAAGAAATGGTGTTAAGAAAGCGGATAGGAGATTACGAATGTCCGCGCTAGCGAGGGTAAACCATGGAGGTGAATAGAGGGAGCAAATAGAAAAGAAAAAGACGGGTAATTGAAGCCGAACTTCAACAGGTTGCAAGGCAGATGTTAGTGTGAGAGTCTGAAAATGAATGTCGTTACGCACTAATAGAATGACATCTCCATGGGCACGAGTATTTTCATCCGGTGCAAGATTGTCGCGAACCGAAGTATACCCTCGGAGATCAAAAGGATCGTGAGAGCAAAGCTTAGTCTCCCGCAAACACACTACCATAGGTGAATGGGAACGCAATAAAAGTAGCAGTTCCGCCCTATGTGATCGTACATCACTTAAATTCCAGGTCAGAATGGCCATGAATAAAAGAGATAAACGTCTTACTTAGGAGGGCGGCGCAAAATAACTTTCCGCTTAACCTTGGGACTCGGGTTTTGGTTATGGATTTGGGCGGACTCCATAGGCTCCTCGAAGGGAGGGTTGACGCGTTCAGTGCCAGAAACCGATTCAAGCGCCGAGAATCGTTTCTGTGTGGCAATAGGCCAAGGGTGCCGCTGAGCGCGGCTTGTCCCAGGAGCGTCCTGGGACTGCGACCTCCGAGGAGGAAAAGGATAACTTTTCTTACTGTGAGCACACGGAGGGTCTTTAAGAATATCTTGCTTACGTAATTTCTGCTTTAATTTTTTCTCAGCGCCTTGAGAATTCAGTGCCTGAGGAACAGCTTTAGATTGCTTAATAAGTGTGCCAGAAATGGACAGCCGGATGGTAGTTGCGGTCATGGCAGTCATGGTCCAGGTCCGAGTGTCGGCATCCTTCCGGGACACTGGCGAGGGAACAACAAAACTGAATGGACCCGATCGCAAGAGCGCAGGTTGGCTCGTGTGGTAACGCCTCCGTGCCTCAGCGAAGGAGAGTTTATCCTTTACCCGGATCTCCTGGAACGCCTTCTCGTCCAAGTACCGCGGGCAGATAGCAAATTACGCAGAATGAGACTCTTTTCAATTGAGCAGACAAGAGGTGAACAGGTACCGTCGCGTGAGGGCTGACTACATGAGGCACAGATGGATACGGCACTCTTACAAGAGACTTGCATATGCCTAAAACGTTGGCATTCGAAACAACACAAAGGTACGGGTATATAGGGCCTCCCCGCAATGCGTTCGTACCCTGCTGAAAAACTCGTGGGCAGATCGACGCCATCGAAGGTGAGAAACAGGGTACGACTGAGTACCAACAGTCCGTCGCGTTTAGCCTGCCCTCGATGAACCGCTGTTACCTGTTGATCTGATAGTGGACCAATTCTTCGTCCGACATACCACCGAGGCTATGCGTGGTGACGACGCCTCGACAGGAATTCAAGGTTCGGTGCTTCTCAACACGGATGGGATAACCGTGGAGAAGCGTGGCGCGCAGCAAGGTCTTACTTTATGGATCGGACTTGCTTTGAACTAACAATGAACCGTTTCGAAGTCGAGTGCAGGACTGAACCGAACCAGCAATAGAGTCAATGCCTTTCTGTATAATAAAAGGTTTCACCTTCTTAAAACCTCTGTGCGTGAAATGACAAAATAACATCCAGATGGCGGTGGTGCTACTTCTTTTACGATAACCTTTCAGCGCTTGTTATTAGTAATGGAGTAAGAGGGCTCGATAGCGAAAGAAATCCTCCACCATTGCAACCGACTCCGACAACGGGCTCTGAATTCCCGGGCAGTCCCCCGGCTTGGGTGAGTGGTCTATCCATACCAGGGTCACACCTCCCGGAGTACAGACAGAGGGACCCAATCGCCGTGGGGAGTCAGCAGCTCTGCAATGTCCCCGCGAGACTGCAGTTGAACAGCGGATACGAACGCTGGCCCTACATGACGACATGGTGCTGGGGATGACGCCATTACCCACTCACCAAGCTGCGCACCCAGTGCGCAAGTATCCGTCAGGCTGTGTCCACGGAGGATTAAAATAAATAAAATCTGAAAAGGAACAAAAATGGTGTGTGCGTTTCGCACGCAAGGCAGGCCGGTGAGGAAGGAAAGGATGTGTGAATGGTTATGGTGCGAAATGTTCGTAAATGCAGACTAGTGAAGAAAGAAATGATGGCGGGGGGCGGCATGGAATGAAATGCACAGAACACACGAGAGCCTACCTTGTGTCTCCCGGTCACGAGGACGAACCCACCTCGGCCGGATGACGGTGGAGGGATGAGGATGGCGATGAGTGGCTCGGGACCCCGGGTTTGCCAAATCCGTACTCACACGAAGTGAGCCCTACAAATTTCAGGATTTCGACCTTTTCAGCATCAGAAGGGAGTATTACAGGTATCCGCCAGCTCAAACTTGCTGTTGAGTATGAGTTCCTTGTAATTATCTGGAACTCCCAGAAGCATCGACAGCGGTACTATACCGTTAAATGCTCCACTTGCAGGATGCACAATATCCATATCTTCTCCAGGGTAGCACCATCCAGCATTGAGTAAACGATTAGATTCCATAGAGTTGAGTGCACCATAGTTGCGCATGGTTGATGAAATCCCTTGATTTCTTGTTATGTCTATAGTCGATCAATTCATGTTCCAATCGATTCTCGTCAAACATAAATGGAATAGCATTATTGGTAAGCTTTGCTGTTCTATTTGCTTAATTAGCTTGAGTAACAGATCCCTCAATGTAGGGATAACTCCGGCTTGGTAGAGTATATCAATCTTCAGCTTGACAAGGGATTCTAATCTTATCATTAGCGTTCAGAGTCGATGTATTATACGGCAGAAACACAGCTTCCCTTCTTTAGCAATCTTGTCCTCGAATGAGGGTGTTTCAGTCACATTGAAGATTTCCATTACAGAATTCTGAAGCCCAATGCTTCAAGGAACCTGCTATTGCTTGATGTTAACACCCTGAGTGTCAAATGTAGAGTATGTTGAATACGACGATACGCAGGCTTATTGTATATTCGCAGACGTCTTCTGCTAAAGTCTATTCCCATTTCGACGTATATGAAGTCCTATGCTTATATCCTCGTTTCTAAAGTCGATGGGATGGCCGTTCTAGTCGACCATTCGAAGAGTGATTTGGTCTATTAAGTTGATGTCTATGATCGGTAGGTAAGTGGTTTTGAAGGCTCTTGCGAAATGTGATATCCATGTGGAACAGAACGGAAAATCTCGTAGATCGAGCGCCCGTTTTTAACGTCGATGAAAGAGTCTGTTGCAATACTGCACTCGATTCGTATGATGCTCACCTTAAATATGTTCACTAGGAAATCTGATTCAATCAGCTGTTTAGCAGAGATGAGTTCGCTTTCACTGAAACCTACAAGAGGTATAGAGCGCTCCTTGGAAAAATCCGTAGGAAAATGACATTTAATTTCTGTTTTCGTTGTCTTATTGTTAGGTCGAATAAAGAGGACATTCTCGTCCAAACGAAGCATATCCTTGATGTGTGCATTAATATCAGCAATTTCATAAGTTCCGTGGAATATATCAGTGACCTTAAGCTCGTCATTGTAAATGTAATGAAACTCATTATTGCTCTAGTAAACATTGGGGATAGAATAGAAAGTTTCAAAATTCAAAGGAACAATCTCATAATATCCATTAGGATCGATCCTCAGAGGGCTCAGATGCGTGGTAAGAACAGATTCATTACCACTAACGGCAGTAGTGTAACTCATAGTGATAGAAATTGCAAGCACAAGATCTGCAGATGACTGAGCTATAACTCCGAAACCTCTTGGTATTATACCTACATTAATCGAATAATTTTGAGATATCTTTGTATCTCTTTCGGTGGCTTCAGGTATCCAAAGCTATCGAAATAAAATATAGTGTTACCCCCTTCTTTACAGCAATCCAACGGGTGCCTTCATTCTCTGAATAATCCACTCATCGTAATGAGGCTTTGAAGACAGCTCATTGAGCATATATACGCATCTAGAATAGGGAATTTTTAAACGTCGAGCATACAGGATGAGATCAATGTTACTCAAGGCTTTTTTCCGGACAAGTATAGCCCTCTGCCAGAGTTTTTTGAACTCCTGTTGTTGTTGTTGTTGTTCTGGGCATTGGTGCTCTTTTTTTCCTAGACTTCAGACCATCTCCGTTAACAACTTTAGTTCCTTTTAAGGTTCTGGCGATTTTAGAACCAACTGCTAAAGATGCAGTCAGAGGTAGCGATGGTAGAAGACCTCCAAATCTCTTCTTATTCTTATTTCTCTGACAAAGTCCTTTTCCTTTTGCTTCCATCTCTCTGTTGTCTTACTATTTTTGCAAGCTTTTTATCTACAGCCGGTTTCTTATTCACTGCGATGGCAATTTGAGCTGTACCAATAGCCGCAGCACCTAGGGCTGCAAATGGGTATGAGAGGTATAATTCCACCACGCTTCTTCCTTGAGCCAGCACCTGTAGCCACCTTGCCTTTCATAATTGCTGTAACCAGTCTCGCGGCTAATTTTTTCTCCTAAAGTTGCCTCCGATGCCTGTACTCTTTTCCACGCCTTCTCTGCTAAATCGCATCAGCTATATTTCTCGAAGCAGGGTCCTTGTGCTCAGCGTAGGCGACGCCATGCTGCTTACAGTATTCGTCTTATGGATTAATTCCGGGGTCTCCTCTGTGCTGCCGTTACTCCAACTTTGTTCACGGTCCACAATATCTGTAGCCAGGTAAATGTGCTTCAAACGGTGTCCTATTAATAAGGGAGTTAATTAAACCAGAGCCTCTTGAGACCTTAATCCTGTTATCTCCCATGATAGACTAATTGATTTTAAGATTGTATTCGGCTTTTATACGCTAGAGTCGTAAAATGAAGCATATGCGCACCTGATATATATAAATTAAGCATGCTTATTTATATTTAGTTATTAAGATGGAGCTCGTGAAGCCTGATTGCTCTCTGTCTGTACAGATGTTAGACTTTAAAAGCGATTTCAGATGCAATCGCCATGGGAAGCTATTTCCCTCTAATGTCAGAACTCTTATCATAGGTAGCTCAAGCGCCGGAAATACAAATGTATTACTGAATACGCTTCTTCATGAAAATGGTTTACGTTTTGAAAACTTGTACATCTATTCAAAGTCGCTTTATCAACCAAAGTATCAATTCCTCATCAAGCTACTCGAAAACATTAAACGAATAGAAGTGAACACTTATGAAGATGGAGAAAGTGTCTTGCATCCCTCTGAAGTTTAAGAAAACTCCATATTTATTTTTGATGACGTCATCACTGAAAAGCAGGGCAAGATCGCCTCTTTTTACAGCATGGGTAGACACAGTAATGTGGACTCTCTATATTTAGCACAGTCCTATGCTAAAGTACCGAAACATCTAATCCGAGATAATACGTATATGATTATTTTCTTCAAGCAAGATAACTTAAACTTGAAACATATATATGAAGACTGTGTAAACACTGACATGACACATATTGAATTTAAAGACCTGTGCAAAACTGTTTGGTAGAGTACCTCAGAAGGAACACCATTTGTAGCTTTAGTTCCCGAATTCCCCATGAATGAGGGTCAATGCATATATTAAAGTAGATAATAAAGAAATTCCTCATTCAAAGCCCATGATGAGTATTGATAGCAGAGGACTGCTCCATTTAAAACATCGCTAAATCAGTTCATCATAAACACAGATGGAACAGGAAATTACCAATTCAGGAACAAGAAACTATGCATTGTTCAGGATCCTGAGGAAGACGACGATACAAGCACTAAACGATACGTGGATGTGCTTACGCTTTCTACTGAAAATCGAATGTAAGATTTCACAGAAAAAACTATATATCAACGCAGGGGTGAACTTCAAACTATGCTTAGATATCACATTCAGAAGACACTAAAACCTGCAACATGACGCTCTAATGGAATATCTGAATAAAAATGCTCTTAAACGGGACGATGGAAACATCATCCTGGACTCTAGAAGATTGAAGATAATTCTACCACCTCAAGAGGATCATGACGTGCCGAATAAGAAACGTGTATTAGAATATATAAATGCAACAACACCACCGCTCGATTCATACGGTAACGTTTCATTTAAAAAAAGAAGACTAATAGGAGTAGCAGATCATGTCGACAGTGATGGAGCAACAAAATGTTTGTTAAAGTTTTCGTGGGAAGGAAACAAAATGAAATACAGCTAGATTTGAACAGCAGATTTGGATCAATAAGTACCACTGTTACAGAAACAGTGGCAAAACACTTGGAAACCAGCGAACCGCGAGAAATCAATGGATAAACATCTGACAACCACAATGGATAATGTGAATACACTTATATCTCAGATGAAAGTCATAAATGCATTAGTAGAGCAAATGAGAGGGGAGCACATAGTTAAATTGCAGGCGTTGCCTTTCAGGGGGACATCGTGGAGGTATATTTTAACAAATCAAGTGTAAACGGAGAGATAATTTCCACGTATATGACTTCGCCAACATTGCCTACTATAAGTACTGGTACATTATTTGAAATAAATAACAAGGTGATAAGAACCTTGCCTGCGCCAATTGTAAATGGCAATAGACAAAGCTTCACTGCTCCGAAGAATCGTGTAAAGGATGGTCATTTTCTAAATATAGAGCTGAAAATCTCCTATAAACTGAAGAAGTCTAAATAAATGAGGTATATATAGACACGAATTTCTAATTTCATTATCATTTCAAGATGGACAGCGAGAGCATACGGTTTAAAGAATCTGTAACCAAACATACGAGGGCTATAAGAGAAAATTTACGTTCACTGAAAGGAAAAAGGTTTGAGACTCAGAGAGCTCTTCAGCCTGTAACAGGACCCTAATGATATATAGCAAATTCAGAAAAAAAAAAAATGCTGATGCTTCAATGAAAGAGGGAAGTCAGAGAAAGCGTGAGCCACCTAAAGAGGAGAAGGGCGAGAATATCTTAAGCTTCCTGCTGAAGGTTCGAAACGAGGATAAGAATGAAATAGACACTGCCTACGGAGTCAGATACGAAGATGGCAGCTATATGCTAGGGAACAGATCATTGACTTCATCAACAACAAAGTGCGAGTAGGTGATGAAACTTATGAGGTAACACCTTGTTTGAGTGAACTCATCTTCAAAAGGATACCTGAAATGCTTGTCTATACAGAAGCGCATCTGGATGCATACATCAAAATACTGAAAGCAACACATGTTCATCGGCGAAACTACAGCAGACTCGGGAACCTGAGATCAGGCAATTCCTACAAGTATAAACGTATTATACGGTCTTTAGTGACGAAACACAAGGGCTTAGGCTTGCAATGGAAAGAGCATCGACCTGATACGAGGCAACACTACATCTACTGAAACCCCAACGACCTTGTGAGTCGACTGAAACTTCTAATTGCCTCCAGAGACGCCGGAAATAATAATAATACCCAAGAAATTCAAGACATTGTTCAAGAACTAAAATCAGCTAGGACTATACAATGGCGACAGTGAAGCAAAATATAGCAAGAGAGCTTCCTACTCCTGCCCGAAGGAACTTCTTGCGCCGAGATATCGTTAGCAAATGGCTCCATGATCTGGTTCAAATCGACTGGTTATCTCTACCAAGATAATCCCACATGCAAGGCTCAACACGAATTTCAAATATATCCTGATTGCAGTCAACTTCTACTCTAAAATGACATATGCAAGACCATTAAAGTACAAGTCAGGGAAAGAAGTTGCAAAGGCCATGGAAAATGTACTAAAGGACATGGAGTTACCACCAAAGAATACACAGAGTGATAGTGGAAAAGAATTTTAGAACAAACAGTTTAAAATGCTAATTGCAAAGTATAATGTCAAGCACTACAGCACCTATACCAATGTGAAGGCTGCGGCTGTTGAATGTCTGATCAGAACTTTAAAGAATATGATGTATCGAGAGTTTCTAGCTCAAGGATCATACAAGTGGCTAGATCTTCTACCTAGAATCATTGCAATGTACAACGATACTTACCCCTCGACCATCAAGATAAAGCCCAGTGAAGTGAGGAACAATGACCTTCTGATTGTTTACAGGTACAACCAGCCTCGAAGAGCGAAGAGGAGTGCGAGGAGGTTTAGTGTTGGTGATTATGTGAGGATATCTAAGAATAAATGTCGTTTCGAAAAAAGCTTTGAACCCAACTGGATTGTTGAAACCTTCCAAGTGGCTCACGTGAAACGAACCAATCCTATCACCTACATCATACAGGATAAGGGTGGCGAGGAGATAAAAGAGCATTCTATGGACCTGAACAGAATTCTACACTATTTCCAAACACCTATTTAGTGGAGGTTTTGTGTAGGCAAAGTGAGAGGATACTTGTAAAATGCTATGGATTCCCTAATAGTCAATGGATTGATGGGAAGCATTTATTGCAGCTAATACTGAAACAGAGAGTCAAAATGCAGTACCATGTGTTTTATTTACAGTAATTTGTTTTCCTTTTACATTGAAACATTGATACATACTATTTACATCCCATTATATGCAATAGAAAACAACAATTAAATGCAGTATTTGCAATTAATAAATTATAAAATAAATAAACTATATACAATATAATACACAAGACGGGGATGAGACAGCCAGGGCAGTCCGAATGGATTACGAGGCCCTAAGTGAATAATGGCGGGAGTTGCATGAGAACCATCAATCATCTTACTCTTCGTGTCTCCTGCATGGAATGCAATTTTGTTAAGTTCTACAGTCGAGAATTTATGCTTTGTGCTTCTGAAGCATTTTAGTCAAAAAATTTCTATATAAATCTTTTAGAGACTCGAAATATTTCTCAAAGAAAGGTGAGTACTCCCATTCCACCTTTGGCAATCCCCTTCGCCTTCATGTCGGTACTATTGTTATATCTATAACTGTAGAGCTTTGCCCTAAGCCAAAAACACTCAGTCATCACTATAGCACCCAACTCATCTTTAAACAATCCAATCACTGTTTTATTGGCTGTTTTATACCATGCACATTATCCTGGTTATAATTTGAAGTATCGCAGTGCTGGGGATTGGTTTTCATAAATTTATAAATGTCTTAAGAAGTTTCGAAAATGAATGAATCTGTATCCATATAATTAAGGACCAGGTCATTCAGATGAGGTTTCATTACTTTATAAAAAATCATAATAAATTTTGACAGATCGAGAGTTGCATGGCCAATATAGATTGGTTTGTTCATGAGGATTTCCTCTCCAGCTAACTCTATGCAGACGAAGTTTTCATCTAAAATGCGGTTGAATACATATTTCGGACGAGCCGTCAATTTCCGTTTTTGTTCCCAGGTAGGCACAATACGGAAATCTCTATACTTCCACACATTTCCAATGAACTTGCCATACACAGCGTTGTTCATTTTCTTCCAGAGGCTTTGACCAAACTTAAAAGTTTCCCTGGCTCGCTTCTCGGCGTTAAGATCAATATACACCTTAATGCATTCAGCTTGGTCATACGAAACCACCCGATGTGTATGTCTCAATAACAGCCCCAGATCTAAGCACTGCTGCAAAATTTTGTAATACAAGACATGCTTTTGTAATGATAAGATTTCGTAATGCTTTTGTACTCCAGACTTGCAATCAGTTTCTTGTATTGGCTGTCGGGTAGTATCTCGCTCCATGGACAGAGAAGAATCTTGTGTGGGCATCATGGAGACGGTCAGGATACTCCAAATCCACCTCCAGGACATATCCTGTCTTGGAGTCCTCAGGAATAGCAGCGAAGTCAATGGTGTCTATTTCATCCCTATCAATCCGAGGTTCCCGTACGGCATCGGGGACGCCATGTTCTTGCCGTACAAGTTGCTGATGTCCCAGTATGACAGGAAGTTTCGAGGTTCATCAGAATTGTAGTCTGCAGGGTATTCGTGGTTGGCTTTGGAGTACCGTTTTGATACCGTGCAAAGCCCGCCGCGAAGACCTTCCTCGAGAAATTCTATCGTGCTGGGATCGCTTATTAGCTTGAGACTTCCTTTCGTTGTTTTAAGCATGGTATCGAAGGTTAGCGATGGCAGAGTGTAGTACCATGCAAGGTCCAGGTTATGCATCCCCAGCTACAAGTCTGAATTTCTCGAATACGTCTGCTAAATGCAGAATATCGGTCTTCAGGTAAAGGTAAAGAATCCCCGGGATTCTTTATGTTGAGGGTGCTCCATACTTTAAGTGCATGAGCATACTCCTCTTCTGATACCTTCGAAAAGCTCTATCGACGGGAGCTCCTCTTCTTGGAACTTCTCGAATGCATCCAGGTATGAAAAGGAGAATATGCCCTTGCACTTCATTAGTTACAGTTGTCCTGAATTAGAATATTTGGCATTAGTGACCTTGAAGTCATCAGCGTTCTGCATGTCTGCCAAACTAGATAACTTGTCATCGAGAATCTTGTAGTTGTCGAGGAACCTGAAATTAATGCGCTTATACCATTTGGAAAATGCGGGATAGCGTTCAGATTATTATGATACACATGAGATAGCACCATTATCATAAGCCATGTTCCTGATCAAAAAGAGACTATCTTAATTGTTTAAGCAATGAAAGAAAATTGGAACAAAATTCTGAAATTTTCTATTCATATTGCAAGCACTATGAGCCGCTCCAGGATATGCTCCAGTGATATGACAATGGTCGCACACCCTAAGCAACGCCATAGTAAAATCTCTTTTGCATATGTGACAGTGATCGGCGTTGTCGAAGTCTAGCACATTCTGAGGTGACATATGCATTGGCTGTATTCGCTCATATACCTCAGTGACTTCGTCAGCACCTGTCTAATTTCACTGAAGAAGTCATTGAGTGCATTACCACACCTGAAGATCTTGAATCTCGACAAGGACTGATCATTCCTATATATAACCTTCAACGCTATCGATATCGCCTCGTTTTCCTTTATGGTCCGGGTCCACCTCTCTGTGTCAGAGGGTTCACATGAGTGGAGCTTCCTTAAAACAGATTCGATATCTGCATAAATCACAAAAGGCATGATATGCATGAAATGATAGAACCTCATCCTGCTTTGGATTTTGGGGATCTGGCATTTATTGCATTTCAGTCTATGCATTCTCAAGGCATCCTCATTAGGATAGTATCATGCATGCCTCGCATAGCCACATTTCCCCGTGATGATTAGTTACCTGACTTCTAATGAGGCTCGACAAGTTGGTGATGAGGCAATAGTGAGTCTTGTCATTCTCTTCAACCACTAAGAGGTTTACTTGTCTAGCCTTCCTCTCAAATGGCTTGTGAATAGACCTCACTGAGTTGTTGGTATTGTGACTAAGTACAGCTATAGATACTTCAGGATTTTGCTATTCAAAACGTTCAGTCTGTCTAGTGGAAATGGAAATGTGCTTCCAGCATAATTGAATGCCTTGAATGACAAATGCTGCGGATATGAGTTAGGTCTATGGCAACCCTATGTTTCCTGAAGCACGAAGGGGATTATAGTCTGCTGCGCTATTTATCAGCGAGTGGATTGCGAGCAGTGTGTTTGAGCCAGATTGACCTTCAAAACAAGCAAAGTTTTCTAAAATTTCGTGCTTCATTGCATGAAAGGTATCATCAAAGTTAGATGATTGCTTGATCTCCTTTGTCTACTTTTACATGATCCGGTGTCTGGATTAAGTATGAGACGTGCAATGAACAACGCATCATTAACCCAGACATACTCGTCTTTAGAGTAGATTCGATTTCCTTAATCATGAGATTCTTGCATGCCTCAAGAAACCAGCTGGGTTCAATTATTCCAGCCGTATTGGCAATTTTTGCTACGACCTTTATATGCAGACGCTAATACCTTAATTCTAGGTCATCATAATCATTCCGACATACTCTTTTTGCCAGTGATGGCGAGGGTGAATGGTTTGTATGGTCTGGCCTGGATGATCCTGGTACTGCTGTCTTCCCCTTGTTCATGACGATGGAGAGCTGACAGTTGGACTTTCCTTCGAGGGGGTGTTCTTCATTACCTCGCTCCTCTTCTGCTTCATATGACCTCTTTACCCCCTGTTGCAAAGTCTCATTTGACTGAGGCTCTGGCCCGGGGTGCAGAGGCATAGGTTCAATATCTGCAAAAATAGAAGTATAAGGTTATAAGCATTTGTGGAAAATAATACACGCATTCCAGTGATATAGGAGAAGGCTAGCATAAGTCTAGCAGATATTTCTTTAGTGTAAATGACTATTAGTAATAATAATGTTAATAAGAGTGAGAGAGTTACCTTGAAGTGACTGAAGCAACTCGATGAGCGTGGTCTTGTACCCGTAGTTAGTGCAGGTACACAGTCCCTCGATAGGTGCATTCGTCAAGTCAACAGGCTGGATGGCGTCTGCAAGTTCATCATCATCGTCGTCACCAAAACCAGGAAGAGGTGGAATAATGAAATCCGGTACAGAACCCTCACTTGCGCCGTGCCTTGCAGCTGCCTGGTCATCTACCATTGCTGGGTCCCGGAGCGCCCTGCAGCGAAACAGGTGAAAGGCGGGCGCGCTCTGCCAGTCTCAGCTTGCTGGTTAATTGTGTGTTCATTGGCATCATATCTGGAAAATAATAATTTTAAGCTTTTAAACGCGATGATTAAGAAAAGAATAATTTTCCTTTATTATTTTCCTTTAAACTGCAGAATTTCAACAAAAAATTCACAGTTAAGTTAATAATTGTCATTTAGCATGGTAATGATTAATTTTCAATTATTAATTGCTTTAACAATTATAAATTTTATTATTAGAAGGCATGTCTTAAGTTTATTGTGAGTTAAAAATCCATTTGCATTCGAAAATATTCGCTATAGTGATATGGTTGAAATCACCATTTTTAACCTACTGTTTTTTGGTTAAAGGCGTTTTTCGGGTACAATACTTTTCAGCGGAAATGTATCGTGATTTTAACACTTGTATTCGTTTATAATCACCCTTTAACGTTCTAAACATCGAATGTTCATGCCATAACTTGTTCAGACAGGATGCAGCACGTTTTAGCTTATCTAAGTGAGGGTTTTTTCTTAAGGTATTTATATTTTTCTCAATGTTTAAAACCTTTTTATGTAATTATTTTAAGCGTTGATAACATCGAAATAATTTACACATTACACTTAGACATTATCCCTGCTGCATTATTACAAAACAAAACTTGATAATCACGGATTTTTTCTAAAGTGCAATAATTTTCACTGTTTTTTCACTTAAATTTTTTTAAGCAAATGCATAAGTATTTTCTGTATAACATATATTATAAAGACTTACCTTAAGAATGGAGTTCTTTAATGATTAAGTATTTGAAGATTTCTTCACAAACACACACTTTTTGTTTAACACTTGAGTAAACCGGTGTTTCTTTAAGAATGAAGCTGGCGTCTCCAGTTTAATCATCATATATGCTTTGAAGTTCCTTCACCATTCTTCTAAACTATGAGCAGAAGATACCACTGCTGGAATCCTGTGTTTTGATTGGTTAAAAAATTGGATGTCTATTAATGGTGGGGGCTGAATGCTGAAGGAGCGGGGGGGGCGCATTCTTAGAGTTTGAGGGCGGGGCTGTTAGGCAGCAACAGCATCCCTGAGGGCTAATGGCTTTACCTGGTGTGTGCGATTAATTTTACCGCTGACCTAGTCTTGAAAGATTTATAACTAGTATATGTTTCGGAGGAACAAGTTTACTTGGAAATCATTAGTATCTTCGTTTCGCCCTGGATTCTATTCAATGCAACCCAACCCCACGGCATATTGCTTGTTGAATAATTTATTACAGGTTCCCTTGTCTACCGCTCCTCTCAGGCAAAAGATGACGCTTTTTTGTCTCTGACCCAAGCCTGAAAGATTTATAGCCAGTATATGCTTCGAGGGAACAAGTTTGCGTGCGAATCAGTGTTTCTTGGTCACTCATTCTTCATCCTTAAAGTAGTTACCTCTCCCAACCAGAAGACAGTACTTGTGTTTCTGAATGCCCATGTCATTTAGGAGATTTCTTCCACTAAAAGACAACGCCAGACTCCACATTCCGCCAGCGACCTTCGTTGTGTTTCTGAATGCCCATGTCATTTAGGCGATTTCATTCACTAAAAGACAACACCAGACTCCAGACTCTGCTAGTGACCTTGGTTGTGTTTTTGAATGCCCGTGTCATTTAGGAGATTTCTTCCACTAAAAGACAACCTAGACGCCACACTCGCCAGTGACCTTGATTTTGTTTTTGAATGCCCATGTCATTTAGTTTGGTTCTTGCTCTAAACATGAACACGTGTCCGGGAACGACCATTAAGTCCTATTAAATTCACATTAAAGCCAACTAAATAAACATTACACCCAATGAAAAACCCCATTCTACCACTTTTCTCACCTCCCACACTTCCTATTCACCTGTGACCTTGATTTTTGTTTAAGAATGCCCAAAATCAAGTACTTATATGCAAACTGTTTGGTCAAACCATGTTTCTTTTGTGGCCACAGGGCATAAGGCATGAACATATTTTGGTTTTTGTAGCACACAGCCATTTGACGTAGATGAAATCGGACACGCAATTAAATCATTTTATACAAAAATGGTTCATGTGACATGTGTCGTCCATACCCGTTATTGAGTGCCTGAACTCGAAAAATTTTTGCGAGTTATCAAATAAACAAATATTTTGCAAAATCTCTTTCAAGGATAAGGCATTTTCGTGAAATTGTTCCTAACACACCCTTGCCCCCTGGACAGTAGTAACACCTTGGGTACGTGGATCACTACATGTAGTCATTGCTGCGAAAATTTCAAAACAGTGAAATCAATAACCAGCTTTGATATAGAAAGTGCTGTTTCTATAGCAGTTTCTCAAGATTACTTGCTGAGCATGAAATTAAAGGAAATTTGGTATATATCAGTTGTAACTTTTAAATTTTGTCGCAAAGAATGATATGCCTGGAGAAAAGAGATGTGAGCATACCTTCAGTAGTAGAAAAAAGACACGATGTCGAAAAGCATTGGCAACAATGTGTAGCAGAAATTAGAAGGATATTGAGAACGTGATATTGGAAAAGAACATTGGTTACAGACAATGTGTAAAATCGAGAAAGCTCTGCAACGTGAAACATTTTACTTCAGTCCTTTTCAAGATTTTTCACCAGACGACTTTGTGCATTTCAAGTATGTGCTCATGACGTCAATTGAAGCAGAGAGGAGTTTTTCAAAGTATATGAATGCTCTCCAAGACAACGGACGATCCTTCAAACCCGAGACCCTGCGGATAGCGACGATTCTTCATTGCAATGCTGAATAAGAGGGATGTCTAAAAACTTTAATTTCTCCCGATACTTAAATGGGAATTGTCGTAAATTTATCCAACGTTATTATCCATTATTATAAAAACATGAAACTATTAAAACTATTTTTAAATCGAAGTCATATGCACTGCGTTATTGCCTATCTTTTGTGTTTAACATTTACACAGAATTACGCAAAATTCCTTCCGAGTGAAGAGGACTTCACAGGCTATTCCCAGAAAGTATGCGCAGTTTAGTTGTCACGTAACTATTTTAAATATGTGGTATTTTAATAAAAATCCTCATAGTCATTTTTCAGAAAATAAAAAAGATTCCATGTAAAGGGTTGTTTGTGCTGTGAGATATTCTTGAAAATCTTCGCATCGCATCTTTTGAAGATACTGAACCAAGTGTGGTATTTATCAATTGTTTCGTTTTTCAGTTATTTCTTCACAGAGCGAGTGGCGCCGCGGTAACGTGTGCGACTGGCATTCGGTTCAGGGACAGTGAGAGAAGTCAATTGGACTCGGGATATAATATTGATAGTGCAACTGCGCAGTAAAGCTTTCCACAAATCACAAACAGTAAGTTACAGTAATCGACAATGTGCTGGGAGAATTTTTGCTCATTGTTGGGACTCGGCATTGTTTCTGTTAATATTACTTTCACAGTTAGGTAGTGTGTTATTCTGTGTAGTGTTGTGTGCTCAATCTTATACACATCGTCAGAGGGTCCTTTCAGATGAGATTTTGCGCGTTTTTTCAAGAGCTCCGATATTGAATCTAAGCGTTTATTATATTGAAAGCATTTGTAAATTTCAATTAGCTGTTAATAAATCAAATATTAAACTTTTGCACGTTTATATGGTGTTGTAACATGATCCCTCTTCGCTATTTTAGCATGTTAGATTTTAATAGGCGTGTATGCGTGTACGCGCGCGCGCGTGTGTATTTAGGTATCGCAAGAGAAAAAATCTCACATCAATCAGCGTGTTAATGGTGCCGAACAATAAGTAAAAGCTGCCCAAAAAGCAAGCTTTATTGACGCAGGCTTCCTCTTCGTGTAGTACAGACGCTTCCAAATGTTCTCCGTCCCACATGAAACTCGCCGGAGAGGGGAAAAGGGTAAATGTTATCGAGTAGTTAGTCCAGGCTAGGAGCCAACCTGCCCCACGAGGTTGATGGCTAAAATGCTAACGTTTTGGTGTTTCAACAAAAGAAACTATCATGTCGACAGGCTTCCATTGGCCTTCGCTGAGCAACACCGAATTAATTGCGTCCGGATCACTGAAGACAGGAGTGTGGGACACTTGGGGTTGCAACTACATTTTCGGGAGTAGAGGCACAATAACACTATATACATTATAAAGAATGTCTTACAATATTTTATGCAGCGATCATGCATGCGCGCGCGCGCACACACACACACACACACTGGATTTAAAATTAAGGGATATGGTTTGGTACGTTATTTCTACTTTGATTATACGCAAGATGTTTTGTTTACCATGAACTCGGATGAATAAGTTTCATACTTTCAAGTTCATTAGCAAATGTCCAAACTTAAAATTAAGGACTACTCCGGGAATTACAATCGCTAGGGAAGAAGTTATTTAATACAAACAATATATTTTAGCAAATTCCACATATCTGCAAGCTCTCGTGATTCCTTTTACATTTACATATATGCATAAAGGAGTTTAAGTCTCGTTTAATTCGCAATTCAGGCCGATTGAACTGAGAATTACCAGAAAATTTATAACGGTAGAGGGAAGAACCTCGGAGGAAATTTTTTCGGCAACTCACTTTGAACGAGATTCGAAAACATGACCTTTCGGTCTTTTCCACCAAGCATCTGGGCGCTTTCTAATAATTATGTGTATAACTCGGTGACAACTAAATGATAGTTTACACATAAAATATTGGCGAGACAAGTTTTATTTATGACAATATAAACAACATTGACCCTAAACTGAATTCTCTCCCTCTTTCTAATCAAAACCGTTAAAGTCATTTGGGAAAAAATAAGCAATTAACAAAAAAGTTTTCGTGTGAAACCAGAGTTTGTGTTTAGGGGATTTTATATCCATTTCCGCATGGCATCCTTGAACGGTGTCCGGCTAGTGTACTTGGCTATGACATTTTGTATTTATCCTATTAAATATTTTTTATTTACGTACTCTATCCGTGCATAGACACACAAACAAGCGCGCTGGCAATTTTCTGAAGTGTTTTTACTCGGCGAAGAAATCATGTATTTGATATGAAAGCTCGGCATGAAAGTTTTGAATGGAGTGCATTTTTTCCTCTACCAAAAGCTGTTTGTGACAAATACCTCCCTACCCGATCCTTCCTCTAACAAACACACACCAGGAAAATTTACGTTTCGTTTGATATTGAGCTTACTCTAAAGTGTAAGATAACTTAGGACACATTATGCCGTTTTTACAGTTCTCAGTAAACTGGTTCATGTAAATTATACAATTTCTTGGAAGTCAGTAAATTTCATTACAATCACGGGTGTGCTACAATAATCTGACCCAGAACTAAGAAAAGGACAACAAAATTGTTGGAAGAAACAAATGGATACAACAGAAACACCCAAAATAAGCAGTAATGAACGCAAAATATGACAAAACACGATCATCTATACAGCATAAAGATTTAGGCCGTTCGCGATTCCGTTTTACATTTCACTGGGTTAAGTATACCGAAATGCACTTTTTCCTGAACATTAAGGCTTTATAAAACTTGGAATATAGGGAAAACGGAACTAGAATGTTGGTTAAAAGGGCTTGTGATCGTCGAACATTTCAGCAAATGTTAGGGTCCTCCTCAGGGCTAAAGGCCAAGTGTTCCTTTGGTATATAAATACGCGAGGTTTGCAACCTGTTTTAAAGCATAGCAAACGCATCGCACCATTCCTGATTGGAGTGCGTAAAGAGAATTTGTTAAAGAAAAATGCCACTAACATCAGAAGTCACACGAGACCGCATTGTGCGAAGGTGGTCTATCTGCCACGCAGATCGCAAACGCAGTTGGAAGGGGAAATAACTGTGTTCTTAACTGGGCCCGCGGTTCCAAGAAGAAGCAGGAGACGGGTTAAAAACACGAAAGAATTCCGGAAGACCAAGAGTCACCACCCCGGAATTGAATGCACCTATGGCGCAGAATTCAAGAAATAGTATTTTCCGTCCTGCCACATCGATAGTAAGTCGTTTGGGTCTCCCGGTGTCAACTTCAGCGTTGAGAAGACGTCGTCGCGCTGCCGGTATCCATCACAGGAAGAGCAGCTCACAGAAGGACATCAAGCTGCTCGTGTGGGATTTGCTCTACAGTTTCTCCCAATGTCAAAGGAAGTCTGGGAAACTGTGATATGGACTGACGAAAAAGTGTTCTCATTGGACGAAGAGGGAAGGATGATACTTTTGCGCCCTGACAACACTCGCTATACCCCAGAGCACGTAGTGGCAATAGCAAGAAGCAGCAGGATTGGCGTCGCTTTCTGGGGCTGGATGTCTGCTGCCGGTGTGGGTGCGATAGACCGGGAGTCTCCAAAATTTAATTCTGATGAATATGTGGAGATCTTAGAGGATACCATGTTACCAACTGTTAGTGCTGTATATCCTGCAGAAAACATTGGGTTATTAACTATGTTCGCGATAACTGCAGCGTTCGCACTTCCAGAGTAACCAAGGATTAGATGGAAGGGCATCCGAAAGTTTCTCCTCTCTCATGGCCTTCTAAATCCACAAATCTTAATCCAATAGAACAAATTTGGGCCATAATGATCAGTAAGTGGGATTGCAGAGCAAAAGGAACTCCAAAAACCTTGGAGGAACACGTCCAGGAAGTGTGGGAGAGCGTGCGGAGACGACCGCAGATATGCGAGTATTGCTTCAATTCCAAGAAGGCTGAATGCTCTTTTGGATGCGAATGGCTGGTGAACCAGTTATTAAACTTGAAATTAAGAAAATTTTCTCCAGCTACTTAACCTTACCCCAATATTGACCCCTAGTTATTTTCTACCCTTCTTTCGTTTGTATGTATCGGGAAAATTCTGTATAAAATAAATTAAAATATTTAGAAATGAGATCTGAATTGTTTTAATAATGCTAATGGCCTTTGAAGCAATAACTCAGAGATTTTTGCAGACTGTCAAATCTTTACTCTTTTTCTCAGCAATAAGCTAAAATAAATAAATGGGTGTTTGAACGATATATACAGAACTCAATTATTATGAAAATAGAATTAAAGCTGTGAATGTACATCAACAACATATTTTTGTTATACAGGCACCATTAATGTTTCTCCGATCAATGTATTATTCAATTTATAGAGCAAGGAAATACTACGTATGGCTGTTGTCAGCAACACCAGAAAACCGAGCTTCAGACGAAAGATGAAACTAGCGTAACGCAAGTAAAAGGAGTAGGCATTCGATATAAATCAGTGCGTCAGTCCACTCACAACGCAATCTAGTTTTAAATTTACGCGGCCCGTAGCCGTGGTCGCTGGAGCATGTGTCTTAGGCCGCTCCGCCGAACAGAGGGTCGCGGATCTGAGTCCCGCCTCGGTTATGGGTTTTTGTGTGTATTGTGTATATGTGTAAACAACGGACAACAGGAAAGCACAGAAAAATAAAGCGGGGAAAAAGGGAATAAAACATAGGCCTTCAGTAGGTTACGACCTGCATTAGGGCCTCACCCACCCTTTTAACCTATTACCCTTGAAATCTGAAATCCTTTATCTAATATTACAACTAAGACAGCAGCCTACATTTGGAATTTATTTCAAGTATGTCTATCCCTTAGAAACGTGTAGTATCAAATCACGAAGCAATTACAACCAAAGGCACAAAAGATGCTTATATACTTTTTGTTTCCGCATTTGAAACTCAAAAAATGCATACCCTATTATTATTATTATTATTATTAGTAGTAGTAGTAGTAGTAGTAGTAGTAGTAGTAGTAGTAGTAGTAGTAGTAGTAGTATTACTATTATTAAGACCCTGCGTTTTATTAAGGCTAGCGCATCTAATATGCACGAATGTGCAATTAGTATGCTAATGAGATCTCCCGCACCCCTCCCCCACCTTCTGATACTTTCTGCTTACCGCTGAGGGTCATAAATCTTCTTGAGTATAACGCAAAGCTTGACAGGTAAGCAACTAAGGTTGTCAATCACCTGTAAAAATGAACAATAGAATAATAAATTATCTTCTGTAACAACAGCGGAGACGTTATTCTACCCACTCCATATCCGTACACTGCAGCAAGCCGACGTTAGCCGCATTGTTTGACGAGCACGTGCAAAAGAACAACGGTTATCCATCACCTGTCTAAATGAATAATAGAGAATGCCTGAGTATTGTGAACAAAGGATCAGACGCTATTGCCCCAGCTCTATTGAATTCCCTGAGCGCGTACTTTTAGAAATGCACCTGCAACCTCGCAGTCGCATTGTTCGACGAATATGAAGCTCGCCCTTCACCTGTCGAAATAAACAAAGACCATGATAAATTATGTTTGCAACAAAAGACGAGCCTGAAGCTGCTAACAAAGGGACAGGTGTCATTGTATCCCTTTCTGTTGTCCAGAGCAAGGCTTCTTTAGAAAGACCACCCGTGTAGCATCCCATTCCACTGGAATATAACAAAGAGGTAGTCTGGCATAGCGTTAACAAAATAAACTTGTGGAGGCTTTATAGCTGCCTCAGTCTTTTTTTAACCGTGGGAAAGACAGAGAGGTCAGTTTACCTGCTAGATCATAAAAATTCTAACACCGCTCGAGCCCGATATTATGCAGCTTCACTGCCTAAGGCTAATTCACTCCGAGAGCAGTGTCTCCACGAAGTCCTACGGGTATACCCGAACATAGTTTTACATGCTTTCTGTTTACGCTTCTATCGCTCTTTCAAACGAAGATATCAAAGCTTTATTTAACGTATATCATTATCTATACTAAACCCATGTGTATAGTTAGATATCCATAGATCGGTGTTCGATTTTTACTGCAATCAAAAAGTTTAATGTTTTAATTGCTAATGAGAAATTGATGCTTTGATAATATTATATCATTACCCTGATTAATGAAAGGGTGTTAAGAAGTCCTAGTTCAATTCTTACCGTGTGAAACTCTAATGCTTATTAAATATTATACTAAGAGTATGTGCGGTCAGATTAAAATGCATTTAACAAATAAAATTTAATTTTTATATATCATTACGCTGATTAATGAAATACGTTCACGGCTACCCACAGGCCCAGAGTTAGAATCTTACCCTGTGAAACTCTAATCCGTAATAACTATTAAATTATGGAAGCCTGAACGGGCAGATTAAAAATGTATTTAACAAATATAATTTAATTTGTATATGACATTACGAAATTTAATGAGCTATATTCTTAGGCACCCAGAGGTCCTAGTGTGAATGTTACGCAACGAAACGCTATAATAAATATTAAACTAGGTGAGCATGGTGGGTCGGATTAAAATGTATTTAACAAATATAATTATTTATATTAAAACCTGGTGTATACTTGATATCCCGATGCCTAGACACGATTCTTTATTTTCGTTTTCCTTCTTCTCTCTTTCTTTTCCCTCTTTCTATCTCATTCTTTCTTCTCGACTTGCTCACATCCAAGCGTTCACATTTACACGAGCACTTGTACATACATTAACGAACATACACCAGTACACACACATACACGCGTACACTCACGCACACACATACATTCACCAATGCACTTACACACAAGCACACACACATGCACATACAAGCACAAACATGAACATACACACCCACGAACATGCACACACCCTGAATGAAAAGAGATAAAACGATACAATAAAAACTAATTATAACCTTGGAATGCGGCGCGCCGCTTTTGAATTGTTCCAAGCTGGCTGGGATGACTGGGTTCGAATCCCAGGAGTGATTACAAATTCATCTTCTAATAACTCCACCACTAATTAATATAGACGCCAAATAAACTTTATTCCTTTTATGTCAATAGGTAGTTTCTTATGACTCTATAGTCGGAGGCCTGGCGTCCTGGGTTCGATGCTTAATTTTTAAATCTCCAATATCTCAGAAACTAAGAGAAGCAGAGGGGTGTACCAAAGCATGATTGATAGCCCCTAAGATAGGTAATTAATACTGTGTCTAATTTCCAATCAGGTGTCCTTAGATCGAATCCCGATCTTTCAATGACTCCCTTAATTTTCCTCTATACTCTATACTCTATACTTACATTGATGCTGTAACTGCATACAGGTCTTTTAAACATGTCAAACTAACATTGTAAATAATTTTGTTTCTGGAGTTGGAATACTGATTAAATGAAATTTACTTATAAATTTAATAACTCCGGAAATAATTAAGACAAAGACACTAAATAAACATTATTACGTTTATCATTAGGTAGTTTCCTTTGAATGTATATTAGGGAAACAGGCGTCATGGGTTCGATCCTTAATCTTAAAATTTCTGTTATCTCAGAAACTAGCAGAGATGGGTTGCGTACCAAAGCATCTTTGTTAGCTCCTATGATGGATAATTAATGTAGCATATAATTGACAGTTAGTACTTCTTAGTTCGAATCCCAAACTTTTAATAATTTCCTAAATTTTCCTGTACAGTCTAGGATATATCACTTAGGTTAATGTCATAACTGCATACAGCTCTTTTAAACATGTCAAACAAATATTATAAATAATTTTGTTTCTGGTGTTCTGGGTTCGAATACTGTTTAAATTAAATTTACATACAAATTTAATAGCTTATGGCATAATTTAGGTAGACACGTCAAATAACAAGTAAACGAGTACCTGCTACCAAAATATTGTTATCATGACAAATTACTTTAAAGTACTGAGTTCGAATCCCGAACTATCGATTTCATATATCTTCAAGCCTATGAATCATACCAGCTCTGAGTAAAGATTATATAGTGAATGATAATGCAGGTGAGCAAAATTACTAAAAGTACATTTATTAAAGCATTGCCTGGTTCCATTCTAGAAGCATATCTGTAACTCTGGAAAAATTACTTTTCTTGTGTTTGTAGTGAAATGTGATGGTTTTCTGCGATAATCGAGTGCTAAACGTACAGGAATGCCATATTGTATACTGATTCTTTGGAGAATAAAGCGAAGCTGAAAGTAAGAATTGCAATGGGAACGAAAACATGAAATAATACAGTATATTCATGCATTTAACTAAACAAGGGAGAAAATCTTCTACGCTACCTGTTAAGTGTATATTTCTAAAGTAGTGCGGTAATAGAGTTGGAGTTAACCTTAGTGCAATGGGTAGTGGTGATGGTTGTGCTAGGTTTTGATTGCCAACATCTGACGGAACCAGAGTGTGAGAATACTTCCTTTGTTGGTGTGACATCATATACAGTTAGCAATGGAACGAATTTAAATCTGTTTGATAGAGCCAGACATCATGTCTCTCGGTGAGGTTATATGTCTGAAGTTAATATGCTCAGAACATTAAAATGAGTGGTAGTATACAACAAACCATTTTTCATGCAATGGTTTAGAGATGAATTAAATGCTTGATCAACGTTAATGCTACATCATTAAAACACATTGATGTGAGTGAAATACCAGAGTTTAACGGCTTAATCACTATTTAATTACTTAAGTCATCTCACGATAGGCTTGATAGTATATAAAAACAAGAAAAGATATAGAGAATAAGAAATAAATTATGTTTAATATACAAATTACCTTTTTATTAGCAGATAGTCTCATCAAGATGGGCGAAGAGCGCAGTTTCGTGCCAACTCGGCGAGTTCAAGACCTCGAAATAGGTCTTAAATATGAGAAAAACCTTAAAGCGAGCTCAAACAAGATACGGTAACAGGTTTGCATCTTCGCTGGATGAATGTCAAGTTTTCTTGCCTGAACGCTATAATTCGTTAATCAGCGAAGAGCTTGCAGAAATGCCTGGAAAATTATATCTCGAATATAAGGGTATGTCATAATGGGGAAATTTAAGGAATGTAAATTGTCTCTTGTACCCGCTGCGAAGGTATGTAGAAATGTCAAACTAGTGTATTCAACGTTTTCCTATTTTTCAACGAAAAAAAATCATAAATAAAACAGCTGACTCATTGATATTACATATAAAGATACAAAGGATACATGTTATAGAATTTATAAAAAAAATCATATATTCATGTCATATTTTGAATGCAGACATATCTATATAGATATATCTGCATTACAATGTGATATATATATCACATTGAAATAGCGACTGATATCCGAATGTTTATACAAATCTTTTGTGTTGCATTTTACATGTATCCTAACAAAAAATGTACCAGCGTCGACACCTCCAAGAAACATTTCTGTAAGAAGGGGGTGCTTAGACATCTACATCACCGAAACACGTTAAGACAGAATTCTTATATAACACTCCAGGGCATACGATGAAAAACGCGCGCAATTTTGAATACAATCCAAGGCATAGCTGAGAGTTAGTTCGAGCGGGTCTCCCTATATTCGGTGAAAATAAGAATTGTGATCAGTAATTTAAATCATTGTGAAAATACTTTTAAATAGTGATGAAAAATGCACCCTAAAAATACCTGAATCCTGTATACTTAACTCTGTGGGAATAAAAATTATGAAAATAAAGAGACTTTCATTTAAATAATAAAGAAATTTGCATAACCTATTCATAACAAGTGAAACGTCATATACAGGAACGAGGAGCTTTGGATCAGGAAAGTGATGGAAACGCATGATAAATAATAATAAAAAGAATGAAGCAATGCTTTTACGTCATGTTTTTATTCATTAAAAATCCTTAAACTCCGAATGAAAAAAAGAAATCCTTACATTACAATGATTATTTTAAAATATAGGCTGCATCGCATGAATCATAGGCTTGAATGTAAATTCTTTATCATGAATTATTAAACAATACATGGGTGTCGATACAGAGATATTTGCACTAAACTGAATTTCTGTTCTGATATTGCGACAGTCATTTACAACTTCCTCTGGTTGATGAGAGCAATCTGTAACAAATATATTGAGAAAATATAAGTAATCTTCAGTTCTTTAGTAAAGGATAATTCTCTTCTTCATAATAAGAGCTTGAGTAGTTATACAATTATGCAAATCTGGAGTTTCCAAAGTCAACGCTTTTATTGTGATAGGGATAACATTCACTATTAAGATAAAGTCTCAAATTAGCTGGTTACAATGATCAAAATGGGAACAGTCTTTAGTTGCCTTATTCGATCTTAAAGCCAGAGCACCCAAAATGAACAAATCTCGACTTCTCCATTTTTAGATGCGGTGGCGGCATTCCAGGTAAATGCTTGCGGCACAGCAGGCTGAGTATAAAGATCCTTGGTCCTAAATGGGTGAAACAGAGTCTTATCCAGCTTGGCAGTCTTGGAGATTTCAAACATTTCAGCATCAGAAAGTCGAATCACTGGCATTCTCCACTCGATTAGTACAGGTTTAACAGCAGCATTCTCTTCACCCTGAGGCGGTATAATACAGTTTTAGAGCCATTGGATCGAATCAGCACCAGCACCGGCTGTCTATTGTGTATAAACTTTGCAGTAGTAGCTGCTCCATTAGATTTTAGTAATATTTCCATTAATGTATAGATAACCTCAACTAGATAAAGGATATAAATCCTCAGCTTGGCAAGGGATTCTAATCTCGTCATTAGCGTACAGAGCTGATGTATTATACGGTAAAAGCACATGTTCCTCTTGTTTAGTGATCTCGTCGTCGAATCTCGCCGTCCCGGTAACACTGGTGATATCCATGATTATAGGATTGTAAAGCCTAATGCGTAAAGAAACTTTTGATTAAATGACATTAACACTCTGGGTGTCAATGGCAGAGTATAGAGCGGGCGTCGAATGATGTCGTTATTTTATCCTCGAAGCCTCTGATTTCTTCTCCTAAAATCTATGGGCCTTATGCTTATATCCTTGTTTATAAAGTCAATGATATTACTGTTCTGTCCCACTACAAGAAGGCTGATTTTCCCTTAGAAGTGGATGTTTATGAATTGCAGGTAAATTGGATTTGATGGTTCTCTTGAAATATGATATCCAAGTTCAACAAATGGGAAAACTGATAGATCGAGTGTCCTCTTTTACTATCGAGGAAGGAAACTGATGCAATACTGCGCTATATTCGTATGATGCTCAACTTAAACATATGCACCAGGAAATCAGATTCAACCAGCTGATTAGGTGGAATAACTTTGTGGCTGAAGCCCCAGAACGTTCCTATAGAACGATGATTGGAAAAAATCAACAGTGAAAGGACATTTAATTTCAGGTTTCATGGCATTAATATTATTATTATTATTATTATTATTATTATTAATAATAATAATTGATCTAATAAAGAAGACATAGCATCTAAAATGAGGAACCTTTTAAACGTTGTACATACAAGTCGGGATCTCAATGCTTTTCCGAGACAAGTATAGCCCTCTACCAGAATTCTTTGAATTCCCTTTCTTGATCTGCCCCCTCTTCGTTTCGGTGTTCCTCACCTTGTTCTTCACTCGAAGACCTCACCCTCTTGCTTCATTTTCTCTGTTACGTTTCTTCATTTCGACAAGATGTTTATCTGCAGCTTTTTTCTTATTTACGACTGTAGCAATTTGTGATACACCGCCAGTGACAGAGCCTAGAGCTGCAATAATTGGCAAGAGAGGTAGAAATCCTCCTCGTTTCTTCTTTTTGGATCCTGCACCAAAAGATACCTTTCCTTCAATTTCTCTCATATGCCTCATCATTTCGGCAACTTGTTTATCTGCAGCCTTTTTCTTATTTACTGATGAGGCTATTTGTGCTGCACCTCCAGCGGCGGTTCCTAAGGCTGCAATAATTGGTATGGGAGGTAGAAACCCACCTCGTTTCCTCTTGGATCCAGCACCAACAACTACCTTTCCCTTCATAATTGATGTTACTAGTCGCGCTGCCAACTTTCGCCTAATGTAGTCAGATAATTGCACTATTTACCATGTCTTTTCATCCAAGATTTTGTCTACAATGTTTCTCGAACCTGAGTCATACTGAGCGCAGGCAGTGTCGTGAAGTTTAAACGCTTCGTCTACCGGGTTGATTCAAGGGTCTCCTCTCAACGTTTTTCTAGCTTTGTCCCAGGTCCGCAGTATTTGTATCCAGGCAAATGCGCTACAGACGTAGCAGGTTAATGAGAGGGTTAATTAAACTGAAACCTCTCGCGATCTGAACCTCGTTAGCTCCCATAATACACTAATTTATTTTATTAGTGTATAGTTCTTCTATACTTTGATATTGCTTACATTCATAAGTATACATAAATTAAGGGTGATGTATTTTATTTTAGCTCCTAAGTCAGAGCTGGTGAAGCAAGATTGCTCGCGAACTTCATGGAAAGCTGTTTCCTGACAATGTTAGAACGCTAATTCTAGTCAACTCCATCACGTAACCCACTCACGGTAAAAAGTAACCCACTGACGCAAAAAGGGTAACACACTCACTCAAAAAAAATAACTCACGCAAAAGGTAACCCCCTCACATAAAAAGGTAACCCGCTCAAGCAAAAAGTTAACTCGCTCAAGCAAAAAGGTAACCCACTCACGCTAACAAGGTAACCCACTCACGCAAAAGGGTAACCCACTCACGCAAAAATGTAACTCACTCAGGCAAAAAGGTAACCCGCTTACGCTAAAAAGATTACGCACTCGCGCAAAAAGTTAACCCACACGTGCAAAAGGGTAACCCACTCTCGCAAAAAGGTAACCCACTTACGCAAAAAAGTAACTCACTCACGCTAAAAGGGTAGCCCGCTAACGCAAAAAGGTACCCCACTCACGCAAAAAGATAACCCACTCAAACATATAAGGATATAAGCATAATGCCCATAGATTTTAGAAGAAGAAATCAGGGGCATATATATATATATATCCACATTCAAAACATGTGACATTGTGATTTTATGATTTTTTTTATAAATTCTATAACTTGCATCTTTTGTATCTTTATGTATAATAAATGTTTGTTTATGTGTTTTATTTATGCATTTTTTTCATTGTAAAAATAGGAAAACATTAAATACTTGATTTTGACATTTCTACATAACTTCGCAGCGGGTACAGGAGACAATTTACATTCCTTAAATTTCCCCATCTCTGACATACTCTTATAGTCGAGATATAATTTTCTAGGCATTTCTGCAAGCTCTTCGTTGATTAACGAATTATAGCGTTCAGGCAAGAACACTGGACATTCATCCAGTGAAGATGCGAACCTGTTACCGTATCTTGTTTGAGCTCGCTTTAAGGTCATTCTCATATTTAAGACCTATTTCAAGATCTTGAACTCGCCGAGTCGGCAGGAAACTGTGCTCTTCGCCCATCTTGATGAGACTATCTGTTAATAAAAAGGTAATTTGTATATTAAACATAATTTATTTCTTATTCTCTATATCTTGTCTTGTTTTTATATACTATCAAGCCTATCGTGAGATGACTTAAGTAATTAAATAGTGATTAAGCGGTTAAGCTCTGGTATTTCACTCACATCAATGTCTTTTAATGATGTAACATTAACGTTAATCAAGCATTTAATTCATCTCTAAATCATTGCATGAAAACTGGCTTGTTGTATACCACCACTCAGTTTAATGTTCTGAGCATATTAACTTCAGACATATAACCTCACCGAGAGACATGATGTCTGGCTCTATCAAACAGGTTTAAATTCGTTCCATTGCTAACTGTATATGATGTCACACCAACAAAGGAAGTATTCTCACACTCTGGTTCCTCAGATGTTGCCAATCAAAACCTAGCACAACCATCACCACTACCCATTGCACCAAGGTTAACTCCAACTCTATTACCGCACTACTTTAAAAATATACACTTAACAGGCAGCGTAGAGGATTTTTCTCCCTTGTTTAGTTAAATGCATGCATATACTGTATTATTTCATGTTTTCGTTCACATTTTAATTCTTACTTTCCAGCTTCGCTTTATTCTCCAAAGAATCAGTATACAATATGGCATTCCTGTACACTTAATACTCAATTATCGCAGAAAACCATTACATTTCACTACAAGCACAAGAAAAGTAATTTTTCCAGAGTTACACAGATATTATGCTTCTAGAATCGAAACTGGTAATGCTTTAATAAATGTTTTTTTAGAACTTTGGCTCCCCTGAATCATTATTCATTATATAATCTTTACTCAAAGCTGGTATGTTTCATAGGCTTGAAGATACACGTAATCGCCACTTCGGTATTCGAACTGAGTACTTTAAAGTAATATTTGTAATGACATGGATATTTCGGGAGCTGGTACTATGTTTACTTTTTATTTGACGTGTCTTTGTAAATTATGTAATAAGCTATTAAATTTGTACGTAAATTTAATTTAATCAGTATTCGAACCCAGAACACCAGAAACAAAATTATTTATAATATTCGTTTAGAATGTTTGAGAGAGCTGTATGCAGTTAGGCATTAACCTAAGTGGTATATCGTAGAGTATAGAGGAAAATTGAGGAAATCATTAAAAGATCGGGATGCGAACTAAGGACTACTAACTGTCAATTATATACTCTGTCTATTCTTCGATATGGGAGCTAACAACCACGGTTTAGTACGCACCTCTATCTCAGCTAGTTTTAGAGATAATAGAAATTTGAACATTAAGGATCGAACCCATGACGCCTGGTACCCTAATACACAATCACAGGAAACCACCTAACATAAACGTAATAAGGTTCATTTGGTGTCTTTATCTTATTTCCGGAGTTATTAAATTACTAACTAAATTTCATTTAATCAGTATTCAAACTCAGAACACCAGAAAGAAAATTATTTGCAATATTAGTTTGACATGTTTAAAAGACCTGTATGTAGTTACAGCATCAATCTAAGTGATATATTCCAGAGTATAGAGGAAAATTAAGGAAGTCATTGAAAGATCGGGATTCCAACTAAGGATAACTGATTGGAAATTATATACGTTATTCATTATACCGCATTGGAGCTATCAATCAAGCTTTGGTCCACCCCTCTATCTCTATTAGTTTCTGAGCTAGTGGAGATTTAAAAATTAAGGATCGAAACCAGGACGCAAGGCATACAAGTATACAGTCACAAGAAACTACGTATTGACATAAAAGTAATAAAGGTTATTTGGTGTCTTTATATTAATTAGCGTTGGAGATATTAGAAGATGAATTTGTAATCACTCCTAGGATTTGAATCCAGGCATCCCGGCCAGCTTGGAACAATTCGTAAATGGCGCGTCGCATTCCAAGGTTATAATCAGTTTTTATTGCATCGTTTATCTCCTTTCATTCAGGGTGTGTGCATGTGTGTGTATCATTATGCATGTGTGTGCTTGTGCTTGTATGTGCATGTGTGTGAGCGCGTGTGTGTAATTGCATATGTGTGTAAGTGCACTGGTGAACGTAATTGTGTGTGCGTGAGTGTGTGTGTATGTGTGTGTGCACTGGTGCATGAGCGCGTGCAATAGTGTATGTTTGTTGACGTATGTAGAGGTGCTCGTGTATATGTGAACGCTTGGATGTGTGCAAGTCGAGAAGAAAGAAAGAGATAGAAAGAGGGAAAATGGAAAAGAAAAAGAGAAGGAAAAAGAAAATAAAGAATCGTGTCTAGGCATCGGGATAACAAGTATACGCCAGGGTTTAATATAAATATTTATATCTGTTAAATGCATTTTAATCCGACCATCTATGCTCACCTAGTTTAATATTTATTATAGCGTTTCGCTGGGTAAGATTCGAACTAGGGCCTCTGGTGCCTAAGAATACAGCTTATTAAACTTCGTAATGTCATATAAAAATTAAATTATATTTGTTAAATACATTTTAATCTGCACATGCATGCTTCTATAATTTAATATTTATTGCGGATTAGAGCTTCGCAGGGTAAGATTCGAACTATGGGCCTCTGGGTACCCCTGAACGTATTTCATTAATTAGGGTAATGATATATAAAAAATTAAATTGTATTTGTTAAATGCATTTTAATCTGATCGCACATACTCTCATAGTTTAATATTTATTAAGCATTAGTTTTTCGCACGGTAATAATTGAACTAGGACTTCTGAACACCCTTTCATTAATCAGGGAAATGGTATAATATTATCAAAGCAGAATATTCTCATTAGCAATTAAAACATTAAACTTTGTGATTGCAGTAAGAATCGAACACCGATCTATGGATATCTAAGTATACACATGGGTTTAATATAGGTAATGATATACTTAAATAAATTTTTGATATCGCTGTTTGAAAGAGCCGATAGAAGCGTAATTCGGGTACACCCGTAGGACTTCGTGAAGACGCTCTGCTCTCGGAGGGAATTAACCTCAGGCAGTGAGGGCTCATGATGTCGGGCTCGAGCGGTGTTACAATTTTTTATGATCTAGCAGGTAAACTGACCTCTCTGTCTTTCCCACGGTCAAACAGAAACAGGAACAGCTATAAATCCTCCACAGGTTTCTTTTGTTAACGCTATGCCAGACTACCTTTTTGTTATATTCCAGTGGAATGGGATGCTACACGAGTGGTCTTTCTAAAGAAGCCTTGCTCTGGACAATTGAAAGGGATACAATAGCATCTGTCCCTTTGTTAGCAGCTTCAGGCTCCTTTTTGGTTGCAAACATAATTTATCATGGTCTTTGTTCATTTCGACAGGTGAAGGACAAGCTTTGTTCTTTTGCACGTGTTCGTCAAACAATGTGACTGCGAGATTGCTGGTGGCATTTCTAAAACTACAGGCTAAGGGAATTCAATAGAGCTGGGACAATAACTTCTGATCCTTCATTCACAATACTCAAGCATTCTCTTTTGTTCATTTTGACAGGTGATGGATAACCTTTATTCTTTTGCACGTGTTCGTCAAACAATGCGGCTAGCGTCGGCTTGCTGCAGTGTACGGATATGGAGTGGGTAGAATAACGTCTCCGCTTTTGTTACAAAAGATAATTTATTATTCTATTGTTCATTTTGACAGGTGATTGACAACCTTAATTGCTTACCTGTCAAGCTTTCCATTATACTCAAGAAGATTTATGACCCTCAGCGGCAAGCAGAAAGTGCAAGGAGGTGGGAGAGGGTGTGGGGAAGGGGATGCGTGAGACCTCATTAGCATATTAATTGCACATTCCTGCGTATTAAGTGCGCCAGCCCCCGCTTCAACATAAAGTTATTTTTATCTGTTATACATTCATGCTCAAGACCTGTGTTTACCGATGTAGTCAACCTGACAAAAGCTCCGAAGCAAGCAGGTGTAATTTGTTTATTTATTGTATAATTTATATAACCCCCTATAACTACATTGGTCATTTCGGGGGCTTTGCCTTAGAAACGATTCCAATTGGTGTTTTTTACTCGTTGATTTTTTCTATAGGTTAATATTGGGGTTTCGGGTTGTGTCTTTGAAACACACTCGCATTCACCCTTCCAGACTCTGTGAGGGCTAAGGAACAAGTCCAATCAAGAAGTAGGTGTTACTGGGGAGTGTTAGAAGTGTCTCATGATATCACTGAAAAATATTAGGGTTTTGGAATTTTTAAGTCTTTTGAAAAGGTTTAAGGGAAAATAATATATATTGCGTGGAAATCAATTTACAAAGGGCCATCAAAACGTTTGGGCAAAAATTAGAAAAAGGGATCACTGGAGTTTTTAAATACACGTAATCCCCTAAGAAGTTTTAAATTCATTGGATTAACTGTAATTTGTATTGATTTTTTTATTTTAAAGATTTTTGTTAAGGAAATTTCTTGTTCGGAATATAATGCAGAATGCAGATCGCATATTTGCTTTAAAACAATGCAGAATGATTCTAAAACTATATATATTGCGTGGAAATAAATTAAAAAGTAAAATTATAATTTTTTGGAAAAAATTGTAAATCTCAATAACACTGACATCTTTAAATACATTCAGTTCCCTTTAAAATAATACAAAGTGTTTATAAAAAACACGAACTACCTAAAAATTAACGCAAATTAAAAAAAAACAATAACTAAGTAAAATAAAGTAATAAAGAATAAACGCAGATCCTTGCCAAGTGTATCCTATGTACCCAAAATAAGAAGTAAACGTCTTCTACTGTCCAATTTTATGCGAAATAGCACGTAGTGTTATAATTATCACATGTTTATGATGATAATGATAAAAATAATAGTAATAATAACAATAATAACAATTTGTCAGTTACATCCAAAACAAGTAAACGTTTTCTGCTATCTAATTTTCCGTGAAATAGCCCAAAGTGTTTGCTTACCACATGTTTATTATTATTACTATTATGAACGAACAATGCTTATATTACCTTTCTTAAGAAGATCGTTTAAAATGTTTCTGAAACTATATTAGCACTACCACAAAATGTGCAATATTAATTTGTTTAAACGCGTGTGGAAAGAATGTGCAAATTTCTTTCGTTTGGACAGAATAATTAAGTATAGAACAAAATATGCAGTTTCTTATTTCCTCAACAGAAGCTACCCCGCTGGCCTCACCTTAGACGACTGCATGCAAACGTAAATAAACACTTGCAACAACACCGCCACCAGGAGAGGCACAACTGCTCGATAAGAAATTTCTTCTCTGTTTTCCCTCAACCCTCTCGCCCATCGGAAAACATTTGCAGCCCACTGTACAAGTCACCCATCTATTGCCTCCTCGCACCAAGACGTCATCACCTCCATTCAACGAACATTCATGCAGAAATGGAAGACAACGTGGTTATCACTTGATAGCAAACTTCATGAAGTTTGTTCAGGTTGTACCAACTTCTACGAACACTCAAACGACGAAATCAAGTAACAATATTCTGTCTAAGAATTGGCTGCAGCAAACTGACGCACTTTTTCTTCTAACCAAAGACCAGCCTCCAACATATGCCAACTGCAACACATCATTAACCGTCCTGCACATCATTGGTGTGTGCCCATTGTACACCAAATATAGGCAGCAAGCCAGTATTTTGGACTTCTCCAGTGCCGTAAACAAATCAGTAAAGATAAGAGAAGTTTTACAGTTTCTTAACGACATTAATCATTCCAAATTTCCCGGTCATTACTCGCTGGGGATCTTGGATTGAGTGTGCTGCTATGTTGTGTGAGAATTTTGACAAAATTAAAGAGTTTGTGCTTTCTTTCCGACGCAGGTCCAACTTCCAAGGCACAGTAACTTCTGTTACCGGAGAAAATACATAACTTGCAGACAGAACTATATTGTGTCCAGAGTTACAAGTACCTGCCTGCAGCTATTAAACGATTGGTAGAACAAGGTATGAAAAAGGAAAAACAATGGGATAGTTTTACTTCCGTGAGGGAGCAGTTAGACGGATTACCAAAGACAAACTTGAATCTAGTCTTCAGAAGAATCCAGACATTGGGGAATTCGCCACATCTGTAGAGCTGCCATTCCGAGTGAATACAAGGTTTTCCCCACAGGTTTCTACGGATGTTGAAAGAAGCTTTAGCATCTACAAACACATTCTATCTCCTAATAGAAACAGACTTGCTTTTAAAAATGTGGAGATGCTTAATGTCTTGAAGTACAACAGCTTCATGTCTGTTCCTTCTTTTGATGAGTGATAATTTGATGTACTTGTTTGTATTTCAATAAATTAGAATAGAGGAAAGAGAAATCGTTAAATTGTTTAAGGGAATGCACAACTGAAATTAACCCAAAATCTCAAAAAATTTAAAAAAAAAAAAATTATGTTCCCAAAAAATTCTCCATTGCTTGTAGTTTTAGAATCCAGTTTTATTTTTTGACCTACCGAACGCTTCAGGATCGTTACAAGACTTTTTAAATACTCTTACTCGTTTGGTTCCTAGCTGTTTATATTTTTAAAACTTCATTTTAAAAGGTTTCTTATTTTCAGCATTTCTGCATATTCAAAATGTTCCACACGATGTAGTTTTTATCCATTCATATTGACATTTTTATGCTTATTTCAAAAACCCAAATAAATAAAACTCTGATATAATTTGTCTGTTTAATGAATAGTTTTTTGGCTACTAATTTTTGAAGATACCAATGTATGCAAAATAATAAACGAAAAAATGCAAGTACAAACTGCAAAACTTTTTTTCTCTTAAACTAAGAATGGTAGAAAAAAATTATATGATAGATTTGTAGTTCCTTGACATAGAAGCAACATAAGATTTTTTTGTTGAAAAAATGCATCATGTGTTGCATCTTGCATATACCCATAACTTTATATTTTGAAAATTAATAACTTGAAAGCTAATTAAGATTTTGAATTGAAATTTACAAAACAATTATATCTAAAGAAGACTGACATGTGGTTAAAATTTCAACGCAATTGAATATATAGTTTAGAAAATAGCAATTTCAGTTTTGCATCCCCTTGAATAAACCAACACCTTATTGTCCCTTTTTTCACCTTATGTGAGCACCTTTTCCCTTCCTTTTTTCATCTGAAATTTGCACCTAAGAATCCTAACCCTGGTTATCACGAAACATCAAGAGATTTGGACCGCGCAGAAGCAAATTTGCTATTGCACGGTTTGTAATAAAGGTTTTCATTAATAACAGAGAAAACATTTTCCCCATACTCCAATATATAGTTTTGCATCGTTGTGGACGTTCGTACCCTTTTCTTTAGCATTTCGTCTACGTGCGGCAATCCACTCGACTACAAGTACAGGTAACCCTCTCATTGTAAACAGTTGACTACAGGACGCCTCTAAGCAAACAAGGCGTCGCAGCTCTAGTTATAACTGGGCAACGGATTTTTAGGTAAATACATATTTTTTCTGCTTGCGGTTTCAAGCACGAAACTAAGCATGAATACTGGTATATGCTGCCACTCTCACAAATACAAAGTTTTATTTCACATAAAAATACATAATTTTAGAATAAAAATATGTAATTAAATATTTTGCACAATTTAGGTATTAGTACATATTTTATGCATTTTACCAATATACTATACCAAGCTTTGTTTCTCATTTTATTGTGTGTGGCAAAGAACATGATTTTGTTTTTGAGAAGAGAATCTGTGCAACCTTCTGCATATCCTGTAACCTCAGATTAGATTACGTGCTGTCAACAGCTCGCTACAATATAAACATATACACGTAACTCGCAGGAAATAAGTTTCAGATGTCAGAGTATTGCACCATGTAGGTACTTGAACTCAACGCGTTCGAGTTATTCTTGTTCCTTCAGTTCAGTTCAGGCCGGGCAATGCCTAATATACGTGTATCGTTAACAAAATGCCGAAGGTAAAAAGCAGTGTAAGTTTTCAGTTGCAGCAGTAATACATTCCGTACAGATAGAAAAATTCTATATTGTCAGCCTTGTAGAAAGTCTGTAACAGCCGATCAACGCTCCCAAGTAACGCAGCATTTATCCGGCAACAAACATATCTCGGCGGCTTCACGTTCTTCTATGAAGCAGGTGCTTTTAAGTGAAACAGGACCTCCAGCTCATATTCCGGACCTTCCAAGTGTCCTGAATTTTATTCAGATTTATGCCGAACTTTTGTTTCGGCGGATATTCCTCTACATAAAGTGAACAATCCAGAGGTTAAAGCGTTTCTCATGAAGTACACCAACTTTGATCCTCCAGATGAATCTCCTTTAAGGAAGCCTTCCAAAATGCCACGAAGGAACATTACGAAAATGAGAATATATGGGTGTTTATTGATGAAATTCAAGACTTAGCAGGAAGAAAAGTGGGAAATGTAGTGCTCGGAGTTCTTAAAAATGACGAGACAGTTTCTAATCATGCAAAGAAATGTCGGCAGCAAATCACATTAATGTTGCTAGGCTCTTCAATGAAAGTATGGCCAAACTGTGTTAAGTACGATGAAGTGGTTATTTTCCTTACCGACACAGCATCCTACATGATGAAAGCCGCAGAAGCACTTAACGTCAGCTATCCGAAAATGAAACATGTGACTTGCGTTGTGCATGCGCTACATAGAGTGTGCGAAACTGTATCCCAATGTGAACAAATTGGTATCCAATGGAAAGAAGGTGTTTTTGTTAAAGCCCCTAAGAGAGTTGATCTCCTTAGAATCAAAAACCCCAATGTTCCATTACCACCAACACCAATTGTTACTCCCTGGGGCACTTGGCTTTCAGCAGTGGTGTACCATGCGGCACATTTTGATAGCTTTAAATCGGTTGTGGATGAACTGGACAAAGATGATGCCTCATCTATAGAAATTGTTCAAAATCTGCTCAGTGATAGTTGTTTAACAAATGACGTGGCGTATAATGCTGCTAATTTGAGTTTCTTGTGCGATTCCATTACAAAACTAGAAGCAACAACTATTCTCTTTATAGAAAGTGTTAAAGAAATCGTTAATGTAGAACCGAAAATCAACTCACTCGAAGGCTTAAAAATTGCAAACTTTAAAAAAACAAGTTCAAATCGGTGTTTGAAAAAAGTTTCAAATTATGAGACAAGTTGCCCAAGTTCTAGAAGACCATCAAGTAGACATTGAGAATGTAAAGTGCTAGTGACGTAGCTCTTAAGAATTATGCAAGAGTGACATCATGTGACGTAGAACGATCATTCTTCCAATACCCCGGCAGTGCTCCGTGACAATCGGCAGAGATTTCTAATGGACAATTTAGAGAAGGCATGTGTTGTGCACTGTAACTCCAAAGAGTTTTCCAAAAATTGACATGTGATATCAATAATACTTCACTGGTGAGTTATCAAAACAGTTCTTTTTTATTACAAATTTTTCTACTATATAAAATGAAAGAAAATATTTTTGTGTTTTACTAAATATTTTGAACTTTTTAACAAATATTTTCTTGAATTTTAATATATAAAAAATAAATACATTTAGCTTTTTTAGCACCTAACAATCCGTTCCCTAGTTATAACCAGGCCTCGGTTTTGGGTCAGCAATTAGCAGACTGAAGTTGTGAAAGCCCGGGGTTGAGTTGATGTCCTAGCCCGGTGGAAGGGGTAGCACTTCCAACCTACAGGTAGTTCCATAGCGAAGGTCACTGCGGACATTCATATTGCTGCTTGGCGTTAGTTGATGCAGACTCCTTAAGTACTCGGAATCCAGTGAGTAAAGAACTATAGTTTAATGGCATTTACATATTCATTGATACTTATGTTAGTATTAATTGTTCTTATTTACACTCCGCAGTACTTTGAAACGTGTCGAAGAATAAGAGTACCAAGCAGGATTCCCTTCAGGATGCACTTATAGAGAAGTTTGGATAGGAAAATATTCTCGTCCAAGGAAACAACACTGTGTATTGCAAACGCTGCAAAGAATACATCAGAAAAGACGATCTTGATTCTTTAAAAACACTGCAATAGCAAATACCACGAAAAATATTAAATTGCACAATCTACATCACAATCAATAATGGAAAATCAGATATAATTTTATCGAGATTTGTGTAGCATGTTGGTCCATGCCAACATCGCTTTCAATAAGGTGGAAAATAAATATTTTAAAGGGTTTCTAGAAAAATATACGGGTAAAAATGTTCCCCGAGAGTCAGGCTAAAGAAAACATTTTGTTACATGTTGCTATAAGGAAACATTGAAACAGATAAGGGAAGTGATGCAAGACCGAAAAATTTGGGTTGCACTGGACGAAGCAACAGATTGCCGTGGTAGGTTCTATTCTGGAAGTTTTTTTGGCCCGAACGTGCAGGTAAGAAATTGTTAAATTGTTAGTAACATCTGAGATACTGGACAAAGGAAACCATAAGAGCTTAGAAAATCTCTACGAAAATTCAATGTGTCTCTTGTATCCACATTGAATCAAACGACAAATTGTTTTATTCCTTGTAACTGATTCATGGTGAAGGCAGCAAAAGCTATTCAGGTGCTACATACTAAATTAATTCATATAACATGTACGGCGCATGCCCTTCATAGAGTGACCGAACACGTAAGGGATAATTTCAAAGATGTCGACTGCTTCATATCCAACGTCAAAAAATGGTTTTGAAAGCTTCTTAAAGGATGCAAAATTCTAAGGCAATAACACCTAATACTCCCCTAACACCGCAGCCAATTATTATTCGATGGGGAGCTGGTTGGACGCAACTACTTACTATGCCGATCACTATCCCAAACTCGTAGACTAAAAAATACTTTTGATCCAGAGGAATGTACTGCTGTGGCTATTGTAAAACCTCTGATTTCAGAACAGTTAATGGAGTAGTTCCTATTTATTACAAAACAGTTTGTACATATCACATCTGCAGGCGTCAGATATAGAAATGCCTAAGGCTCTTCAGTTCGTAATTGCACTGCTTCAAAAACTGAATGAGTCAAAATCGGACTCTGTTATTGCAAGTGAGAACCAACTTACAATATGTCCTGGAGAAAATCTCTGGTTTTGCAGATATGTGTGCCATTAAGGACGTTTTATTGGATTCAAAAAATGAATACAAGTAGGAATAAGATGGCGCCTTAAGGACAAAAGGGATGCCAACAACTGATAAATTGTAATGTGATATCCTTTGTTCTGCACCGCCGATTCCGCCCCCCTGCTTTGTGGCCTTACCCTGAAAAGTCGCTGACCACGCCCCCTCTTTGTGGCCTACTGAAGCCGGCCACGTGGTAGACTATTAAAACAAACGGCTATTGTCCCTTGGTGGCCTTACGCCGAGAAGCCGCTGACTACGCCCTCTGTTTGGGCGCTACTGTCATGCCGCCCAGCAGAGATGTAGAACAATATGCTATTGTTCTTTTGTGGCCTGACCTATGCCGGCCGGGGTATAGCAGAACAATGGGCTATTGTACTCGTCGCTAATGGAGATGGTCTTTGTGCGCTACTGATGCCGGAAGCCGGAGAACATCGAACAATGGGGTATTGCTTTCGTCGCGTGCCGCCGCCTCCGCAAATCGATGTAGGTGATAATTGTGTCAATCAATCAGGTAATGTTCGTCCATGCATAACAGTGTCTAACATTATTGAGAAAAGAATCAAGGATTTATACTGTTAACGTCTCAGCATCGAGCCTCTAAAGGACTGGACGCAAACCCTTGATCGAAGTATCCCTACAGCATGTATCGTGATTGATTAATGTAACTAAACGCTGCTCGTCGATCGATGAATACAGTTAAGTGTATATGAATTGACTCGGGCACCTAGTTGCCATCGTATATGTGTGCGTGTGTTAAGGTGATTATTACGCGTGTATAATTATTACGACTAATAACACTTGCTTAATTCTACTTTTGATGGAAACTTTTTTGAGAGGATTTATAATATTACATCACTTGGGTGAATTAATGACTGAAAGGAAGGAGTTGTCGTAAATAGCTAACACGAGACGTTAAAGAGTGATTCTTTCGCTGAAAACCCAAGCGCGGTCCATCTCGTGTACGGTGCTCCGCTCGAATAATGGCCTCTCGGATGTGCCGGTATGGACTGCATCGTATCCCCTCCCTTCCCTCTCCGTGCCACTCACTGCTTCTCGCACAATTCTTTACGCTATCTAGTGCACAGCGGCGAAGGCTCGCTCTTCCCCCAGCGAGGAAGGAGATGGAACTTCGCCATATTGAATTTTCAACAAAAGGATGGCGACCATGTTGCCTCCTTGGAAATAACCAGGCATAACCCATTTGAAATGGACGATAATGAACTTCGCGCTTCAAGATATTTCTTCTAAGGTATGTTTACAAGTAGGATTGACTCTGAAAAAGCATTGGTCAACATTATATTTAAATAATACACACGTTATAAATAAATAATAAACTAAATAAATAATGAAATATAGAGAGTACTCCAAACAAAACACCTGCCTTGTTACTCTTTTAATTAATGCTAGTTAAAGAACGCTAATAAATAAAACTCAAAACAAATATATCAAGAGAGTCGAGGAAAATACAGGGCAGGGACTTTGAAACAGACACTGTCGATAAAGCACTCCACCCACAGCGCAGTCACGTGAATAAATAAATAATGAACTAAATAAATGAAATATGGAGGGTACCCTAAACAAAACACCTCCATTGTTACTCTTTTAATTAACCCTAGCTAAAGAACGCTAATAAACAAAACTCAATACAAATATATCAAGACAGTCGAGGAAAATACAGGGCAGGGACTTTAAAACAGACGTTGTCCATAAAGCACTCCACCCACAGCGCAATCACGCGCATAGGAATGGACTATAAAATAGACGTCGATAAAGTACCACATTGCCAGCGCAAACACGCGCATAGGCATGGACTTTAAAACAGGCATTGTCGATAAAGTACCACACTGCCAGCGCAAGCACACTCGTAGGCAAGAACTTTAAAACAGTTTTTGGCGGTAAAAGAAACGCAAGCACTCTCTCTACATTACGCCAACGATTTATATGGCAGTTTACACACCCCCTGCAAAAATATGGTGGACACCCTTGAAGAGGGTAAACCATGACGCTACCTGGGGTTTCTCCACTGTACTTAGAGCCTTAATGGATGGTATTCTTGAGGAGGGATAGGATCTAAAGCGAGTGTTTCAAATTGATCACTTGAGTGGGTTTCAAATGGATTTCCCCTATGACTCTGGGAATTACATCGAGAGAAACAACGATAATTTCTGTTTCATAACTTACGCTAAAATTATATTATCGTCAAAAAAGCTTATTTGCTTATTCCAATTAAACAGACTGGTGTTTCAGCCGCCATGTCTAAAAACTATTTGATCCAGTATCATTCCAATGTAATAAATGTCAGACTTCTCTGAGAGGTAGCTGGTCCATTCACATTCGAGAGGTCATCGGCTCGAATCTCGGTTAGGTGATTTACCATGTAAGGGCAAGCCCTCCCATTAACGAGCTTTATAAGCGTTGGTGTAATTATTTCCTAGCTGGTATGGTGCATAGATTCGGTACTTAAACATTCGTTACTTGCGCAATTATTATGATTATTATTCCCGTAACAAAAATGAAAAGACGAATGTAGCAGACCCTTGATTGTTTAGATATGCAGCGTCTAAAGTGGTATAGAATACCAGAGGGAAATCGAACTCTGAACTAAAACTAAAAAATACACGGACTTTCAAAACTGTCTTAGTAAATATATAACATAGAACGAGAACTTTTTAAACAGCCCACCATTTGAAAGATATTTTGTTTACTCCGGCAGAGAGATCGAAACATTACGATGACTTCAAATATAAATTTGATATTTGTTTAAAATCTTCTTCTAAAGACCCAACACGAGTGGTCTTCGAGAAATTCGACAGTGAGTTATTTAGTTGTACATTCCTTGCAAAAATTTGTTGTACATCTCTGAAGAGAGTAAACCGGGGGGCCTCTGGAAACTCCGGGTATACCGCCCTATAGCCATTAACGGGCAATGGCAAACCCTTCCCATTAAGGTGTGTATTGTGTTTTAAACATGATTTCTCATTCTCCTGAAAAGACTGTTCGTATCGGAAAACCCTGCTCGTATAGATTCCGGTGTAAATATTGTAACTTTTTTATTTATATAGTCCTCATATACAAGAATTGTTTGCATGATACTGATAATAAACCGATTTTCTTCTATGGAATGTTAAACAAGGAAGTATGATTTGGAGAGGGTGACAAGGAGGGTATGGTATATAGAATTAAAATGGGAGATATAATTCAACTTAAGCATTCCAGTGTATCACCATAGATATTTTTTCTTTATGTGTCTTTGAGGCAAACCAGTTTTACGGTCTGGTTTATAGATGAATGAAATACTTGATGAATTACAATCTTATTTAACATGGGTAAAAGGTGTTTAAAGCCTGTTTTAAAAAAATTGCTTCGTGGTAACGTGTGAGCTTTTAATTCGAGAGGTCACCGGTTCGATTCCCGGTGACCGCCCTGTCTGACTTTAGGACTTGCATGAAGGTCTAAGAATACATGGATACAGTGCAAACCCTTCCATTAACGGTATTTATAAGCAAGGTTTCAAACGGTAACGTATAGCGACTGCATTCGGATGTTGTGAGTTCAATTCCCAGCAGTTGACATTCCAAACCCCCGGGGTTTTTTGAGTTTCTCTGGTTGCTTGGCGAATGCTGCGAAAGTTCATTACAACCGCGAAATTTCCCTCCACCCCGTTTCACCTACATTCTCCTTTTACTCAGGTTTTTATCTCTCCGGCTCTTAGTGGTAATATTTAATACAGAACATCGGCACTCATGCGAAATAAATGCTTTTAAAGAAACGTAGATGTATATTGCATGTAGCTAAAAGGACAGGGACGGCGCAGTGTTTAAAAACATTTTCGCACCCTCGAGGTAAAATACAGGGAATACCCTAAAAAAAACATTCCGAGAAGATAAGGTGTAAAGGTCCTGTGTATATAGAGTGCTATCCCTAAACAGACGCAGAAGGAAGGGAAATCAATTCGAGTGTATGGTTTTTACTTCTCTTGTGATGTGACAGTATACACAGCTAGTAATTTCCCATTCTTAAACATATCGGTCGCTCACTCTGGTCTCGGATTTTTCGTGGTTTTCGCTGTCTACAGGCGAATGCCTAAGCGGTGTATGCTACCACGATTTACTTTCATTCTATATAATTTGTATCTTTCACGTATGCTGCTAGAACCCCTGTTTCGATTACCGGCGACTGCTTACTCCGACCTCGGATTTTTCGTGGTTTTCCCAAGTCTGCAGGTGAATTCCTGAGTGGTGCATGATAACGCGTTTTCCTTTCATTCAATATAATCTGCATCTTTCACGTATGCTTCTAGGACCCCTTTTTCGATTACCGTCGGCCTCTCACTCAGACCTCGGAACCTTCGTGCTCTTCCCTGTTCTGTAGGCGAATGCCTGGGTGGTTTCTCATCTACCACGATTTCCTTTCTCCTTCATTTGCATCTTTAACGTTTGCTTCTAAGGCCCCTAGTTCGATTTCCCGTCGGTCGCAAACTGTGACCTCGGAGTTTTCATGATTTTCCCTGGTCTGCAAGCGAATGCCTGAGTGGCGTAGGAAGGCACGATTTCGTCTTTTGCGTATGCTTCTAGGGTCCTTGGTTTGATTTCCCGTCGGTCGCTCACTCTAGCCTCGGATTTTTATGATTTTCCTTGGTATGCGGGCGAATGCCGGAGTGGTGTATGCTATCACGATTTACTTTCATTATATTTCATTCACATCTTTCATTTCATTCGCATCTTTTTGCTTCTAGGTTTCGTTGCGCATGGTAAATGCTTTCTCAAAGGATACATGTCCCTTGCTCGGTTGACAAATCTTTCATCACCCTAACGAGCTAAGCAACCATATCTGCACTATTATTCCCGAACAATACATACAGCTTCACAATACTTTACACTTACACTAAGCATCCGAACCTGTACGGAGACGTCCGAACAATACATCATCGCAATACTTCGCTCACTCACTCTAAGCAGACGAAGCTTTACGAAGACCTATGAATACATGCAATCATACATAAAAATCTCCGACCGACTCTCTAAATACTCGAACATGCACGAATACCTACGGACATGTCCTTCCCAGAATCCATAATCAGATTGGAATGACAGGCTTAAATGTAGATATTTATTTACAACCATAACAAAAACACATCACATTTAAACAGTGTCTTAGACAGACACTTTCTCTTTAAGGCACGCTATGTAGGCTATTCGCTAGTTTAGACTCAACAATGGTTCCAAAGTTACATATCGGAAAACATTTTAAGGCAATTTAGGGTGCTCTTAAACTTAAGATAATTTTATGGAGGAGTCTCTTAAAGGAGCGCATGACATGCAACATTTACAGATAATGCTTCTTCTATATGCTTACAATTGCGTGTTCCGACTTCAGATGCATGTATCCGACAATCAACTAATTTGTTCACGGTTTTGCTTAGACGCTTAATACATACCCGGTTATATATTTAATAAGGTGACCCAGAGACGACGGAGATATGTCTTTTCGTCGGAATGAGCTTCATAGTTTAATCTTGAAGAAAGGAGATCCATAACTAGGACCAACTGTAATCAAGACAGTGCTCTAAGGCAACTACACAACTACGAAAATTGAAATTGAATTTTATTTATGGACGGTCCATAACTGCTGTGGTCTTTAGCGCCCCATTCTATATTGGGCGTGAAAGACTGGTAATTTTGCTCATAGGCCTCTATCAGGCGTGAGGTTCTTATACGCGCCGTAAATCTACGACACGGGACCCCGGCTTTACTTCACTTCCGAAGCCATGCTAAGAATTTTTACGCCCGAAAGAATCCATCGCCCTCCGCCGGGTTTGTACCCGCGACCTTGAGAACTAGAGCCTGGCATGTTAACCACTACACCACGGAGGACCACACTCAACTAAGCTCATTTGTGTGTAACACACTAACTAATCGAGTGGAATGGCTCAGGTGTTAACGTCTGTGACTTGCATTCGGTTCGAGGGTTCAGTACCAGCAAGCGACCCCCCCTCACCATTGAGGGTTTTTTTCAAGGTTTTCCAATCCCTAGGCGAATGCTGTGAAAGTTCGTTCCACCTCTGAATTTTTCCTCTCATAGTTTCACCTCCATCCTCATTTTACTTTTTTCATATTCTTGGTTGTTTTAGGGTTGAAAGTGCCAGAGGGGGAGTTTCTGCATACGCACAGCAGGGAAAGGGATGCTCTCTGTAACCTTTATCCACATCTCTCAGGAGATGTAAGTCTGTAATCCTCGAGAGGAGGCATAAATTTCGCACACTAATACCAGGGAATTTTAATCCGTGAAACGTAGGGGGCTCCTGCCCTATACCCTGTAGATGTTACCTCGCCCCTCCCACCCGTGAAATTAAACACCCCAGCAATGTCTGGATAATGTATTTTATAAGTATAAGTTCCTAATCTTTCAAAGTTCTGTTAACCGGCGTCTAAATTGATTAACACAATTTCTCCATCCTGCCATGCTATAACTTTAGATGCTTTCAACTTACTTATAATTTCTTCAATCTCCACCGTATGATCACTAATACCAGCCTCTTTCGATTAAATTAGTAACCTCAATATATTTGCCAGTCTATTCGGATTTTCAAGCGTAGATATCACTGAATTATCATCAATGGAGACTTCAAATTCCCGCGATTGCCGTTGTATTCTGATTCCTCGCCTACACTCCAGTCTCCTGTAGGAGAGAGACTCTATTCAGTATAACATCTTGCTCTATGAAGCTTAAGTCTTGACAAAGAACGATTCTTAAAAATCCGATCACATATACAGCATTTCAGGAGTCGTTTTCCTCCATGTGTAATGTATGAAAAAATTGAGTTTCTAATAAGTTGGTTGCGATTATTTTTGGCAATCTTTTCTTAAAACCGTAAAAGAAATTAAATGAATACGTGAATGCTAACGCTCGAAGGAATTAAAAGCGAATGAATGAATTCATAGCACGCGACTATGTATATATCTCGGATGAAAACAGCGGAGGGAAACTCGATCTACGCATAGCAAGAGGAAAAGAATGCTCTCTGGAAACATTCGTCATCCGCACAACGATTGTTCACAAAGTCAGTAGACGTCAGGTTGGACGGAACAGACTCCAAGTACAAATCTTTAAGGGATAGCGACCCCAGTCTTTGACTGTCAGGTCTCCGGGACCGTCCCTAACAGGTAACGTAACACAGCGTGGGTAAGCCACCCTACATAAGACCAGATTTTGCCGAGCAGGCACTCTTACTTATTACCAGGTCAGCGCAACAAGAAGTCACGCCAGCGCAACGTGCTATAGATGCACGTGGGTGCATATAAGGGTGGGATGCGTGTGAAGATAGATACGCTCCTGATAAATATTCAAGTGGTGGGATAAAGTAAATGGGAAAAGCTAGTCGCCATTCGACGAAGAAAAGTTAAACAAACACAGCGGTCCCACTGCCGAGGAAAGACAAATCGTTGAGGAAAAGTTCTTTGTGGAAACAATAACAGTAGAAAGTGAATTTATGATCGACATTATCAATGCAAATCAGGAATCACAGAAAATTATCATAGAAGGCGACGATCGGGAAGAAACACTTTATGTCCACACGCAAGCAATTAACGAAAGGTCGGAACACTTTAACCGGTATACAATGCACGCCGACCGCTTGCCAGGGGAGGAAAAACCGGTCCAGAACCCGTGTCAAGAAGTATTAAAAGCCGATAAAGAGCTCGCGGCTCAAATAAGACAAACAGTAGCAGCGGCACAAAACCTGTCGGACCATCAAAGAAAACAATTGTCACTTGTACTTTGGAAGAACAAGGAAGTCTTTTCATCGCAACCAGGACGTTGCTCAGCTTACACACATTCATTTGAAATCAAATCAATTGCTCCATATACACATAAGTGCCGCAACTTACCTTTTGCGATAAGGGAACAAGCTGATGATGTTATCGCAGAAATGCTTGACAATGATATAATAGAACTCTCCAACTCAAAGTATATAAATCCATGTTGTTGGGTGAGAAAGACAAATGGAAAATTACGTATGACCTTAGATGCTAGGAAGCTTAATTCAGTCACACTGCCCGACCGTTTCAGAACTGAAGGCATCGACCAACTACTGGCGCGTGTAAAAAGCGGTAAATATTTCTCAAGTATTGATCTCGTACAGGCATTCTGGCAGATTCCGCTTCACGAACACTTAAGACCATTTACTGGCTTCCTTCACAAAGAGAAAATATTTTCTTTTAAAGTCATCCTGTTTGGTTTGTCTACAAGCAGCGCGGCACTTCTAAGAGCAGTCCATGCCATGTTTGGCGAAACCACAGCCAACTTTGTTGTACAGTATGTGGATGATTTTCTAATTTACGATTCGGATATTGACCAACACATACGTCATATTGATTATGTATTAGCTACGTTAAAGAACCATAGAATCACAATCAACATTGAGAAATGTCCTTTCTTTGTCACAAAAACGAACTTTCTGGGACACATCATATCCAAAGACGGCATAAAACCAAATCCAGAACGCATAGAGAGCATACGCCAGATACCTGAACCCAGGAACCTGAAACAACTAAGAAGATTCTTCGGCATTATTCAATACCAAAGTAAATTTTTAGTGAACTTCGCCAAGGAAGCCGCATCACTTAGAAGACTGCTGCAAAAGAATGTAAAATGGACTTGGAAGGAAGAAGAAAAAGAAGCGTTCCAAAGAGTGAAAGAATTGTTCGCTAAAACGGTATTGCTAGAACGACCAATTGACGGTATGCCCTTGCACATATATTCGGATGTCAGCGTGGGAGGTTATGGCAGTGTATTATGCCAGATAGATGGAGAAGACAACATGCACGTAATCGCCACTGCAGCAAGAGGACTGACCACCACAGAGAGAAACGCCTGTGTCAGTGAACTGGAAATTGGAGCCATATACTTCTCCTTGCATAAATTTAAGCAGTTTATTTACAACTGCAAGATAATCATACACACCTATCACATCAGCTTAGAGTTTATCAAACAGTGCAAGTTAACAAGTAGCAAGATTTCGCGCTACATACATGAAATTCTGTCGTACGATGTTGATATAATACACATACCCGGGGTCGTTAACGTTTTCAGCGATGTGCTATCTCGACTCCCGCGGTGCAACTCGCTACCGGAAAGCAACAGCAGACCTTTCCATGAAATCAAACTTATGACCTTACAGATAGACAGCAAACAAAACATCACAAAAGCTCTAAGGGACATAAAATTGTGGCAGGAAAACGACGGAGATACAAACACACTGTTACAAACGGCACAAGAAATAACAGGGAACCGTACAGCAACAATCGGCAAGCATAAAAATGTACTCCACAAATTACATGGTGATCCACCGAGGTGGAAAACTTATATACCGAAAACACTCGAAACATTATTGATAGCTGCATTCCACCAATCACTCGTCCACGCTGGATCAGAGCACCTAACATTTCCGAAGATTTTTATGTAAAGAAACTTCACCAGAAAGTCAGAAAGTTCATATCAACCTGTAAACTGTGCCAATTAGCAAAACCAATAAATGTAAAGTTTGACACACAGATGCAGCCGGTAATCCGGGAAGAGCCGAGAATGCTGATTTGCATGGACACACACGGTCCGTTACCAACTGGTAAATTTGGTACAAAATTCATTATGGTATTTTTAGACGTTTTTTCAAAATATACAAAAATATATCCCATAAAGGACATTACAGCCAGGACATGTGCCAGAAAGCTAATTAAGGATTACATTCCAGAATGTGGAATGATAAGCTCCCTCTTGTGTGACAATGCTACGGCTCACAGGAGGAAGTTGTTTAAAAAGGCACTTGACGACAAAGGGATAAAACTATACCATAGCTCCAATTATTATCCACAAGGAAACATGTCGGAGCGCATTCTAAGGGACATCACTGGGTATTTCAGAATTTTGAACCACAAACGCCACACAGGATGGTATGACCACTGCAAGAGAGTTCATCATAAATGATTCGGTGAACGCTACTACAGGCTACGCACCGGTCCAACTATAATTTGGAAGAAAACCGGAACCCATACTCAAGAACACGCCGGAAACCATACCAAAGGACCTGGAAGAAACACCGCTGGAACAATGCCGGAAAGCCCAGGAAAGGATACGCAAAAAGGCAGACCAGAGAAAAAGATCAGCCAAAAGGCACAGGAAAAAGTGGACACCACAACTTGGGGACCTCGTACTCGTCAGAAATAAAAAGAAATCCTCAGCCTGGAGCAAGGAGTATCACCGAATGCATATACTCTACAGAGGGCCAGCGGAGATAAAAGCTCAGTTTGGTCCGCACACTTATCAGTTAAAGGGTTTAGATGACAACAAAATTTGGGGTACTTATCATCGGCAACTTTTAAAGCCGTTCAAAGCGTAACCAAGTTACTCCAACTCGCTAAACTTTCATAAAAACAATTATCATAATTTGTATGTATATAATAGGAATATTTTGTGTATATTTGTATATTTATGTATTATGCCATTGATCATTTTGACCAGTCTACGTTTTATGTTAAAGTAATAAATTTGCCACGGGCGAGTGAAAAGAATTTGAAAATACGAATAAGATGAAATTTAAGCGAACAGTTACGCTTATTTACGTATACGAATAACTTAGATTTTTGTAGACAATAATATGTGAATTTAATATTTGTAATTTGTAAATTAATTTTGATATTCCAAGCATAAGGGCTCGTTTCAATAATTTGTATGTCTGAAGCGGTCAGGTTGGAAAATAGTAAATTTAATGCGTTGTAATAAAGTTTGTAACATCCAACAAAAACAAATAATGCATTTAAATATGAAAGTTCATTGTAAGTGATTAAACATTTTCTTTCGTTTGTTACACTTATGATGTATTGTTCATGTGACCTCGGAGAGCAGGAACCACGGCTGACACTTTAGCATCGTAATTAGCTAAACATTTGTAATTAGCGATAAGCAAGGCACCCAATATGCGTGTGGAGTGGCCTAGAAATACAGGCAAACGAAGGGCTAGTGAAAGTGAATCACTGTAACAGTGAAAGAAAGCCCAAAATACCAGTTTTCGGTAAAGTAGTAACAGCAAACTATAGTGAAACTACTTCCGAAAACGAAGAGCAAAAAAGTGCATTTTTTCTTTTCTTGTGCAACTCACACCGCACGCAAACAAACACCAGTCGTGCTGGACACTTAAAAAAAAAAGATAATGTGAAGATACTTCGAATTACAGCACAAAAGAAATTATCAATGTCTTAATTATTGTACATTACTTCTTTTCATGTTAGCTTTAAGCAGTTTATTTGTACATTATCTGTTTATTGTGTTTTTTGGGGACATTCATCTATGTTCCGAAAATGTCCATGTTTGAATTTTAGCAACATAGCTGTGGAGCATTTGAAAGGGGATATATCATAGTATTATACATTGTACATTTGAAAGGGGATATATCAGACATATTATATACATTGTACATTTGAAGGGGAACCATACACATAAGAATTGTATAGCAATAGTTTAATTCACTGAATGTTAAAACATTCAACATGTAACTTTGTACAGAGCTATTTGTAAGTAACGGGCGCTAGCTAATTGAATGAAATTCTTGGAACTCATAACGACCTGCGCTACATGATGGCGCTGAAGCGCAAGGTTCTGAAACCTAATATTTTCATACATGCTTGGGTAACGCGGCCTGAGTGCCAATGGGAAGCATCGTTACATTTTCAAACGTAGGAGATAGCGTGGGTAAGCCACCCTACATAAGACCAGATTTTGCCGAGCAGCGTCAGATGCCCGCAAGACCTTGGGAGGAATACAGTCCCATCCTAAGGCAGCCCGGGGTAAACGGGCAACCCCAAAAATATGACGACCGAGCAAGACCAAGGCACAAGAAATGGAAAGCAAGTATTTAAAAAAATTAAAAAGAAAAGGAAGAAATTAAAAAAGAAAAGAAGAAAAAAAAAAGAAATTAAAAACAAAAAAAAAAGAATAAAAGAAACTGTATTTATGTACACAAATAAGTGCAAACTGTAAATAACCCTCTATCCCTTGTACATTTCCCTCCACCCGCTGCATGTACCCTTTCCAGAGCTCACTTTTTGTTTCAGGACCAACAGCATCACGCTGAGGACAGCTAAACGACTCAACTCCCTCTCCAGTTGAAGCCACATCACCGGTAATGTACCTACATCATTAACTAGCACGACACCTTAACCCTGCTCCTTCTGCATGAGCATGAATACCACCACTAACAATAGGTCCCTGGCCTGGGCATCTGCCAAGACAGTACCTACTCCCCACTCTGTCTGTATACTCTCTTGTATACAGGCATCTTTTTAGCAATCACTCACTAACATTCGGTTTGCTTCGGCGGTACCGGACACCACCTTACCTTCGTTTTCCTTCCATCACTGTAGCGTAGCTAGTGCATGGTAAGGGAGGCGATGTAGATCCCTTTCGGATGATCGCCACCTGGTGTGGCGGAGGCGGGGCCACACCACAAAAAAAAAAGCAGGCACTCTTACTTATTACAAGGTCAGCGCAACAAGACGTCACGCCAGCGCAACGTGCTATAGATGCACGTGGGTGCATATAAGGGTGGGATGCGTGTGAAGATAGATAGGCTCCTGATAAATATTCAAGTGGTGGGATAAAGTAAATGGGAAAAGCTAGCCGCCCATATTTATTTAAATAATGGAATAAACATCGATTATAACGGGAAAACTTGCAGTGTATTTTTTAACTTGCCTCACCCACTAAAACCTGAGATAAAAGAGATTTAGCAATTAGGTAGGAATGGAATACTCAACTACCGACGAGCATCACTAGCCGAGGAAGAAGAATACTACAACAGCACGCTGCAAGAGTCGACCACCCATTTCCCGCTACAGTTAACACGTGTACAATCATGTAGAACTGTTATGTTAGGCAATTAGTTCCGTACTCGATACGAAATGGAAAATGTGAACGTTTATTTTGTGCCCTACTGTGACTAGATGTTTACATGTTGAGGCAAGAGCTACCTGCACGCGTTATCTGCCATTCCACCCGAAGTGGTTCGTGTGCTCCTAACTTCATACGTCTTGGAACCCTACACCGAGACCTGGTTATAACACATCACTAACACTGATGTGCGAGTAAAATAACGTGATAAATAAATGAAACAAGTGCATCTAAAACTATTTGTTATACTATTTTACTGAACTATCTAATAATTCACAACTTATTACATAAATTTGACAAATTATTTACTTAGTATGTGTGAGAAGAAGGCTTTTTCGCGTACACTATGATTAGCATAATTATAGAGGCATCTTGTTTTAGCATAAATTATTAGTCGTCTAAATAATTCGCTATTATTACACCTTGAAAAAAGAAGCTACAGGCCCACTTTCAAGAGGTCCCAGGTTGGAATCTCGGTTGTGATAACGTGTTTTCCGGGGGTTTTCCTGATATTTCCTGAGAAGACGAATGTCAGGTAACTCGGGACCGCGGTCACATCTGAAATTAATTTCAAGAATTTCGTTCATTCACCGTCTGATATGACCTACCGAGTTAAAGGACGTCAAACTTCAAGCAAGCCAAAAAAGAGGAATAAGAAGAAGCTATGCAATAAATCCAAATAATGCGAATTTTATTTAGCTACTCTTCTGATATCTATGCATATTTCACTCACCATATCTCATCTCTCAATAACATCAGCGTAATTGTCTTAAAAGATAAAATCTTCATAAACGTGTAAAGCTGCGGATTGTTATTGTTGTTGTTGTTATTATTATTATTATTATTATTATTATTATTATTATTAAAGATAAAGTTGCTTCATTGAAGGGCTAATATTGTCGGCGCTGTTATTAGCTCCACTGAATGACCTATTTTGCGGTACGGCACAATATTGTCCCCGCACCACAATGCGACAGTGAATCAATACACTAGCGAGAGAATGCGGCAGGCAAGCAAATGCCTACGGTGTGCATAGGCATCACATTCATTTTAACTCACACCTTCATTCTGTTCTGTTTGTTTTCTTCTGTTTCTGTTTTCGCTTATACCAAGCATTTGTTTTCAACAATCGGTTGCTCAACATTTACATGTTTCATTCCAAAACCTTGAGGTTCTTTTAACACCTAACAGACTGATATATGATCTGTAGAAGCGGTAATACAATTATTTCACATGGGAAGAAGTTAAACTGGTGAAATTCTATACCTAACGGAACTATTCAAAGATATTTCACAGTTTGTGAAAACTGCAAGATAAGCTTTGAAGTTTTCTTACTTTCATGAGCAATAAACCTACAGTTACTTTGTTATTTATATTAAAATAGGTTTAGAACCATAAATATGCTATTTTTTGTGGCATGCTTCAAAATGCGGTATATAATAATGTATTAAATATGTACCTACTTAATATCTAATAAATTCCATTGAGAACGAAAATATTATTAAACTCACAGAACGGCTTGCGCAGGTCTGCAAATTTTGTTTAAGTAGAAGTATTCAAAACTGAAAAATCTTCAGAGGTTTAATCCTTTGTTTACCACTTCCACTATGGCGTAACAGTTCGGGATCGAACCAGAGCCTCGTCAACCCGATTCCCGGCTTCAAGCCCACTTACGCATACAGACGTAAACGATCTACCAACCGATACGGGAGGCGATGGGGCCAGCACCACACTTCCTCCAGCCGGAATGAAGGCTTTCATGACCGTGATCGTCGCCTATCGCTGCTCCTCAATTTCCTCACGAGGCTGAGTGGCCACCGGTCCTATCCCGGGATTTCAAACCCGCATGGGTGGGATTTAATCTGTGCGCATTCCATGGCCGGGAACCAGAGCTCCACCTCAGGCCCACTGCGCCGGGGTAAATAAAATATTACAGGAACAATACTAAATATCGAAAGGTAATAAAAGAGGTACATACGTGTAAGTGAAGAAATAAAGCTACAGAACAGAAGTACAATAAAAAAGTGAATTTCATATAAATTAAACAGAATAAACATTAAAATACAGAACCAGCGTGTATTTCTGGGAAAAGTGAAAGGAGTTGAAATGAAGCAATACACAGAGTCGCCCATCGAGAGGGTCATTAAGGGTAGTTCAAGACAAAAGGTCTGTGTATGTGAAGCCAGCTAGTCAGCGGAACAATGCAGGGAAAAACCAGACTCAGTAAAACGCACCGAAAATTAAATCAGGCGTAAATAACGCGATAATGGAACACTCTACATTGACTTACTTGCTAAGTAATTATAAGCAATAAGCGCAGAGAAACATTTATTGAAGAAGCCAATAAAATGCATAAAATCATGTAACTAGGGCAGGGGCTGGACGAAAATAGAAAATGGGTGTAAATCAGAAATCTATCTAGGATGGGAGTTGAGTTTTAGACAGGATAACATATTACTCCGTGTCGTACTATGTGATGTCAACAGTGTCGGCGCTTGAAATTCTATTTAAGTATCAAGTAGCTTCCGATTTAATTCAATTACATGGGAACAAGTTTAATTTGATAGTGGACCGTCTTGTGTGACGGCAATTCGCAAAATATAAGTATTTTATATACCGTGTGGGTTTACACATAAAGGAGCTAGTGAAGGAGAAATGGCTTCTTATCATTTGTCTCCTACCCTCACCTCAGACCTCGAAAGTCATTCATCCTCGACAGAAACCTCAACTTTCCCTCGCCTTGACCACAACAAAATACTCAGAACAAAACCAAAACACCTGTTCCACTTCAATCTGTAATCAGCACTCGAGTCTTCGCCATTGAATTCGGGGCTGTATTTGCACTGCCTATAATCACAAGAGAGAGAGAGAGAGAGTGAATTCACACCTATCCTGTATTGAGTTCTGCACGCTGCTGCAGACATGGCTCAGGCAACATTCCTTCCTTTGTATTAAATGAATATTGCCATTTTATGGGCAGGTAAAACTTCCAAACTCATCAGGTGGCATGTGGTTAACTTTCAGGTCTGGAAATAACATTGCGCTATGGTAAATAAATAACATTATTCTGAATTTATCTAACTCAGATTTATGCTTCTTATACCAATGCTGTATTAAGGTTAATTGCCTTGGAAATGTTTCAGACATAAGGCTCCAACCTTCAATTGGATTCTATCTCGCATAATAAAATAATTTAAATGATATAATATAGTGATATACACTGGGTCCCTTAGTAAACAATCAACGTTTTTAATTTTCTGAGAAAATCTCTCTTGGCACGTAAGAATTCGTCGAGTATATTCACAATGATGTCTGCATTCACAATGCGAAGCTCGACGATATTTTCTAAAGAAACTTAAGTTCAAATCCTAACAAAAAAATTTCAAAACATCGTAAAAGAGTTTATACCTGCAATTCCAAATAAGTATTAGTTTTAGCAAGGATCTAATTAACATAATAAAAGGGGGAAAACCTCTGAAGTAAGAACCCTCAATGCCTAAAAGAACGAAGACACTTTCCTGAGGGAATATGGTAATTATTTAGCATAATAATATGTAGTATTAAAGAATTGTTTAGTTCTTTTCTAGAATAGCAGTCTGGAAACATTAAGCGGGATCTTAAAGAAATGTCCTAGACAGATGTACTGTACTTTTAAATAATGGATGATAAAAGTATTCAAACCGCCTTGGGAATTTTTCAGTTGTAAGTTGCCACGTGTACCTCAAAATCTCTCTTCGTTAATGTTAAAATCAGGAATAGTAAATAGAGAAATCAAGTAGCACATTTAGCAAAAAGATGAGCAGTCGTGCAACAGAATTAAGTCACAATGGAAGCTAGAAAAATAAAACAATATAAATTTTGAAGTCTAAAACAAGAATAGGTAAAGGCAGAAGAGACTAGGATAGCCATTGAGTAAACAGTATCAGTAAATGAATTCACAGAAATATTGAAAACAGAAGTAGATATAGGAAAGGTAGAATCAGACGACTTAAAAATTCATTGCCCTAGCCAGGATTTGAACCATGGATTGCCCGGTTTCCGTCGGGTTATACTAACCAAGTGAGCTACCATAGTAATATGCCGGTAGGATGCAGTATGTGTTTATTGGATCTCGTCACAGTGACCAACTTGATCTATTGTGGCCACATTCTTCGGGATGCAGAAACACATTTATTAAGTTCCTATTTATGAACATTCTTTAACTACTGTGGTTCTTAGCGGCCCATTCTATATTGGGCGTGAAAGACCGGATTTTTTTTCAGAGTAAGGAATCATTCATTATCAGACTTGAGGTTCTTTTACGTGCCGTAAGTCACACGAGACCTTTACTTCCCTTCCGTAGGAAGCCATGCTAAGGATTTTTACACCCGAAAAAATCCATCTCCCTCCGTTGGGTTTGAACCCGCTACCTCGGGAGCAGACAGGCCCACAGAGACGCGAAGAAGTCCCTAATATTTCCAGTTTGAACACCCGCGCACCAGTAGGGGCAAACAATCCTAAGAGAGGGCGACGAAGCGACCCTAACGGGCGGGACAACACACCCTGGAGTTCACGGGGGAAAATATTTACAATGTGCAAGCAACTACGCCATCTGCCTGACATCGCAGGACCCGAACACACCCTGAAACGAGAGGAAATGGGGGGAAATTAGAAATGATGTTGGAATACACCACCCCGGCATTCGCCTAGGCGACCAGGGGAAAAACGCATTTCGACACGCATCGCATAGTTTTAGGTCTGGCGATAAAATTAAATTCTCCATTTTTAATTTTGTAATCATGTTACCGGTAACTAAGCTTAATGATTTCTGCTTTGTGTTACGCTTGGAAGCATGAAATGGATTGAAGCAATAGCCATAGCTGCGTTTCTTCGGTTCAGTCCCAGAAAGCACAGAGATAAAACTGAACTTGAAAACAAAGTAACGTTTCAAATGAAACGGCTTCGTAGAATATCACATTGCAGTCGCTGTTACATGGAACGTTCGTACTCCATGTCACCACTACATATACATGCTAATACAAATAAACTGTTAAAAAGCGAACGAAGATCCCATCCTCATATTAACACATTTAAAAGAGCATATCACACATTCTTTCTGTATTTTTTCCAGGTTTTAATATTGTGGGGTTAAATATGATATTTCGGTTTAAAATATTCATACTTAAAAAAGTGATTGTTTTTTATTCCGAATAATTAGTATTTTGAATAAGAAAAAAAACACAATGTTTTAATCGACAAAACAACGTATTGTTCTTATCCTTGACCATTCTATATCCAGAGAATAAAATGTATGCGCGTATAATAAAACAATAAGTACGCTGTAAATACTAAAATAATTTGATTTTCGTAAAATATAAAATATGTGTCCATTTATTTTATATGTGGAATATGTAAACTAAAATTCAGAGAAAGTGATGTTTTATGTGTGCTCGGCTTGATGTGGAATGACAAATTGGGAATAAATTTCCAGTTTGTGCGGAAAAATGGCCGCTTACTAACTGAATCATATCCTGTGAAGAAATGTCCGGCCTAATGAGTCTACTCTTATTAATGATGCTTAGAAAGTAGTCCTGCATAGGTAATCCACTACTCGAATAGTATTTCCTGCCTGTTAGCTGTTTGTCGCTCCACTACCCAGTAGTGAGCTAGAAAAGCTTGCTTAAACACTCCATAGGTGGTGTGCCCGTCGAAAAGTATCTTTGCCCATTCGAACACTCGTCCGCGCTGTTGTTTGTGGATTATTGGCATTCGCAAAATATCTGGTGTTTGAGCTGAAAGTATTTGCCGAGTTCCCGGTTATCTTGAAATGGATCACTTATTGGTGTGTACCGCCACAAGTAGTTACATTCACTAACCTAGCTACATTTGTATTTCAATTACTATGACAAAGTGAAATGTTTTCAACAATGCTACATGCACTTGACATCTGTGGTGGGCGTAACCCATGTTACTGTTTCTACTCGCGCTAACACTTTCTGCCATGTTGGAAGCTATGGGAGCGTGAGGTCCTGAATTATTACTTAAACTTCCTTTTAACAAGTTCATTTCTTTTTCAATTGCCTCGTTCTTAGCTCACAAGTGTTTAAGCGGGTGCCTGTGCGCGCGTTTTGAACACTTATAGAAGAACAAGTGTTTTCACTCCATCTATTACCTGGTTAGCGACCGATAATTCACGTTGTACAACCTGGTTAAACTCATCATGGGCCTTTACAAGGTCCACTTTATTCTGTCTAATTACCTCTAACACCTTGAGTTCTAGTCCCTTGCTAGACTGCCTACAGTCCTGCCTAGCATGTCCTAATTCTGTTGTTACATGATCTAGTTCCCTTTTAATGCTGCTTTCGGTTAATAACTCCCTTAATTCCGGGTTTTGAACAGTGCACTTTCTGTGCAGTTCCCCTGTTACATTGAGGAGTTTGTCTGGCTTTTCTCCTAACTCTTTTATTTCGTTCATTCAGTTAATTTCTAAAGTTTTTCTGTGCTCACGCTATTGATCCTTTAATGCATTATTAACTGTACCTCCAACCAGTTTTATTTTTCTAAGAGCGTAGCCAAGTCGGGAGCGGAGGGTTGTGCAGGATTGAGAAACCACATTCGCTTCTTCCGTCACAGCCGTAGGTGCCTGCCATGCTGCGGTCAGCTGTTTCTTCGTGCTGCAAGTGATTTGCAGTACAAGCACCTGGAATAATTCGTAAACGTTCTTACTTTGTTGCTTCAGTTGGTCCTTGTTGTCCTGGACTCATATACTTGCGTTCCTGTGGGTGCGCAGGCTCTGATCGCGAAGTCTGTAGCGGAGACTTGGGCACCTGTTTGCCTGTCACGCCACACAGACGTTTGCAAGAGCTCCTCCGTTACATTTGTCACTCATTCCTTTGTGCTGCCCGGCTCAAAGATGACTTCTTGGGCCAGTTAGCGTACTCTGCTGTAATGTTGTAGCCAAAGTGCTAATGGCAGGAAGCGGCATAAAGGTGGGCGAGGTATACTGAAATAACACATGGAGACCTGATTATCGTTGACACCGCTCCCTGGCTGCTATGCCCCCTGCAAGATTACAGTTGTGTTAATTAGTCTCACACATGTCTCGAATCTTGACTATCAGCGGACGCAATCGCTATTCCGATACTCCCTACTCGACTTTCCTTACACTTGTGATAACCGCCACTCCGACTCATGTTTCTCGGTTACCACTGCTAAGTCACCGTTCCTTAGTTCACTTGTTCACTTTTCTTTTGGCGATATTTCGATTAATTAGGTAACACTCGAGCTAACTATTCATTTTTGTATTACAATTATTCCGCCCCCTATGAAACGTTATCTTAGTTACTAAATCTCGCGGGAATTTGAGGGTCACATTCTTATGATAACGAGCCGCGAGTGGTCCATGCAACTGAGACTGAAACCCTAATCCTGAAAACATCCCCTTAAATACTCAAAAATTAACAGCCCTCGGTTTTCTCACATCGAGTCAACGTTCTTATTCGTATCTTATTGGCTACTGTCCTTTCTGCTAGCTTCGTGTGCTTATTCATTGGCTTCGATTTAAAAGTTTGAATTTCAACCGCAGCCTCCGAGAGACGCCAACTACTGCATCTTTCAGCATCTTCTCCCTCGAATGCAAGGGGGGATATTCCTCACCTTCAAGTGAACCGGAAGCAACCGCCGTTTCTTCGCATCTGTTTTGCGGAAATCCTGCAAAAAGCAATGCGCAACTGCGGCGCTGTTTATTTATTAATATTCACATGAATTGAAACACTTATACATTTTTCTAAGGTCTTTAAGATGGTGTTATTTTTGAGTCGGAGGGTTCAAAATATGAAAATCACTAAGTTAGCCTTTGATTACTAGGCAATAACTGAGTAATCAACATTAGTCAACAGTTTCCCTTTGTGCAGTTAGAATTATCGCTACAACTGTTACAGCACAGTTAACCAACTGCCGTACGCGATTATTATGATACAAGAGTCGGTCGGGCATTTAGAGAATAATCGCTCTTTTATATTTTGTAGCATACAAACATGCTGCAATGTACCGTAAGCAACAACGTGCTGTACGAAAACCAAGTACTGAGTATTGTTTGTTCATTTTCCTGCAAGTTTATAAGCGATATTATATTTGTTCCCTGAATTTGATAACAAGTATTGGATATTTGTATTTTCAAACCTTTGTTATACGAATAATAACGAATAGAGCACTTGATTTAGCTTTTTCGTTTAATGGTACTTTCCCAACTTTTCAAAACTAAGAATCGGCATTACTCACAGCTCCGATAGAGGGCTGGCGATGTTACGTCACAGTAATCCCTGAATGTGACATGCGACTTGCCCGTACTTGTGTTCGAAGATGAGATGAATAATAATGTAAAATAATAGTAATAAGCAAAACACCTGTTATGTAAGTAGATGTTAAGTATAAGCGTGTAGGAGTGCGGTTGGAGCTGTGGGACACTTGTTAAAAGCAGACAAACCGATTATAGGGGTCTGACACAATAGCAGAACCTTGAGTCTTTGTGTAGGAGAAAATCACAAGCTAGCTCAACCAATATTTTTTAAGAGAGGTCGCATGTCTGGAAACAACGAATGATAGCCTGTTAAGTTTTCGAGAATGTTCCAAGCTGAAGGGACGCAGCCAATAAGATTTTAAGAAGATTATGTTTAAATGCAGGAAAGTTAGTTATAGCGTCCCCAAGCCAAAGTGTAAAGTGCGGCGATGTGCAGAACATAAGTGTAAGCTCTCCGAAGCAGGAGTTAATAATTATCCCACATACCTAATGTAGTGAGAACATTAAAAATATATCAATTTAAAAGTGCAAGTTATTAGAAGCGAAACGAAGTATACTTTAGGCACGTGTGATGCTTAGTTCAATTATTAATCGAGAACTTGCTTGCTACGTTACCTAGCTAAGGAATCTTCTACACCTCCAACAAACTGTATACCTTCTTACTACAGCAGAAATGCGTGTGCCATTAAAGTATTGTGTTCTTCCACTGATTTAATCTTGTGTTATTGTTGTTACTACTTACCTTCCTTCCCGTACCAGACCCTGATAACTTACACATGCTCTACCATAAACCCATACAACAGCAGCCGTGGCGAGAAGCAAGCACAACTGCATTAACAATTTAATAGTAACATCCTAACACTATGATAATCATCATAGCTAATATATCAACATGCAAACTTACTGCGAGTTATGCAACCACCCCAAAGATATCTCGTGTATCGGCGTGTGGCGGACAGTTAGCGTTCTAGGTCTCATCTTGTTTCATCAGGCGTCCCAGGGGCCTTAGTGCTTGGCAATTGTACCTCTATACCTGATGGGCAGATGACAGCTTCAACACAGAGGCCTTAGAGCCAGGCAACTGTATCTCTGCTTCTACAGTTCCGCTAGATGGAATTAGGGTGCCGTACAGTCTATCACCTTTCATTATCAGGATAGATGGCGGAGCATTCGCTCTTTCCACTGTTGCTATTGTTTTAGATTAAGGTGGAACTTTGGATGTGGTATTACATATCCAATCCATTTTTACATTGGCGATTGAGGAAAATCCCACACATACATATGTAAATAAAAACAGTCAGGTTGGCCGGTCCACGGAATTTGAACCCGGGACCTATGAATGTGTTTCACTCCATAAAGTTGTAACAAATGTAACAACCTGACCGTGAAATGTGCCAAAATAATAACGTGCCTCCAGCACATCGGGCTGCGAAATACGATCACAGCAATCCTGAACATAGAATCCGCTGAAACCACTGGAAAGAGTGAATAATGCCGAACTTTAAGTAGTGCATTCAATAAACCAAGTTACTTCTTTGCCGAATACGTGATAACTATGGACACGAACTGATCACTAAAATATAGCACATAAACGTGAATCAAGAAATTATACCGCGTGTTTCCCTTACCTTTTTCATTTATTTTATCTTCGAGGTCATGACGTGACCAATACATTCTTTACAAGCATATTAACGAATACAAAGGCATACAATCGAGCATTTACAATCATATTAGTAACAGTATTTTGGAAAGTAGTTTACATTAAATACAAAGGCATACAACCAAAACATATACACACATATTTGTAACAGTATTTTAGAAATAGTTTATGTTATTTACATCTTTGAGTATAACATTATATGGTTTACGAGGTAGAGCACATATTTTATATTGAATCCCATATGTCAATATTCTTTAAGTAAGCAAAAAGTTTGTGGCGTAATTGGAAGTTGTTTAACGTTGTAGAGATGTCCTGTGGAAATACGTGTTGTTTCCGTTTGTTTTGGCATTTATCACATTCTATGAGGAGGTTACTATGGCATAGGTCACATGTTGGCTGCATCTGTCCTGAGAGAAGACCAATTCGTAACAGTGTGAGGATGAATTGTTCCTTCCTATTAAGTGACTTGGTGGGGTGGAGAACGCATGGTGGTTGCTGCCTCCATTTCCCTATTGATTTAGGACATCAGAGTATGTGATTTGGATGTTGGTTTGTTCATTCCGCGATGGGAGGGAATCCAAACGAAAACCAGCTAATTGCCAACGTCAGAGGTGTGATGGTATCCTGTACTATAATTCTTCAGGCTATGTAAGGTACTTGGTAAATCAGAGCGTATTACATTGCAGTTGTGGTGAGTTGTCAGAATGGAAGCAAGTAGGTACATTAGAGGAATTCGAGCACACTTTTTGGGCATATATGGGAAAGGATAGGGAAAACGAGGATAGATGGGGCGGTTCAATTAGGAAAATGGGTTTATATGGGAGAGATAGGGAATACGACGACCGATACTATGCTAGACAGGGTTGAAGGAGGGAAATACGTTTATATGGAAGAGTTAGAGGAGAGGTGTTAGGCTAGACAGAGGCTGAGGAGTAGAGTATGGTTTATATGAAAGGTATAGGAAAACGAGGAGAGCTGTTAGGCTAGACAGAGTTGAAGGGTACAGTATGTCTTTTATGTGAGAGAGGTAGGGAACAGGAGGAGAGGTGTTAGGCTAGACAGAGTTGAAGGGCAGAGTTTGTCTTTTATATGAGAGAGGTAGGGAACAGGGGTAGGGGTGTTAGGGTAGACAGAGGTCGAGGTATAGAGTATGGTTTATATGAGAGATATAGGAAAACGAGGAGAGATATTAGGCTAAGCAGGTTGAGTATGCGCTTATAAGGAGAGACGAGAACACAGAGAGATCCAATGCTACGATTGACAAGTGTTAAAGGTAGAATGTGTTGTATATATGTTAGATAGGAAACCAAAGAGATACTCAGCTAGACAGGGGGCAGGAGGAGGAACACGCTTTATGAGAGGTAGGGGATACGGGGAGAGATGCTAGACTAGACAGAGGCTGAGGAGTAGAGTATGGTTTATATGAAAGGTATAGGAAAACGAGGAGAGCTGTTAGGCTAGACAGAGTTGAAGGGTAGAGTATGTCTTTTATGTGAGAGAGGTAGCGAACAGGAGGAGAGGTGCTAGGCTAGACAGAGTTGAAGGGCGGAGTTTGTCTTTTATATGAAGAGGTAGGGAACAGGGATAGGGGTGTTAGGGTAGACAGAGGTCGAGGTGTAGAGTATGTTTATATGAGAGATATAGGAAAACGAGGAGAGATATTAGGCTAAGCAGGTTGAGTATGCGTTTATAAGGAGAGACGAGAAAACGGAGAGATCCTATGCTACGACAGACAGGTGTTAAAGGTAGAATGTGTTGAATATATGTTAGATAGAAACCAAAGAGATACTCAGCTAGACAGGGGGGCAGGAGGGGGAACACGCTTTATGAGAGGTAGGGGATACGGGGAGAGATGCTAGACTAGACAGTGGTTGAGAGTAGAGTATGCGTTTATATGTATGAGAAGTATAGGAACTGGAGGAGGGGTGTTAGGCTAGACAGATGTCGAGGAGTAGAATGCGCTTTATATGAGAGCGGTAGGGGATACGGGGAGAGGTGCTAGACTAGACAGATGTTGAGGAGTAGAGTATGGTTTATATGAGAGGTATAGGAAAACGAGGAGAGGTGTTAGGCTAGACAGAGGTTTAGAGTAGAGTATGCTTTTATATGTATGAGAGGTATAGTATCAGGAGGAGAGGTATTAGGCTAGACAGATACTGAAGGAGTAACAATAGGGGTTTATATACAGGAGAGATAGGGAATAGGAGAGGAGGTGCTCGACCTTGAAAGCGACTTTAGACGTGAACTTCGTGGAAAACTGTTTCATGTCAATGTTAGAGCTCTAATTCTAGACATGCCCATCAATAAACCTATTCAGGGAAAAGGTGACTCGTTCAGGGGGAAAAGGTGACTGCTCAGGGAAAAAGGTGACCAACAAAGGGAAAAGGAGACCAGCAAAGGGAAGAACGTGACCAGCAAAGGGAAAAAGGTGACCAGCAAAGGGAAAAAGGTGACCAGCAAAGGGAAAAATGTGACCAGCAAAGGGAAAAAGGAGACCAGCAAAGGGAAAAATGTCACCAACAAAGGGAAAAAGGTGACCAGCAAAGGGAAAAATGTGACCAACAAAGGGAAAAAGTTGACCAGCAAAGGGAAGAAGGTGACCAGCAAAGGGAAAAAGGTGACCAGCAAAGGGAAGAAGGTGACCAGCAAAGGGAAAAAGGTGACCAGCAAAGGGAAAAAGGTGACCAGCAAACGGAAAAAGGTGACCAGCAAAGGGAAAAACGTGACCAGCAAAGGGAAAAAGGTGACCAGAAAAGGGGAAAAGGTGACCTGCAACAGGACAAAGGTGACCAGTAAAGGGAAAATGTGAACTGCAACGGGAAAAGCTAACCCACTCACACTAACAGGTAAGTAATTCAGCTAGTATTGCAAGAGGCTGACTGCATCATAGCAGTGTATGATTTCACAAGTAATTCAGCTAGTATCGTAGGTATTTAGGCTAATTCATCTAGTATCAGAGGAAGCTAGATTCCAGAGGCTAACTGCATCATAGCTGTGCATGATTTCACAGTCAATTCAGCTAGTATCGTGGGCATTTAAGCTAATTCAGCGAGTATCACAGGAGGATAGATTCCAGGGTTGGGTATAGCATAGTGTCGTATTTCACAAGTAATTCAGAGAGTATCGTAGGTATTTAGGATAATTCAAGTATCATAGGTGTTTAGAGTAATTCAGCTAGCATTACAGGAGAGTAGGTTCCAGGGGTCGGTTATAACAGTTTCGTATTTCACACGTAGTTCAGGTAATATCGTAAGTATTTGGGGTAATCGACATAGTTTCACAGATATTAGTGATAATTTTGATCAGTGATTTGTATCACAGCTATTTAAGGTAATTGCAGGTGACTCAGGTTGTATTAATGGTTTTTGAGTCATTTTAACAGGTAATTCAACTAGTATCACAGGTATTCATGGTAATATAGAGAGTAATTAGATTATAAACATTTCTCATCCAACGTTAAAACAATTTATATACTTTTTCTATATCTTACAAACTTATTATAAAAAATAAAAAGCCGGCATAGAACAAAGAATCTTATCAGTTGTCGCATCTGCCTATGTTCTTGAATCGGTATAATATTTCTACTGTTTAATCGCTTATATCTCCTGAAAGAAACAAGATAGAACAATGGGATAAAAACTAATCAATTCTTTGGAATGCGCCGCGTCATTAGGGTATTGTTCCAAGTTGACTGGGATGCCCGGGTTCGAATCCTAGGAGTGATTAGAAATTCATGTTCTAATAACTCCTAAACTAATTAAGATAAAGACGCCAAATAAACTTTCTTACATTAATGTCATTAGGTAGTTTCTTGTGAATGCATATTTGGGTACCTGTTCTGGGTTCGATCCTTAATTCTTAAATCGCCATTATCTCTGAAACTAAGAAAGGTACAGGGATGGACCAAAGCATGTTTGATAGCTGTTATAATGTGTAATTAATGATGTATATAATTTCCAATCAATTGTCCTTAGTTCGAATCCCGATCTTTCAATGACTTCCTTAATTTTTCTCTATACTCTAGAATATATCACTTAGATTGATGTTGTAACTGCATACAGCAGCTTTGAATATATCAAACTAATATTGTAAATAATTTTGTTTCTGGTGCTCTGGGTTCGAATACCGATAAAATGTACTTTAATTATAAATTTAATAACTCCTAAACTACTTAAGATAAAGATGCTAATTAAACTTTATTACATTTATGTTATAAGGTAGTTTCTTTCGAATGCATAGTTAGATACCTGACGTCCTGGGTTCGATCCTTAGTTTTTAAATCTCTATTATCTCGGGAACTAAGCAAGGTAGAGGAGTTAACCAAGCATGATTGATAGGTTTTGTACTGGGTGATTAACGCTGTATATAATTGCTAATCAGTTGTTCTTGGTTCGAATCCCCATCTTTTAATGATTTCCTTAATTTTCCTCTATACTCTAGAATATATCACTTAGATTGATAGCGTAACTGCATATAGCTTTGTTTAACACGTCAAACTAATATTATACATAATTTTGTTCCTGGTGTTCTGGGTTCGAATACCGATTCAATGAAATTTACTTGCAAATTTAATAACTCGTAATTTAATTTAGATAGACATGTCAAGGTAAACGCAAACAGAGTATCTAGTCCTTAAATATCGTTATCATAACAAATATAGATCGAATCCCGAAGGGGTGATTTCATATATCTTCAAGCCTATGGATCATATTCGAGTAAAGATTAAATGCTTGATGCTGATGTGAGGGAGCTAAAATACATTTATTAAAAGTATTACCGGGTTCGATTTAGAAGCTTAGAATCTGTGTAACTCTGGAAAAATTGCTTTTCTCGTGATTGTAGTGAAATGTAATGGTCGTTCTGTGAGAAGATGGAAAGGAAGAATTGAAAAGGGAATAAGAACATGATATAATGTAGTATATACATACATTTAACTAAATAAGGGGGACATCTTCTAGGTTTCCTTTTAAGCTTTTACTTTTAAGTATTGTGATAATACAGCTTGAATTAACCTTGGTACAATAGGTGGTGATGGTGGTGGTAGTGGTGGTAGGCTTGAATTTGAAATATATGTCTGAATGAGCGTGTGGGAATACTTCTCTTGCTGGTGTGACAGCATAAGCAGGTAGTTATGAGACGAGTTTAAACGTGTTTGATGCTGCCAGACATCCTGTCTCTGGGCGTGACGTCATAAACATCCTGTCTCTGGACTTGTGGTTGTATGGCTGGGGTTAATACACGTTGAGCGATCATATACAGCTGGTTATGGAGCGAGTTTATGATTGATCTAAAAGGTTCGTGCTCCCTCTATAAATATGGTGATCTAGGGCACTGTACTTCATTGTGCTAATTAGTCTTGAGGTGTTAACATCGTGTTCTCTCCAAGAATAATCTAAAGTGGTAGTGGCTTTCTAAAGTGGTATCAAGGTGAAGAGGTCTACATTTCATTGATCAGTGATTAATACGTTATTACATCAAGAATAAAGATGAATAACTTAGCGTATAAGGATATTATTCCAAGCGCTACTGGATATGCATGCGGAAAATGTGGGAAGAAGTTCCTCCGAGGTTATCACAAGAGAAGACACGAGATGAGCTGCAAGAAGCTCTTCAAATGTAAACATTGTAATGTAACCTTCAAAGATGGTAATAAGCGGCAGCGACACGAAGATATATGTGAAATAAGCAGCCCTCAGAAGAAAAGAAGATTGGAGCCAACTAAACATCAGTTGCTGTCAACAATGGAGGACTGTGATATGAAAGAATACGAAACTTCATTCGAAGGACGATTGAAATCGTATTTTATACGATGCGAATCAGCTAAGGACCTAAATATGTATCTGCATGAAGCAAAACAACGCATAATCCAGGCTGTGCATAAAGAGCTTGGTATTCACAAGTGTGTTAAAATTAATCTGCTGGTTGAGTGTCGATTTGTTAACAGTATTGGAGAAACCTGTGAAAAAAACATTTAAAACACGGAATCAAGCTGTTTTCCTGGAAACTGATCTGGAGTCAACGATGGAAGTGAAATTCAAGAAATTGGTGACTGAAATGGAGGAGTCTCAGCTTATGGGTAGCAGCTGGGCTTTGCTTGCTGTGGAAGGAGTTCGACTTCGTATCAACAAGTACAACCCGTTACGAGGAAGTAGCTACATACCACTACCGTCATCTGTCGGAGCTAAAGAAGCGTGTATAAACATTCAGAACTTTACCGACGAGAAATGTTTCATGTACTCTATATTAGCTAAATTCATTGGGAAGAATGCACAGCGTGTGAACAAATACAAACAACTTCAAGACAAGTACGACTTCAGCTGTGTTTCCTACCCTACTCCACTTTCTCAAATAGCTAAATTTGAGAAGCTTAACAATATGTCTATTAACGTTTTCGGGCTGGATGAGAAGCACGAAGTGTATCCCATAAAGGTTGCTGATATTGAACTACCTGTACATCGCGACCTGCTACTATTGAATGACAGCAGTGGAAAACATCACTACGTGTATATAAAGAATTTTCAGAAGCTCGTTCGAAGTCAGAAAACTAAATGTAATGAACGTGTTTATACATGCAAGCGCTTTTTTACACATTTTGATAATCGATATGGACGAAGTGGACTGGAAAAACTACAAGATCATGCAGCCACCTGTAATCAACATGGTGTTGCAAGGGTAGTTATGCCTACCAAGGAGAAATCAATTGTACAGTTTAAAAATGTTGAGAGGATGCTGAAACTACCTTATGTCATCTATGCTGATTTTGAGTATTCTCACTCCATGTCATACGTGTATACCCAATCCTGAAACTTCCTATACAGTACCTTATCAAGAGCACTCACCAATGAGCTTCTGTGCTTATGTGAAGCCAACATCCTGTGTTGAACATCTCGAAACTGGTCTTCCTAAGCAACCCTATGTATATCGTGGTTATGATGCTGCTCAGAAGTTTATGCTGTACCTGACATCTCTTGCAACAATGATTGGTAATATATACAAATTTGCTAAGCCTCTGAAACTTACGGATCAACAGCAAAGAGATTTTGAGCCTTCTATGGTGTGCTACTTGTGTGGTAAAAGCTTTACAGGAGAAAACTACAAAGTACGTGACCATGATCACATCAGCGGTGAATATCGTGGAAGTCTACATAATGAATGCAATTTAGACTGCAAATCACCTAAATATATTCCAGTCTTCATGCATAACCTTAGCGGATATGACTCGCATTTCATTGTAAAGGAGTTGGGGTGCACAAGTGAACGTGTGGATGTAATTCCTAACTCTGAAGAAAGCTATATCTCATTCACCAAGTATGTAGATGATATAAAGCTTCGGTTTGTGGATAGCTTCCGATTCCTCAGTACAAGCTTGGATAAGTTGGTAAAAAGTCTAACCTCATATCCAGAAACACTAAAGTACTTCGGAAAAGACAAATTGAAGTTGATGACACGTAAGGGTGTATTTCCATATGATTTTGTTACGTCATGGGATGCCCTGAACGAGACCTGCTTGCCTCCTAAGGACTCCTTCTACAATAGATTAAATGAAGAAGAAATTACTGATACTAACTATGATCATGCTAGAAAGGTATGGGAGCTGTTTAATGTGAGAAACCTGGGAGAGTACAGCGATCTCTACTTAACTTCGGATGTACTTCTTCTAGCTGACGTCTTTGAGACGTTCAGAGAGCAAACCCTCAAAACACAGAGAGTCGATCCGGCCCATTATTTTACCTCTCCAGGTCTTACATGGGACGCTATGTTACTGTATACTGGAATTAAGTTAGAGCTGTTACAAGATTATGATCAACTGCTCATGGTGGAATCAGGTATAAGAGGAGGTTTATGTCAAGTTTCTCATCGGTATGCAGAGGCTAATAACACTTATATGGAGAAGTTTGATCCGTCGAGACCAACCCAATTTATCACATACGAGGACGCTAATAACCAATATGGCTGGGCAATGTGTCACGCCCTTCCTTTTGGTGGATTTCAGTGGGTTTTGCCTGAAGAAATCAACTTAGAAAGACTACAAGAAGATGATCCTCATGGGTACATATTAGAAGTCGATATCGAGTATCCTGCAGAACTTCACGATCTACACAACGTTCTACCTTTCCTGCCAGAGTGTATGAAAGCATTGGAAGCATCTAAAAAGAAACTGATACCCCATCTTGGACCTCGACAGAAGTATGTAGTGCATTACATGGCTTTGAAGCAAGCTCTTGATCATGGACTACGACTAACAAAAATTCATCGTGTGCTACAATTCCGACAGTCTCGGTGGCTAAAACCTTATGTAGAATTTAACAACAGGCTACGACAACAAGCTGCAAATGACTTCGAGAAGGATCTCTACAAGCTCTTTAACAACGCCATGTTGCGTAACCGTATGGACATACGACTGGTGACCAATGAAAAAAACTCTAGAGAAGCTGATCGCTAAGCCTACGTTTATCGACAGAACGATATATGCTGCTAAGCTAGCTGCTGTACATATGGCCTCTCTTCAGATTGTGTTCAACAAGCCCATATACATTGGAATGAGTGTGTTGGACATCTCCAAGACATTAATGTATCACTATCATTACGACGTGTTGTTGCCTTATTACGGAGCTGAAAACCTGAAGCTTATGTATATGGACACTAATTCGTTCATTCATCGTGTTACAACTGAAGATGTGTACCAGGATAAGCTACGTTTTCTTGAGCATCTCGATACAGCTGATTACCCTGTCAATCATATATGCCACTCTACTCAGAACAAGAAGGTATTGGGAAAATTTAAAGATGAGGCTAATAGCAAAATCATCCTACGCTTTGTTGGACTACGTCCTAAGATGTATGCCTTAGATATTCAAGGCTCAATGATAAAAAAGATTAAAGGTATAAAACGTAGCGCTATTAAGCAGTACATTCCGTTTGACAGCTATTCAGACTGTCTTAAAACCTGTGAAATCATCAGAACGCCCATGAATCTAATCCTATCACGAAATCATGCTCTTACCACAGTGCAAGTGAATAAAATTACATTGAATCCCTCTGATGATAAAAGAATTATTGCTGAGGATGGAATAACTACCTATGCGTATGGACATTACAGTATTACAAACAGTGCTTAAGAGAATGTAAGTCTAAGATGAAGATTTTCTCGTGAGTCAACAATCTTAAAAAATGAAGTTTATCCGTGTGCTGTGTATGCAGCTAGCAGACGCCTGATGAAGAAAGAAGAAGATGGAAGGGAAGGTGGTAACCCTGCCATTAGGAGCAATCCTAATGCTAGTCTCAAGCCTAGATAAAAGGAGAGAGACACCTACAACGAACTTAAATAAGGGTATGTTGACGCAAAGCTTTTCAATTTGTGAACCAATATGCAGTTTATCCCTCTCCGCCTCGTACACTAACTGTTTAACATATAATAAGTTTGTAAGATATAGAAAAAGTATATAAATTGTTGTAACGTTGGATGAGAAATGTTTATAATCTAATTACTCTCTATATTACCATGAAAACCTGTGATAATAGTTGAATTGCCTGTTAAAATTACTTAAATACCATTGATACTACCCTAATCATGTGAAATTACCTTAAATAGCTCTGATACGAATCCCTGATCGAAATTAACACTAACACCTGTGATACTATCTGAATTACCTGTTAAAATGACTCAAATACCATTAATACAACCTGAATCACCTGCAATTACCTTAATTAGCTGTGATACAAATCACTGATCAAAATTATCACTAATATCTGTGAAACTATGTCGATTACTCCAAATACTTACGATATTACCTGAACTACCTGTGAAATACGAAACCGTGTTATAACTGACCCCTGCAACCTACTCTCCTGTAATGCTAGCTGAATTACTCTAAACACCTATGATACTTGAATTATCCTAAATACCTACGATACTCTCTGAATTACCTGTGAAATACGACACTATGCCATACCCAACCCTGGAATCTATCCTCCTGTGATACTAGCTGAATTAGCCTAAATACCTACGATAGTAACTGAATTACCTGTGAAATCATGCACAGCTATTATGCAGTTATCCTCTGGGATCTAGCCTCCTGTGATACTAGCTGAATTAGCTTAAATCCCACGATACTACCTGATTTGCCTGTGAAATCATATACAACTGTGATACGTGCTGCCCCTGGAATCTAGCCTCCTGTGATACTAGCTGAGTGACTCTAAACACCTATGATACTTGAATTATCCTAAATACCTACGATACTCTCTGAATTACCTGTGAAATACGAAACTATGCTATACCCAACCCTGGAATCTATCCTCCTGTGATACTCGCTGAATTAGCTTAAATGCCCACGATACTAGCTGAATTGCCTGTGAAATCATGCACAGCTATGATGCAGTTAGCCTCTGGAATCTAGCTTCCTCTGATACTAGATGAATTAGCTTAAATACCTACGATACTAGCTGAATTACTCGTGAAATCATACACTGCTATGATGCAGTCAGCCTCTTGCAATACTAGCTGAATTACTTACCTGTTAGTGTGAGTGGGTTAGCTTTTCCCGTTGCAGTTCACATATTTCCCTTTACTGGTCACCTTTTTCCCGTTGCAGGTCACCTTTTTCCCTTTGCTGGTCACCTTTTTCCATTTGCTGGTTACCTTTTTCCCTTTGCTGGTCACCTTTTTCCCTTTGCTTGTCACCTTTTTCCCTTTGCTGGTCACCTTTTCCCCTTTGCTGGTCACCTTTGCCCTTTGCTGGTCACCTTTTTCCCTCTACTGGTCACATTTTTCCCTTTGCTAGTCACCTTTTCCCTTTGCTGGTCACCCTTTTCCCTTTGCTGGTCACCTTCTTCCCTTTGCTGGTCACCTTTTTCCCTTTGCTGGTCACCTTCTTCCCTTTTCTGGACACCTTTTTCCCTTTGCTGGTCACCTTTTTCCCTTTGCAGGTCACCTTTTTCCCTTTGCTGGTCTCCTTTTTCCCTTTGCTGGTCACATTTTTCCCTTTGCTGGTCACATTTGTCCCTTTACTGGTCACCTTTTTCCCTTTGCTGGTCACCTTTTTCCCTTTGCTGTTCACGTTTTTCCCTTTGCTGGTCTCCTTTTCCCTTTGTGGGTCACCTTTTTCCCTGAGCAGTCACCTTTTCCCCCTGAACGAGTCACCTTTTCCCTGAATAGGTTACGTGATGGGCATGTATAGAATTAGAGCTCTAACATTGACATGCAACAGTTTTCCACGAAGTTCACGTCTAAAGTCGCTTTCAAGGTCGAGCACCTCCTCTCCTATTCCCTATCTCTCCTGTATATACACCCCTATTGTTACTCCTTCAGTATCTGTCTAGCCTAATACCTCTCCTCCTGATACTATACCTCTCATACATATAAAAGCATACTCTATCTAAACCTCTGTCTAGCCTAACACCTCTCCTCGTTTTCCTATACCTCTCATATAAACCATACTCTACTCCTCAACATCTGTCTAGTCTAGCACCTCTCCCCGTATCCCCTACCGCTCTCATATAAAGCGCATTCTACTCCTCGACATCTGTCTAGCCCAACACCCCTCCTCCAGTTCCTATACTTCTCATACATATAAACGCATACTCTACTCTCAACCACTGTCTAGTCTAGCATCTCTCCCCGTATCCCCTACCTCTCATAAAGCGTGTTCTCCCTCCTGCCCCCCTGTCTAGCTGAGTATCTCTTTGGTTTCCTATCCAACATATATGCAACACATTCTACCTTTAACACCTGTCTATCGTAGCATAGGATCTCTCCGTTTTCTCGTCTCTCCTTATAAACGCATACTCAACCTGCTTAGCCTAATATCTCTCCTCGTTTTCCTATATCTCTCATATAAACCATACTCTACACCTCGACCTCTGTCTACCCTAACACCCCTACCCCTGTTCCCTACCTCTCTCATATACAAGACAAACTCCGCCCTTCAACTCTGTCTAGCCTAACACCTCTCCTCCTGTTCGCTACCTCTCTCACATAAAAGATATACTGTACCCTTCAACTCTGTCTAGCCTAACAGCTCTCCTCGTTTTCCTATACCTTTCATATAAACCATACTCTACTCCTCAGCCTCTGTCTAGTCTAGCATCTCTCCCCGTATCCCCTACCTCTCATAAAGCGTGTTCCCCCTCCTGCCCCCTGTCTAGCTGAGTATCTCTTTGGTTTCCTATGTAACATATATACAACACATTCTACCTTTAACACTTGTCTATCGTAGCATAGGATCTCTCTGTTTTCTCGTATCTCCTTATAAACGCATACTCAACCTGCTTAGCCTAATATCTCTCCTCGTTTTCCTATATCTCTCATATAAACCATACTCTATACCTCGACCTCTGTCTACCCTAACACCCCTATCCCTGTTCCCTACCTCTCTCATATAAAAGACAAACTCTGCCCTTCAACTCTGTCTAGCCTAACACCTCTCCTCCTGTTCCCTACCTCTCTCACATAAAAGACATACTGTACCCTTCAACTCTGTCTAGCCTAACAGCTCTCCTCGTTTTCCTATACCTTTCATATAAACCATACTCTACTCCTCAGCCTCTGTCTAGCCTAACACTGCTCCTCTATCTCTTCCATCTCTTCCCTCCTTCAACCCTGTCTAGCATAGTATCGGTCGTCGTATTCCCTATCTCTCCCATATAAACCCATTTTCCTAATTGAACCGCCCCATCTATCCTCGTTTTCCCTATCCTTTCCCATATATGCCCAAAAAACTGTGCTCGAATTCCTCTAATGTACCTACTGAAGCAAGTGCTTGATAAATGGTGTATAATTCAGAGCTGTACTGTAGGATGTTATCAGGAGTTATTACTGCACATACGGTGCCATGATCTGTTTTCGAACCATCCGTCTGTAGAAATTTATATTTGGGGAAATTATTGCACATTTCATGGAATAATGCTGGCATTCATGTTCGATTTCTGGTGAAATGTAAGGTCAGTATATATCTTGGGAAGGTGGGCTATCACAAAAATTCCTGGTCATCATGGTAGTGATTTTTATGTTGTGAGTACTTAAGTAGTTAGCAAGCCGTTGATGGAAAGGTAACGAGTGCTTTTTAGTATGGCACGCCTTGTTGTTTACCATATTTGAGGAAACATAGTCAATGTGTTCCTCTGACTTACCAAAGCTGTTCTGAATATTTGTTTCCTACACACAGAGATTTAACGTAACTAAACAATAAAATAATTGATGGCAATGGTTATCTTAATAGATGTACATACATGTTCTTAAAAGACGCATCCCTCTCATCATTGGACCACTCAGCTCCAAGCTATAAATCTTATTAGCATTACATTTATTCTAATATTATGTGTGTGTGGTAGGGCAATCCTGGAAACCACTCAACCGATCTTGAAAATCCTTCCATAATTGAAAATTCTATTCTTTGCGGCATGCTTAGGCCGTAAAATATAAAAATTTAAAACTGGGGAATATCCACCCAACACCCTTTCGCGTTCATAATCATAAATTTGGCTCTCATTTCGCTGAACGTAGCATTACAGGAGTATTTTTGGTACAATTTTGATAAAACTTGGTAAAGCTGGATTCTAGAATCCCTCTATGAAAACTGATAAATCACTCTAACACTTTCATTAATCTCCGTTACATACAAATACACACGCTTTGGCTTACCAACAAAACTTAGTACACTTATATTATAGCCGCAACGACAAGTATAGGCAGTTATAACTCTAAAAAAGTACCTCGACCATATTGTACTACCATTTAGGTCCTGGCAACTTCGTAGGTTCCCTTATAACTTGAAAAGAACTAACCATTACTTATCTTCAATCATAAGGTACCACAAATTTCTCGGAGTTTTAGAACCTACTTTTACACTCCTTAGACAAAACTGCTTATTGGCTAATCATGGCAGAATCTTGTACTCTTGTGCTATAGGACTTCGCAAAAATGAAATAATAACATATCAGAAAACGGCCTCCACTCATCTCTTCAACCCCTTATGTGCAAATTTGCACCATGTGAGCAATTCTGACAAAGCTAGTCACGGCTTTCCAAAACCGCCCTTCTCCTTATTTTATTTTCAATCTCTTTTGCAGAGCGTATCCATGCAATGACAGCTTATCACAAATAAAGGAACACAGTTTTAGAAATTAGTGGAACTTTTTCATATTTGGTTGTGTAATTGATTTCTTCAATAATCTATTCTGTAATTTTCGGTAAAATGTTGTATAATTAACGTTAAGAAACTGTAAATACATAAATAGCTGTAACGACACCGATTTTCAGCACAGTTACGTTATGTTTTTGCAGAAAAGATAGAAGTAGGGTATATAGGACAGACCTGGGCCACTTTTTGCGTTTATATGGGAAAGGATAGGGAAAACGAGGGTATATGCGGTGGTTCACGGAGGAAAATGCGTTTATATGGCGAAGATAGGGACTACGAGGATCGATGCTAGGCTAGATAGAGGTTGAAGGAATGAGGATGTGCTTTATATGAGAGATACGTGGAATACGAAGAGAAGTGTTAGACTAGATAGGATTTGAGATATGGAATATGCATTTATATGGGAAAGATAGGGAGAACGTGAACAGATGCTAGGATAGACAGATGCTGAAGCAGGGAGAATATGAACATATATACAGGAGAGATAGGGGATGCGTGGAGAGGTACTAGACTATTCAGGGTTTGAAGGGTAGAGTATGGCTTTTTATATGGAGAGACGAGGAAAACGAGGGTATATGCTAGGGTGAGAGAACCTTCAAGGAGGAAAAAATGCGTTTATATGGGAGAGATAGGGAAAACGAGGAGAGTTTTGAGGTAGAGCAGGGACTGAAGGAGGGAGAGATATGCTTTATACGACAGAGATAGGGCATGCGAGGGGAGGTGCTAGTGCAGTCAGAGGTTAAGGAGTACGGTATACGATTATATGAGGAATATATGGAGAACGGAGGCAGGCGGTATGATAGACAGAAGCGGGGCTACTTTTGCGTTTATATGGGGAGGGATAGGGAAAACGAGGGTAGATGCGACAGTTCAAGGAGGAAAATGCGTTTATAGGGGAGAGATAGGGAATACCAGGGCTGATGCTGGGCTAGTCAGATGCTAAAGGAGGGAGGGATATGCTTTATACGAGAGAGATAGGGAATACAAGGAAAGATGTTATACTAAACAGGACTTGAAGGCTAGAATATGGCGTTTTATATGAGCGAGATAGCGAACCGAGGAGAGGTAACCACGTGTCGAGACGTAACACCACGTAACAAAGGAATCACGCTATGTAACAACATGATCACGCAATGTAACAAAGGATTCACGCTATGTAACAAAGGAATCACGTTATGTAACAAAGGAATCACGCTATGTAACAAAGGAATCACGCTATGTAACAAAGGAATCACGCTATGTAACAAAGGAATCACGCTATATAACAAAGGAATCACGCTATGTAACAAAGGAATCACGCTATGTAACAACATGATCACGCTATGTAACAAAGGAATCACGCTATGTAACAAAGGAATCATGCTATGTAACAAAGGAATCACGCTATGTAACAAAGGAATCACGCTATGTAACAAAGGAATCGCGCTATGTAACAAAGGAATCGTGCTATGTAACAAAGGAATCGCGCTATGTAACAAAGGAATCACGCTATGTAACAAAGGAATCACGGTATGTAACAAAGGAATCAGGCTATGTAACAAAGGAATCACGCTATGTAACAAAGGAATCACGCTATGTAACAAAGGAATCGCGCTATGTAACAAACTGATCACGCTAAGTAACAACACGTACCAAGCATGTAACCAAGTAACAAAACGTAAGAACAACACGTAACCAATCTATTGCTAAGTCAATCTAAACTAATTCATCCTTCATAACTTAGACAATAAGTACGAGAGCCTAGCCCAGATTAACCCGACCAATCCTAAACGTTCCTCTCAGCATCTATTCTACTCGGTCATCGACTAACCTAATCTGGCTAACCAAAGATAACCTCAACTTTCTTTTAGTGAAATTGCAATGTTTTATTCAGGCTTTATTATTCGAGAGTTTTAATTGAAAAGTTTACGTCAACATACCTTTATTTTAGTTCCTTGTAGATGTCTCTCCCCTTTTATCTAGGCTTGAGACTAGCACTAGGATCGCTCCTAATGGCAGGGTTACCACCTTCCCTTCCATCTTCTTCTTTCTTCATCGGACGTCAGCTAGCTGCATATACAGCACACGGATAACCTTCATTTTTTAAGATTGTAGACTCGCGAGAAAATCTTCATATTCAACTTAAATTCTCTTATACACTACTTGTAATGCTATAATGTCCATAGGCGTATGTCGTTATTCCGTCCTCAGCAATAATTCTTTTATCGTCGTATGGTGTCAATGTAATTTTATTCACTTGTACTGTGGCAAGAGCATGCTGTCGCGACAGGATCAGATTCATGGGCGTTCTGGTAATTTCTCCGGTTTTAAGGCAGTCAGTATAGCTCTCGAACGTGACGTACTGCTTAATAGCGCTACGTTTTATACCTTTAATCTTTTTTATCATTGAACCGTCGATATCTAGGGCATACATTTTAGGTCGTAGCCCTACAAAGCGTTGAATGATTTTACCATTAGCCTCATCTTTAAATTTCCCAAGTACCTTCTTGTTTAGAGGTGAATAGCATATATGGCTTGTAGGATAATCAGCAGTATCTAGGTGCTCAAGAAAACGTAGCTTATCCTGGTACACATCTTCAGTTGTAACACGATGAATGAACGAATCAGTGTCCATATACATAAGCTTCAGGTTTTCAGCTCCATAATACGGTAACAACACATCATAGTGATACCGGTACATTAATGTCTTGGAGATATCCAACACACTCATACCGATGTATATAGGCTTGTTGATTACAATCTGTCGGGAGGCCATATGTACTGCAGCTAGATTATCAGCATATATCGTCCTGTCGATAAACGTAGGCTTGGCGATCAGCTTCTCTAGAGTTTTTTCATTGGTCACCAGTCGTATATCCATACGATTACGCAGGTTCTCCATAGTTTTTCCGAACATAGCATTGTTGAACAATTTGTAGAGATCCTTCTCAAAATCATTTCCAGCTTGTTGTCGTAGTCTGTTGTTAAATTCCACATACGGTTTTAACCATCGAGACTGTTGGTATTGTAGCACACGATGGATTTTTGTTAACCGTAGTCCATGATCAAGAGCTTGCTTCAAAGCCTTGTAATGCACTACATACTTCTTTCGAGGTCCTAGATGAGGTATCAGTTTCTTTGTAGATGATTCCAATGGTTTCATACACTCTGGCAGGAAAGGTAGATCTTGTGTAGATCGTGAAGTTCTGCAGGATACTCGATGTCGACTTCTAATATGTAGCCGTAAGGATCATCTTCTTGTAGTCTTTCTAAGTCAATTTTTTCAGGCGATACCCACTCAAATCCACCATAAGGGAGAGCGTGACACATTGCCCACCCATATTGGTTATTAGCGTCGTCATATGTGATAAATTGGGTTGGTCTCGACGGATCAAACTTCTCCATATATGTGTTATTAGCCTCTGCATACCGATGGGAAACTTGACATAAACCTCCTCTTATACCAGATTCCACCATGAGTAATTGATCATAATCCTGTAACAGTTCCAGCTTAATTCCAGTATACAGTAACATGGCGTCCCATGTAAGACCTGGAGAGGTAAAATAATGTGCAGGATCAACTTTGTGTGTTTTGAGGGTTTGCTCTCTGAACGTCTCAAAGACATCAGCTAGGAGAAGTACATCCGAAGTTAAGTAGAGATCGCTGTACTCTCCCAGGTTTCTCACATTAAACAGCTCCCATACATTTTTAGCATGATCGTAGTCAGCATCACTAATTTCTTCTTCATTTAATCTATTGTAGAAGGAGTCCTTAGGAGGTAAGCAGGTTTCGTTCAGGGCATCCCATGATGTAACAAAATCATATGGAAATACACCCTTACGGGTCATCAACTTCAATTTGTCTTCTCCAAAGTACTTTAGCGTTTCAGGATATGAGGTTAGATTTTTTACCAACTTATCCAAGCTTGTACTGAGGAAACGGAAGCTGTCCACAAATCGAAGCTTTATATCTCCTACATACTTGGTGAATGAGATATAGCTTTCTTCAGAGTTAGGAATTACCTCCACACGTTCACTTGTACAACCCAGCTCCTTAACAATGAAATGAGAGTCATATCCGCTAAGGTTATGCATGAAGACTGGTATATATTTAGGTGTTTTACAGGCTAAATTACATTCATTATGAAGACTTCCACGATATTCACCGCTGATGTGATCATGGTCGCGTACTTTGTAGTTCTCTTCTGTAAAGCCTTTTCCACACAAGTAGCATGTCGTAGAAGACTCAAAATCCTTTTGCTGTTGATCCGTAAGTTTCAGAGGCTTAGCAGATTTGTATATGTCCTCAATCATTTTTGCAAGAGATGTCAGGTACAGCATAAACTTCTGAGCAGCATCAGCACCACGATACACATAGGGTTGCTTAGGAAGACCAGTTTCCAGATGTCCAACGTTGGTTGATGGTTTAACGTAAACACAGAAGCTCATTGCTGTGTGCTCTTGATAAGGGGTTGTATAGGAAGTTTCAGGATTGGGTATACACGTATGGCATGGAGTGAGAATACTTTCAAAGTCTGCGTAGATGACGTAAGGTAGTTTCAACATCGTTTCAAAATTTTTAAACTGTACGATTGATTTGTCCTTTGTAGGCATAACTACCCTCGCAACACCATGTTGGCTACAGATTGATGTATGTTCTTGCAGTTTTTCCAGTCCACTTCGTCCGTATCGATTGTCAAAATGTGTAAAGCACCGCTTACAGGTATATATCACTCCATCATGCTTAGTTTTCTGTCGTCGAACGAGCTTCTCAAAATTCTTGATATATACATAGTGATGTTTTCCACTACTGTCATTCAATAGTAGCAGGTCGCGATGTTCAGGTAGTTCAATATCAACAACCTTTATCGGGTACACTTCATGCTTCTCATCCAACCCGAAAACGTTAATAGTCATCTTGTTAAGCTTCTCAAATTTAGGTATTTGAGAAAGTGGAGTAGGGTAAGAAACACAGCTGAAGTCGTACTTATCTTGAAGTTTCTTATATTTGCTGACGCGTTGAGGCTTGGTGCTCACGAATTTAGCCAATACAGAGTACATGAAACATAGCTCATCAGTTAAGTTCTGGATGTTAATGCAGGCTTTTCTTGCTTCAACAGAGGGGGTAGGGGTATGTAGCTACTTCCTCGCAACGGGTTGTACTTGTTAATACGAAGGCGTACCCCTTCCACAGTAAGCAAGGCCCAGCTGCTACCCTTAAGCTGAGACTCATCCATTTCAGTAACCAATTTCTTGAATTTCACTTCCAGCATAGAGTCCAGATCCGTTTCTAGGAAAACGGCTTGATTTCTGGTTTTAAATGTCTTGTCACAGGTTTCTCCGATACTGTTAACAAATCGACACTCAGCCAGCAGATTAATTTTAACACTCTTATGAATGCTAAGCTCTTTATGCACAGCCTGGATTATCCGTTGTTTTGCCTCTCGCAGATACATATTCAGGTCCTTAGTCGATTCACATCGTATAAAATACGATTTCAAGCGTCCATGGAATGAAGTTTCGTATTCTTTCATATCACAGTCCTCCATCGTAGATAACAACTGATGTTTAGTTGGCTCCAATCTTCTTTTCTTCTGAGGGCTGCTTATTTCACATATATCTTCGTGTCGCTGTCCCTTATAACAATGTTTGAAGGTTACATTACAATGTTTACATTTGAAGAGCTTCTTGCAGCTCATCTCGTGTCTTCTCTTGTCATAACCTCGGAGGAACTTCTTCCCACATTTTCCGCATGCATATCCAGTAGCGCTTGGAATAATATCCTTATACGCTGAGTTATTCATCTTTATTCTTGATGTAATAACGTATTAATCACTGATCAATGAAATGTACGCCTTGACACCACTTTAGAAAGCTGATTATTCTTGGAGAGAACACGATGTTAACACCTCAGAGATGATCAACAGAATGAATTTCAATACTCAAGTTCGCTCTATTTATAGAGAAAGCACGAACCTTTTTTAATCAATTATATCCTGATTATTAATACTAAAACGGTGATGAAGCGTGTAAGCTCTTATATATTTCAATTCGTGTTACACTGATGTTCGAGCGTCTCCGTATAGCTTCGTATGTTTAGAGAGAAAGTGTAAAGTATTGTGAAGATGCTATGTATTGTTCGGCTATAATCGTACAGATTCGGAGAGCTTGACTGGTGAAGGTGATGAACGATCCGTCAACCGAGCAGGAGGCAAGCAGCCCAAGTCTAGAGACAGGATGTTTATGACGTCACACCCGGAGACAGGATGTCTGGCAGCATCAAACACGTTTAAAAACGACTCATAACTACCTGCTTATGCTGTCACACCAGCAAGAGAAGTATTCCCACACGCTCATTCAGACATATATTTCAAATTCAAGCCTACCACCACCATCACCACCTATTGTACCAAGGTTAATTCAAGCTGTATTATCACAATACTTAAAAGTAAAAGCTTAAAAGGAAACCTAGAAGATTTCCCCCCTTATTTACTTAATTATTTCATGTTTTTATTCCCTTTTCAATTCTTCCTTTCCATCTTCTCGCAGAAAGACCATTACATTTCACTACAATCATGAGAAAAGCAATTTTTCCAGAGTTACAGAGATTCTAAGCTTCTAGAATCGAACTCGGTAATACTTTTAATAAATGGGTTTTAGTAATTTAGCTTCCCCGCATCAGCATCTACCATTTAATCTTTACTCGAACCTGATAGGATTCATAGGCTTGAAGATATATGAAATCACCCCTTCGGGATTCGATCTGAGTACTTTAAAGTAGTTATCGTCATGAAAACGATATTTATGGACTAGATACTCTGTTTACGTTTACCTTGACATGTCTATCTAAATTAAATTACGAGTTATTAAATGTTTACAAGTAAATTTCATTGAATCGGTATTCGAACCCTGAACACCAGGAACAAAATAATTTATAATATTAGCCTGACATGTTAAACAAAGCTGCATGCAGTTACATCATCGATCTAAGCGATATATTCTAGTGTACAGAGGAAAATTAAGGAAGTCATTAAAAAATCGCGATTCGAACTAGAGACAACTGATACAGTAAAAACAGACCTCATTAGTACTCATCATGCTTAAGCATGTTAACTTTCACCATATGACGTCACAGTCGGGGACAGTTTGACTATCGCAGCCATGTCAGGAAATGCATATTTTAGTCATCTCATATTTTAGAGTCATATACAGAAACCAGGCAAAACCATGAAAAATATGTCAGAGTGAACAACCATCGACAATCGAACGAGGGAAACCATCAGATTACTCTAGGAGCATAAAGTGCAACTGAAAGAAAATCGTGATAGCTGAGAAACCACTCCAGCATTCGCCTGCAGACCAGGGGAAACTATGAAAAAATCAACGGGCCGAGCGAGTAGCTGATAGAGTGTGCGACCAACAGGAAATCAAGCAAAAGGTCTCTAGAGACAAAAAAGATGTAATTGAAATGCCGCTACAGCATTAGGTAGCAGACCGGCGAAAATCATGAGAAACGTAAGGTCAGAGTAAACAATTGATTGAAATCTAACCCCTGAACCCTAGAAATTCACGACAACTGAAAAACGAAACCCAGATGTAGAGGAAATTTTGTACACCCTTGACGAAAAAACCCCGCCCGCTGGGGAAGTAACCTTTAAGTATACAATTGACGTCTGTCATACCGATAAGGGACGGTTTGAAAGGCTTCCTAATTGCTCTACGCAAGTCACCTGAGCAAACAGGAAATTCCTAAACCTGACAATTACAAGCCTGCTAAAACATTTTTTCCTACAATAAGTAATTTAAATTCTACATGAAGATTATTCCAAAAAGTTTCATATCTCTTATTTCCTTCAATAAAATATCGAATATGACTCTAGTACCAGGGAAAAAAAATTAAACGGAGGGAAGCGATATTTTCTTTTTACGCTGAAATTATAATTAAATGCATAGCGTTCTTGCCGGAAAACCCCGCCCATATAGGTTATAGGAATGGATTCTGTTTAAAGCATGTATTTTCACGCGGGGTGTATAGATTGTATCAGTAAGCATTCGTGACTATTACAATTATTTCCAAGTATTATTTTAAAAAAGGTTGTCTTATTCTCTTAGTAAACATAGGTCGAGAACGTTTTTTTACTTGGTATTTAGGGGCGTTCTTGCAGGAAAACACTGCCCATATAGATTATAGGAATGGACTCTGTTTAAAACATGTATTTTTCACGCGTGGTGTATAGATTGTCTCAGTAAGCATTCGTGACTATTACAATTATAGCCAAGTATTATTTTACAAAAAGATTGGCTTATTCTCTTAGTAAACATAGGTTGAAATCGTTTTTTAAACAACTCTCCATTCGAGAGATATTTTTTGATTATTCCAGCAGAGAGAGAGAGAGAGGGAGAGAGAGAGAGATCGAGTCATATTTGTTTAAAAAAGCTTTTTTTTTTCATTCACAGGAAATCTTCGAGAAAATTCGAGGAATTATTCAGTTGTACACCCTTGCTAAAATAGTTTGTATACCCTTTGAAGAATGTTTACCTGGCTGAGGGTGTCTTGGAAATACCTCTGTCGACAGGCTGTCGCCCGCATGGCATCTTGGCCATTTATACATTAGGAAGGCTATTGTGCTTTAAAATGGGATAGCTATGTTTTAAGCTTTCCACAACAAATTTTTTTCACGATAATTAATATAATTCTACATGAAGAATATTAATGTTTAAGTACAGAATCTATACAGTATACGTTTAATTGAAAACATGATATCAAAAATTGTAGAAGCTTTTCCACCCTTATTTAATTAAAATTCATGTATATACTCTATTATTTAGCGATTTTTTCAATAATCATGTACATCATTCGTCAAAAAATCAGCGTACAATACGCATTTTTATACGTTTTAATGTTCGTTTATTTTTAAACCGCTGCATTTGCCTCTAATTACGAACAATAATTTTTTTCAGATTTACTCAGATGTGTAGCTTGTAGAATCGAATTAGAAAATGTTTTAATAAATGTATTGTATTTTTTAGGTTAAAGCATCTTCATTTTTAAAGTTAGCATACCCGTTATTTGTATTCAGCGTAAAGATATTCATATATCATTTTTAAATCCCTCTTCTTAAATATAATGTATCGCAATCCATTTTTAAAATCAAATCATAAATGCGTTTAATGCATATAATGGATGTCTTCATATACCCAATATGGCTGCCTTCACGTGTCGGGAACCTAACATGGCGGCAGTCATCGTTTAGAAGCGTAACTTTCATGTCGGCATCAGCCTGGAGCGAGCGGCTGGCGGGGAGGAGAAGGGTTGCGAAAGGCGGCTGAGGGATGGCAGCTGGAGGGAGTAAGGTAGGATGAAAGGCCGGCTTCATAAGACGTTGAGAGCTAGCCAAGCCGTCAGTACGGCCCAGCGCGCCGTAAGGTTCGTACCTATACGTAGTAGCATGCACACCAACGCAGCTCGCGCCAGCGTCTTACGTAATTTAGTTTTTACGCTCACTATACCATTTAAATATACATTCATCTAAGAGATATAATATTCGTCAGGATGTCAGATGTCCAAATATACATAACAAAGAAATTAGTTACTGATATAAATGTAATATCGTACGTTCACCATTTTATTTTTAATTACTTTTTTATTTTATTCGAGGATGAATTTGTATTCATGTCACGGGATTCAATCCTAGTCCTCCAGCCGGACTTGGAACAACAATCAATAACGAGCTACAATCCAAGGATATAATCTGTAATAATACAAATATTTTGATAAAGACCATCAAATAAAAAGGCCTTTAAACGTATGTATTTCCCCTCACTTCCCCTCTTCCCCCCACCACACAGTAGCCTTATTATGAGAGAACACAGCTTCAAAGCCGATGGAACCACTGATAAGTTCCTTTCTTCTATGCCGCCGACCCCCACCCCCGCTTTTTGCTATTCCGACACCGCCATTTACGATGAGAACAATAATGCATTGTCCTGTATCTCTGATTTGCGGTGAAAGAATAGCACACGTGAAAACACTTAACCTTTGTGGTTTCACCCTTAAAAGCTACTGGAGCATGATACCCCCTCCTCTCTGCTCTACTCCAATACCGAGGCCAGTGTGGGAGTAGAGCCCAAAGAGAGGGCGTGCCCAGTGTACGGGATAGGATTAGAAAGGATGGGGTAGGGGGATCGGGTGTGCAGTAGCTTTTAAGGGTGAGGTCACAAGGGAAGGGGTGGGGGCGGGGACACCGGCACGTGACCAGACCACAGGGGGAGGGGGGAGGACCTGCCGGCACAGAACCTGTCGGCATTAGGTAAGCGCAAAAAGGGAAGGGGGCGGAGCTAGCGGCACGCGACCGGGCGGCAAATAGTAGCGCACAAAGGGAGGGGGCGGGGCTAGCGGCATAGATCAAAGAACCTTATCAGATGGCGGCAAATCCTTTGCGCCAGAACTCTCATAATAAGGCTACTGTGTGGTGGGGGGAAGAGGGGAAGTGAGGGGAAATACATACGTTTAAAGGCCTTTTTATTTGATGGTCTTTATCAAAATATTTGTATTATTACAAATTATATCCTTGGATTGTAGCTCGTTATTGATTGTTGTTCCAAGTCCGGCTGGAGGACTAGGATTGAATCCCGTGACATGAATACAAATTCATCCTCGAATAAAATAAAAAAGTAATTAAAAATAAAATGGTGAACGTACGATATTACATTTATATCAGTAACTAATTTCTTTGTTATGTATATTTGGACATCTGACATCCTGACGAATATTATATCTCTTAGATGAATGTATATTTAAATGGTATAGTGAGCGTAAAAACTAAATTACGTAAGACGCTGGCGCGAGCTGCGTTGGTGTGCATGCTACTACGTATAGGTACGAACCTTACGGCGCGCTGGGCCGTACTGACGGCTTGGCTAGCTCTCAACGTCTTATGAAGCCGGCCTTTCATCCTACCTTACTCCCTCCAGCTGCCATCCCTCAGCCGCCTTTCGCAACCCTTCTTCCTCCCCGCCAGCCGCTCGCTCCAGGCTGATGCCGACATGAAAGTTACGCTTCTAAACGATGACTGCCGCCATGTTAGGTTCCCGACACGTGAAGGCAGCCATATTGGGTATATGAAGACATCCATTATATGCATTAAACGCATTTATGATTTGATTTTAAAAATGGATTGCGATACATTATATTTAAGAAGAGGGATTTAAAAATGATATATGAATATCTTTACGCTGAATACAAATAACGGGTATGCTAACTTTAAAAATGAAGATGCTTTAACCTAAAAAATACAATACATTTATTAAAACATTTTCTAATTCGATTCTACAAGCTACACATCTGAGTAAATCTGAAAAAAATTATTGTTCGTAATTAGAGGCAAATGCAGCGGTTTAAAAATAAACGAACATTAAAACGTATAAAAATGCGTATTGTACGCTGATTTTTTGACGAATGATGTACATGATTATTGAAAAAATCGCTAAATAATAGAGTATATACATGAATTTTAATTAAATAAGGGTGGAAAAACTTCTACAATTTTTGATATCATGTTTTCAATTAAACGTATACTGTATAGATTCTGTACTTAAACATTAATATTCTTCATGTAGAATTATATTAATTATCGTGAAAAAAATTTGTTGTGGAAAGCTTAAAACATAGCTATCCCATTTTAAAGCACAATAGCCTTCCTAATGTATAAATGGCCAAGATGCCATGCGGGCGACAGCCTGTCGACAGAGGTATTTCCAAGACACCCTCAGCCAGGTAAACATTCTTCAAAGGGTATACAAACTATTTTAGCAAGGGTGTACAACTGAATAATTCCTCGAATTTTCTCGAAGATTTCCTGTGAATGAAAAAAAAAAAGCTTTTTTAAACAAATATGACTCGATCTCTCTCTCTCTCCCTCTCTCTCTCTGCTGGAATAATCAAAAAATATCTCTCGAATGGAGAGTTGTTTAAAAAACGATTTCAACCTATGTTTACTAAGAGAATAAGCCAATCTTTTTGTAAAATAATACTTGGCGATAATTGTAATAGTCACGAATGCTTACTGAGACAATCTATACACCACGCGTGAAAAATACATGTTTTAAACAGAGTCCATTCCTATAATCTATATGGGCAGTGTTTTCCTGCAAGAACGCCCCTAAATACCAAGTAAAAAAACGTTCTCGACCTATGTTTACTAAGAGAATAAGACAACCTTTTTTAAAATAATACTTGGAAATAATTGTAATAGTCACGAATGCTTACTGATACAATCTATACACCCCGCGTGAAAATACATGCTTTAAACAGAATCCATTCCTATAACCTATATGGGTGGGGTTTTCCGGCAAGAACGCTATGCATTTAATTATAATTTCAGCGTAAAAAGAAAATATCGCTTCCCTCCGTTTAATTTTTTTTCCCTGGTACTAGAGTCATATTCGATATTTTATTGAAGGAAATAAGAGATATGAAACTTTTTGGAATAATCTTCATGTAGAATTTAAATTACTTATTGTAGGAAAAAATGTTTTAGCAGGCTTGTAATTGTCAGGTTTAGGAATTTCCTGTGTTTGCTCGGGTGACTTGCGTAGAGCAATTAGGAAGCCTTTCAAACCGTCTCTTATCGGTATGACAGACGTCAATTGTATACTTAAAGGTTACTTCCCCAGCGGGCGGGGTTTTTTCGTCAAGGGTGTACAAAATTTCCTCTACTTTCGTTTTTCAGTTGTCGTGAATTTCTAGGGTTCAGGGGTTAGATTTCAATCAATTGTTTACTCTGACCTTACGTTTCTCATGATTTTCGCCGGTCTGCTACCTAATGCTGTAGCGGCATTTCAATTACATCTTTTTTTGTCTCTAGAGACCTTTTGCTTGATTTCCTGTTGGTCGCACACTCTATCAGCTACTCGCTCGGCCCTTTCATTTTTTCATAGTTTCCCCTGGTCTGCAGGCGAATGCTGGAGTGGTTTCTCAGCTATCACGATTTTCTTTCAGTTGCACTTTATGCTCCTAGAGTAATCTGATGGTTTCCCTCGTTCGATTGTCGATGGTTGTTCACTCTGACATATTTTTCATGGTTTTGCCTGGTTTCTGTATATGACTCTAAAATATGAGATGACTAAAATATGCATTTCCTGACATGGCTGCGATAGTCAAACTGTCCCCGAATGTGACGTCATATGGTGAAAGTTAACATGCTTAAGCATGATGAGTACTAATGAGGTCTGTTTTTACTGTATCAGTTGTCTCTAGTTCGAATCCCGATTTTTTAATGACTTCCTTAATTTTCCTCTGTACACTAGAATATATCGCTTAGATCGATGATGTAACTGCATGCAGCTTTGTTTAACATGTCAGGCTAATATTATAAATTATTTTGTTCCTGGTGTTCAGGGTTCGAATACCGATTCAATGAAATTTACTTGTAAACATTTAATAACTCGTAATTTAATTTAGATAGACATGTCAAGGTAAACGTAAACAGAGTATCTAGTCCATAAATATCGTTTTCATGACGATAACTACTTTAAAGTACTCAGATCGAATCCCGAAGGGGTGATTTCATATATCTTCAAGCCTATGAATCCTATCAGGTTCGAGTAAAGATTAAATGGTAGATGCTGATGCGGGGAAGCTAAATTACTAAAACCCATTTATTAAAAGTATTACCGAGTTCGATTCTAGAAGCTTAGAATCTCTGTAACTCTGGAAAAATTGCTTTTCTCATGATTGTAGTGAAATGTAATGGTCTTTCTGCGAGAAGATGGAAAGGAAGAATTGAAAAGGGAATAAAAACATGAAATAATTAAGTAAATAAGGGGGGAAATCTTCTAGGTTTCCTTTTAAGCTTTTACTTTTAAGTATTGTGATAATACAGCTTGAATTAACCTTGGTACAATAGGTGGTGATGGTGGTGGTAGGCTTGAATTTGAAATATATGTCTGAATGAGCGTGTGGGAATACTTCTCTTGCTGGTGTGACAGCATAAGCAGGTAGTTATGAGTCGTTTTTAAACGTGTTTGATGCTGCCAGACATCCTGTCTCCGGGTGTGACGTCATAAACATCCTGTCTCTAGACTTGGGCTGCTTGCCTCCTGCTCGGTTGACGGATCGTTCATCACCTTCACCAGTCAAGCTCTCCGAATCTGTACGATTATAGCCGAACAATACATAACATCTTCACAATACTTTACACTTTCTCTCTAAACATACGAAGCTATACGGAGACGCTCGAACATCAGTGTAACACGAATTGAAATATATAAGAGCTTACACGCTTCATCACCGTTTTAGTATTAATAATCAGGATATAATTGATTAAAAAAGGTTCGTGCTTTCTCTATAAATAGAGCGAACTTGAGTATTGAAATTCATTCTGTTGATCATCTCTGAGGTGTTAACATCGTGTTCTCTCCAAGAATAATCAGCTTTCTAAAGTGGTGTCAAGGCGTACATTTCATTGATCAGTGATTAATACGTTATTACATCTAGAATAAAGATGAATAACTCAGCGTATAAGGATATTATTCCAAGCGCTACTGGATATGCATGCGGAAAATGTGGGAAGAAGTTCCTCCGAGGTTATGACAAGAGAAGACACGAGATGAGCTGCAAGAAGCTCTTCAAATGTAAACATTGTAATGTAACCTTCAAACATTGTTATAAGGGACAGCGACACGAAGATATATGTGAAATAAGCAGCCCTCAGAAGAAAAGAAGATTGGAGCCAACTAAACATCAGTTGTTATCTACGATGGAGGACTGTGATATGAAAGAATACGAAACTTCATTCCATGGACGCTTGAAATCGTATTTTATACGATGTGAATCGACTAAGGACCTGAATATGTATCTGCGAGAGGCAAAACAACGGATAATCCAGGCTGTGCATAAAGAGCTTAGCATTCATAAGAGTGTTAAAATTAATCTGCTGGCTGAGTGTCGATTTGTTAACAGTATCGGAGAAACCTGTGACAAGACATTTAAAACCAGAAATCAAGCCGTTTTCCTAGAAACGGATCTGGACTCTATGCTGGAAGTGAAATTCAAGAAATTGGTTACTGAAATGGATGAGTCTCAGCTTAAGGGTAGCAGCTGGGCCTTGCTTACTGTGGAAGGGGTACGCCTTCGTATTAACAAGTACAACCCGTTGCGAGGAAGTAGCTACATACCCCTACCCCCCTCTGTTGAAGCAAGAAAAGCCTGCATTAACATCCAGAACTTAACTGATGAGCTATGTTTCATGTACTCTGTATTGGCTAAATTCGTGAGCACCAAGCCTCAACGCGTCAGCAAATATAAGAAACTTCAAGATAAGTACGACTTCAGCTGTGTTTCTTACCCTACTCCACTTTCTCAAATACCTAAATTTGAGAAGCTTAACAAGATGACTATTAACGTTTTCGGGTTGGATGAGAAGCATGAAGTGTACCCGATAAAGGTTGTTGATATTGAACTACCTGAACATCGCGACCTGCTACTATTGAATGACAGTAGTGGAAAACATCACTATGTATATATCAAGAATTTTGAGAAGCTCGTTCGACGACAGAAAACTAAGCATGATGGAGTGATATATACCTGTAAGCGGTGCTTTACACATTTTGACAATCGATACGGACGAAGTGGACTGGAAAAACTGCAAGAACATACATCAATCTGTAGCCAACATGGTGTTGCGAGGGTAGTTATGCCTACAAAGGACAAATCAATCGTACAGTTTAAAAATTTTGAAACGATGTTGAAACTACCTTACGTCATCTACGCAGACTTTGAAAGTATTCTCACTCCATGCCATACGTGTATACCCAATCCTGAAACTTCCTATACAACCCCTTATCAAGAGAACACAGCAATGAGCTTCTGTGTTTACGTTAAACCATCAACCAACGTTGGACATCTGGAAACTGGTCTTCCTAAGCAACCCTATGTGTATCGTGGTGCTGATGCTGCTCAGAAGTTTATGCTGTACCTGACATCTCTTGCAAAAATGATTGAGGACATATACAAATCTGCTAAGCCTCTGAAACTTACGGATCAACAGCAAAAGGATTTTGAGTCTTCTACGACATGCTACTTGTGTGGAAGAGGCTTTACAGAAGAGAACTACAAAGTACGCGACCATGATCACATCAGCGGTGAATATCGTGGAAGTCTTCATAATGAATGTAATTTAGCCTGTAAAACACCTAAATATATACCAGTCTTCATGCATAACCTTAGCGGATATGACTCTCATTTCATTGTTAAGGAGCTGGGTTGTACAAGTGAACGTGTGGAGGTAATTCCTAACTCTGAAGAAAGCTATATCTCATTCACCAAGTATGTAGGAGATATAAAGCTTCGATTTGTGGACAGCTTCCGTTTCCTCAGTACAAGCTTGGATAAGTTGGTAAAAAATCTAACCTCATATCCTGAAACGCTAAAGTACTTTGGAGAAGACAAATTGAAGTTGATGACCCGTAAGGGTGTATTTCCATATGATTTTGTTACATCATGGGATGCCCTGAACGAAACCTGCTTACCTCCTAAGGACTCCTTCTACAATAGACTAATGAAGAAGAAATTAGTGATGCTGACTACGATCATGCTAAAAATGTATGGGAGCTGTTTAATGTGAGAAACCTGGGAGAGTACAGCGATCTCTACTTAACTTCGGATGTACTTCTCCTAGCTGATGTCTTTGAGACGTTCAGAGAGCAAACCCTCAAAACACACAAAGTTGATCCTGCACATTATTTTACCTCTCCAGGTCTTACATGGGACGCCATGTTACTGTATACTGGAATTAAGCTGGAACTGTTACAGGATTATGATCAATTACTCATGGTGGAATCTGGTATAAGAGGAGGTTTATGTCAAGTTTCCCATCGGTATGCAGAGGCTAATAACACAAATATGGAGAAGTTTGATCCGTCGAGACCAACCCAATTTATCACATATGACGACGCTAATAACCAATATGGGTGGGCAATGTGTCACGCTCTCCCTTATGGTGGATTTGAGTGGGTATCGCCTGAAAAAATTGACTTAGAAAGACTACAAGAAGATGATCCTTACGGCTACATATTAGAAGTCGACATCGAGTATCCTGCAGAACTTCACGATCTACACAACGATCTACCTTTCCTGCCAGAGTGTATGAAACCATTGGAATCATCTACAAAGAAACTGATACCTCATCTAGGACCTCGAAAGAAGTATGTAGTGCATTACAAGGCTTTGAAGCAAGCTCTTGATCATGGACTACGGTTAACAAAAATCCATCGTGTGCTACAATTCCAACAGTCTCGATGGTTAAAACCGTATGTGGAATTTAACAACAGACTACGACAACAAGCTGGAAATGATTTTGAGAAGGATCTCTACAAATTGTTCAACAATGCTATGTTCGGAAAAACTATGGAGAACCTGCGTAATCGTATGGATATACGACTGGTGACCAATGAAAAAACTCTAGAGAAGCTGATCGCCAAGCCTACGTTTATCGACAGGACGATATATGCTGATAATCTAGCTGCAGTACATATGTCCTCCCGACAGATTGTAATCAACAAGCCTATATACATCGGTATGAGTGTGTTGGATATCTCCAAGACATTAATGTACCGGTATCACTATGATGTGTTGTTACCGTATTATGGAGCTGAAAACCTGAAGCTTATGTATATGGACACTGATTCGTTCATTCATCGTGTTACAACTGAAGATGTGTACCAGGATAAGCTACGTTTTCTTGAGCACCTAGATACTGCTGATTATCCTACAAGCCATATATGCTATTCACCTCTAAACAAGAAGGTACTTGGGAAATTTAAAGATGAGGCTAATGGTAAAATCATTCAACGCTTTGTAGGGCTACGACCTAAAATGTATGCCCTAGATATCGACGGTTCAATGATAAAAAAGATTAAAGGTATAAAACGTAGCGCTATTAAGCAGTACGTCACGTTCGAGAGCTATACTGACTGCCTTAAAACCGGAGAAATTACCAGAACGCCCATGAATCTGATCCTGTCGCGACAGCATGCTCTTGCCACAGTACAAGTGAATAAAATTACATTGACACCATACGACGATAAAAGAATTATTGCTGAGGACGGAATAACGACATACGCCTATGGACATTATAGCATTACAAGTAGTGTATAAGAGAATTTAAGTTGAATATGAAGATTTTCTCGCGAGTCTACAATCTTAAAAAATGAAGGTTATCCGTGTGCTGTATATGCAGCTAGCTGACGTCCGATGAAGAAAGAAGAAGATGGAAGGGAAGGTGGTAACCCTGCCATTAGGAGCGATCCTAGTGCTAGTCTCAAGCCTAGATAAAAGGGGAGAGACATCTACAAGGAACTAAAATAAAGGTATGTTGACGTAAACTTTTCAATTAAAACTCTCGAATAATAAAGCCTGAATAAAACATTGCAATTTCACTAAAAGAAAGTTGAGGTTATCTTTGGTTAGCCAGATTAGGTTAGTCGATGACCGAGTAGAATAGATGCTGAGAGGAACGTTTAGGATTGGTCGGGTTAATCTGGGCTAGGCTCTCGTACTTATTGTCTAAGTTATGAAGGATGAATTAGTTTAGATTGACTTAGCAATAGATTGGTTACGTGTTGTTCTTACGTTTTGTTACTTGGTTACATGCTTGGTACGTGTTGTTACTTAGCGTGATCAGTTTGTTACATAGCGCGATTCCTTTGTTACATAGCGTGATTCCTTTGTTACATAGCGTGATTCCTTTGTTACATAGCCTGATTCCTTTGTTACATACCGTGATTCCTTTGTTACATAGCGTGATTCCTTTGTTACATAGCGCGATTCCTTTGTTACATAGCACGATTCCTTTGTTACATAGCGCGATTCCTTTGTTACATAGCGTGATTCCTTTGTTACATAGCGTGATTCCTTTGTTACATAGCATGATTCCTTTGTTACATAGCGTGATTCCTTTGTTACATAGCGTGATCATGTTGTTACATAGCGTGATTCCTTTGTTACATAGCGTGATTCCTTTGTTATATAGCGTGATTCCTTTGTTACATAGCGTGATTCCTTTGTTACATAGCGTGATTCCTTTGTTACATAGCGTGATTCCTTTGTTACATAACGTGATTCCTTTGTTACATAGCGTGAATCCTTTGTTACATTGCGTGATCATGTTGTTACATAGCGTGATTCCTTTGTTACGTGGTGTTACGTCTCGACACGTGGTTACCTCTCCTCGGTTCGCTATCTCGCTCATATAAAACGCCATATTCTAGCCTTCAAGTCCTGTTTAGTATAACATCTTTCCTTGTATTCCCTATCTCTCTCGTATAAAGCATATCCCTCCCTCCTTTAGCATCTGACTAGCCCAGCATCAGCCCTGGTATTCCCTATCTCTCCCCTATAAACGTATTTTCCTCCTTGAACTGTCGCATCTACCCTCGTTTTCCCTATCCCTCCCCATATAAACGCAAAAGTAGCCCCGCTTCTGTCTATCATACCGCCTGCCTCCGTTCTCCATATATTCCTCATATAATCGTATACCGTACTCCTTAACCTCTGACTGCACTAGCACCTCCCCTCGCATGCCCTATCTCTGTCGTATAAAGCATATCTCTCCCTCCTTCAGTCCCTGCTCTACCTCAGAACTCTCCTCGTTTTCCCTATCTCTCCCATATAAACGCATTTTTTCCTCCTTGAAGGTTCTCTCACCCTAGCATATACCCTCGTTTTCCTCGTCTCTCCATATAAAAAGCCATACTCTACCCTTCAAACCCTGAATAGTCTAGTACCTCTCCACGCATCCCCTATCTCTCCTGTATATATGTTCATATTCTCCCTGCTTCAGCATCTGTCTATCCTAGCATCTGTTCACGTTCTCCCTATCTTTCCCATATAAATGCATATTCCATATCTCAAATCCTATCTAGTCTAACACTTCTCTTCGTATTCCACGTATCTCTCATATAAAGCACATCCTCATTCCTTCAACCTCTATCTAGCCTAGCATCGATCCTCGTAGTCCCTATCTTCGCCATATAAACGCATTTTCCTCCGTGAACCACCGCATATACCCTCGTTTTCCCTATCCTTTCCCATATAAACGCAAAAAGTGGCCCAGGTCTGTCCTATATACCCTACTGATAGATAACTGAAACTTTCCCTTCGGAAAGGGCTTCGATCGCAGAAATATCAAAAATGTTACTAACATGTTATTCAGCTCCATACTTATGATCATTGAAAATTATTTGAAATCTGATATTCTCGAAACGTTACCTTTTCCTAAAGGTATTGAGGGAAGGTTGCTTGTGTTCTGCAACAGATTCTCAACGGTTGGAATAAGAGCACTCATCGTTAATGCTTGGAGCTCGTATCGCACCTGTTGCGCCTCTTGTTACTAAAAGCTGCTGCAAACCTACAAACAGTTGCACTCGAGATACACGTCTTATAACAGTTAAAAAGCTTACTCTTGTAGTATGCACGTTATTTTCCATACGGTCAATTATGATGGAGACGTCCAGTTCTTACTACAGTAATTATACAACATAACTTTTTTTCCCGTTTTTCTTTTACTGTTTCATTTGTATAAGTCCGCTTTAACTTCTTTGGTTATATCCAGTTCTTTGACTTCTCGTTGTCTGCAGGTTCTGGGTTTTAATCATTACTAACCTGAAACACACTCACATTGTTACTTTCAGTCTGTGCGGAGGGTAAGGAAAGCTTATTAAAGAAGAAGTCCCCTGCCCCATTCCGGAATGGAACCCGGAACCTCTGGTTTGGGAAGCCAGAACGTTGAACACTCGACTACAGAGGCAGTCAGTATAATATTATTGGACTTGTTAGCGATTGATATTGTTTTTCTTAAATATATATATATGTATATATATATATATAACAATTTAATATTTGGCACAACGAAAATTACCAGGCAGTATTTAATGAAAGTCGCGCATTAAAAACTGGAGCCATTTAGTTCTCATTTAGCTGCCTTACCCTAAGGTGTGTGGATGAATTTTTAAACCTCATGACGATTTAGTTAACTGTATTTACCTCCCGCGTATTCTTTATCAACTTATCATCTATTATTGGCGCAACAGTTCTAGACTTGTGAAAATCTTAATGAGAGCTATGAAGCGAGTTGCTTACCAGATGAGGAAGTGACCGGTCGTCTGCATGCTGCAGGAGTGCGTGGGACAGTCATTGTCAAATATCCGCAAACCGGTTATGCACTGCGCTGCGCTGATAAACTTAGTTATATACAGTATATTAAAATCCACGCTGTAAAAAGCGCTTAATATAAAAAACACTGTCAATCATTGCCTCCAATTCTTCCACACCTACCAACCCTTCCTCTTCTGCGAAATCACTCACATTATTGCCGTCATCACTGCTGTCACTACTTTCTGCACCATTATCCTGAATGAGAATTATTTCTATTTGATTTTCTGCAATTCCGTATTTTTCGGAATAATGATTCTTAATTTATTCAGCATGTCGCCATACATTTTCCCATTCTGGCCTTCCAATTTCAGCAAATTGCTGGCGTTATAACTGCTCCACATATTTTAATTTAAAAGTGATATTTCTGCATGCCACCCATTTTTTTATATCAGCCCAGATTAATTCGATTGGGTTTAGATCTGGGCGATACGATGACAGTCTAAGAACATTATGGCGATGTTGTATTACTATCTGGTCATATATGTATGACTTCTGAAGCTGTTTGTTGGCTTTAATTAAGTTATATAGCTTTGGTTTACTCATGCTTTCATCTAAAGATTTATTATGTCTAAGTAACCAAGCTCTCATTTCTTCTTTCAAGGAAGTTGAGGTAGGTGGTTTGTGAATTTGAGTGTTGACGCATTGTGAAGCATTGTCGATGACCAGAACAGACCCAGCAGGCATATTAGGTATCAACATGGCGTTGATTCACTTCTTGTAATTTTCTGTATTCATTTCTTGATGAAAATCTCCTGTTGTTTGTTGCTACTTGTAAAAGAAGGGCATTTGGAACGAAGCCGATCTTTCCAACAGCATGAACGATAATAAGCATTTGCCCTTTGGCAACAGGTGCCTACAAACCTAATTCGTTATCGTCACTCCAACTTTTAGGTACTGTATGACTGCTGTGTATGTGTGACTCATCTTCATACACTGTAGTATTTTTCTGAAATTTGTAGCACCACCTTGAAAATTGATGCTGATATAAGTACACACTGATATAAGTACATATAAAATTATAGTCATTTGGAAAGGTAGAATCAGACTGAAAAATTCAATGCCATAGCCCGGATTTGAACCACGGATCTTAGTTTCCGTACCGTTGCTCTAACCGACTAAGCTATCATGGCAAAACATTTAATTTATATTTTTATTTTTTTTAATTTTTTATTATGATTTATTTATTTATTTTGCTTTTCTGTTAGAGCCCTTCTATTTGATTTCGGTTTCTTCCACTTGAACCCTAAATCTTTAATATATTTTCTGAGATTTGTAGGACCACCTTGAAAGTTTCTGCTGTCTTTCAGCTTGATGAGCAATCTGCTTATTGTTAGCACAGTTTTTTCTTCCACATAGGAATTGTGAATCGTGCGCCGAATGACGCATTCGAAATCGTCTATTTCTGTAATGCGTTTAGGGACCTTATGTTTCTATCCAGGTGTGTCAAATGGTACTCTTTCATCCATATGTTTTGTTTTTCTTTCTTATGTTTGAGAACTCTGGAAACGGAACTCGGTGAAACACCAGTTGCATTGACTACTCTTTCTTTCACTCTCTTAAGGGTTTTGTGGAACTCGAATGAACATATATTTTCTTCCTTCATCTCTGCTTCTTGCTTCATGAAGTCGAGGACATTTGCAATTATTTCCCTACTTTGACTACGTAACACCTTACCACTTAATTTTGAAAACGTAGGAGCCATGGTTATAAATATAACAAATATAAAATAAGTATTATTTAGATACTGCTCTCTTTAAAACTACAACCAGATGCAGACACTTTCTATGCAGTCTGTATGTGTTACGCACTGTGAGTAAGCAAAGGTATTATATCGCCTTTGTTGAGTAAGCTAAACATAAACCATTCCTAGGCTCGGCAGCTGGGGTGGCAATCAAGGTCACGATTCCAGAAGTTTTGCGCGAGTTATAGAAGATGTTTATGTTGAAGACTTTCTTCCATCCCTTATAGCTAATGTTCCCTGCTATTCCTAATAACGGATGAAATATCCCGTGATATTCAAGCAAATAGCTGACAGATCTATATGTGGTTTCGTTTTGGCGGCAAAACAATTAAAGGAATGCTCGAGTAATTTTTACTTTCTCTACTACGTATAGTAAGTAGGGGAAGTATTGTATTCCACCCGAAAATTCGATACCGATATTTCACCGGAAATATATGTTTTGAGACCCCCTGATACAAAAAAAGCATTTTTGGAAACATGTCCGTGTGTGTGCCTGTGTGTGTGTGTGTGTGTGTGTGTGTGTGTGTGTCTGTGTCTGTCTGTGTGTCTTTGAACAGCATAACTCAGAAACGAACAGTCGGATAAACACCAAACTTGGTATTTAGGTTCAGTATCTTCCAGAGATGCGACACGAACGTTTTCAAGAAAATCCCCCACCCCGACTACCCTTTACATGGAACATTTTTCGAAAATTTTAATTTTCTCAAAAATGGCTCTAACGATTTTGATTAAAATATCATATGTTTAAGACACCTTCATGACAAATAAAATGTATATCTTGAATTTTCTGGGAATGTCTCCAAAAGTATTCTTCATTGTGAACGACTTTTGCATAACTGGTAAACCATAAGAGATAGACAAAATTTTACTGCAAAAAATGTAGATCGCGTTAAAATACACAATTTATGTCATATACATTTTTTTGTTGAGTGAACCATTTTCGAGATATTGCTTGTTATTCCCTTAAATTTTTCAATACTTATTTTCTCAAATGGGAATTCGTTATTCATTTTTTTGTCTTGGATATGCAAAGAGCATTAATCTGTGTCAAAGAGAATGGTGCTGCACCTAGCAACCAGCTATTAAGAGATATGTATGTGCTTAAAGGCTACTGTATTTCTATATTGCCCTTGCAAATACAAAACAAGGAGAACTTAGTAGCCCTTAAGCCATAGTAAAATATTTTTAGAACTGGTCACTATGTTTAAAATATAATTCTCTTTGCATGTCAAAAGATCGTTTCTGCAAATGGTTATCTCGATTAATATGAAATAAATGGAGAATAAGAGTTTGTAAAAATAGTTTGTACAAGTGTAGAGAAAGTCATGTGAGTGTAACACATCAGATTCTTACTTTATAACACCCACTTATAGTAGGTAAAGGAGGCGTTGCATTCCAACCAACAATTCGATGTTGATATTTGAGCCGAAATACATGTTTTGAGGTCTCTTCAATCCAATAAAGAGCTTTTATACATCCTCTGCTTTTTACCTATAATAAGTAGAAACGAAGAATTTACCGGAGGAAGGTACAATTTTGAGGCTCCCTGAATTCAAATTAAGTATTTTTTGAAAGAGTTCCGCGTGTGTGTGAACAGCATAGCTCAAGCTTCGATAAATATAAAACTTGCTAATTGTGCTACACGACCACAAAATATCCCTACATAGAAAACTTTACATGGAAAAGCTTTTGATATTTTTCATTTTCTCGAACATGTTCTTAACGATTTGGATTAAAATACCACACATTTAGGGTATTTTTATGAGAATAAAATTTATATTATCTTGAATTTTCTGGGAACAGCCTGGAAAGTCATGTTTATTTACAACGAATTTTGTATAATTTTGTATAACGGATATACCATAAGAGTTAGACGAAAACTGTAGATCACTTTAATACTCGCGATTTATTGGAAATAAGTCTTATTGTGGTATCAGCCATTCCCAAGATATCCCTTATTATTGTTTCGAATTTTCGATACTTTTATTTCATTTTTAATGCTAGCAATTCCTTGCAATACCAGGAATTTCAAGGCCAGTATATAGCGACTAGTTTTTAAACATTTGGCTATCTCTATCAGCCAAGTTAATTAAGCAAACGTTTATCTCCATTAACTTGAAGTAGATGGTAGTAGCGTTCTTACTGCATACGACATCACACTGATGAAATGATATTTGAGAAAGGAACGTTCCAGGTCTAAGATTAGGGTACATTCACGGCATTTGCCGGTTATGAGGACTGTGGAAGAAACCTCATTAGGGGAGGACGGCCCTGTCAGGATTTGAAAAGCGACCCTTGACATTACCGCGGAGGAATATCACTCGGTGCTGAAATAGATAAAACAATAAGCTTTTGCGAGAATATAAAGATAAACGATAGTGGGCAGAGAAAGTCATATGTATGTAACATCAGGTTTTTAGAAAGTCTGCGCGCGCAAGTGTGTATATGAGCCTATGTCTGTGTGTCGGTGAACGGCATAAGTCATAAACAAACATTCAGATAAATACTAAAATTGATACTTTAGTTCAGGTTCTTCCAGGGATGTGATACAAAAATTTTCAATCAATCCCCCACCCAAACCTCCCTGTATATGGTCATTTTCCGTTATTTTTTATTTTCGCAAAAATGATTCTAACGATTTTAATTATAAACGATATTTAAAGAACTTACAAAATGTATACAGAATGCAGCAAAATAGTGGGTCAAACTTCAGGTATGGATTCCTCATATGTAGATAAAAAGGGTATCATCATCTTGAATCCGGAAATGCCTGGTTGCCGCCCTACAAAAGGTTACAAGCAAGATGATACTCAGGGCCACAATGTCGAAATTTACATGTGTTTCAGGTTCTGCTGTGTGTCGAGAGTTGTAACGGTGTACTCCCATGAAGAATACACCTTTCATTTACGGTTTGGCAGGTAAATGTCGTCTTTCTGTTGTGATTTATGTTTTAGGGCGCTCAACTACAAGTTCATTAGCGCCATTTTTCTGTTGCGAGAAAACATACTTGAAATGATACGTGTCAATGTTTCGGCAGATGGAAATAGTTGAATGCCTCGCCGACAGCGCCACATTACCGTTGATGGAAGATATACCGCTTGCTGTTCGTCAAACATACTCCATACATGATGGTGCTCTTCCACATTACAGTGTGGATGTGTACATCTTAATGCAGCATGTCGTCCTCCGTGGACTAGTGGTACCGTGCTAGCCTCTAGTTCCCAAGGTCGCGGGTTCAAACCCGGCGGAGGGCGATGGATTTTTTCGGGCGTAAAAATCGTTAGCACGGCTTCCTTCGGAAGGGAAGTAAAGCCGGTGGTCCCGTGTCGTAGATTTACGGCACGTAAAAGAACCTCAAGCCTGATAAAGAGGCCTCTGAGCAAAATTACAGGTGTTTCACGCCCAATATAGAATGGGACGCTAAGAACCATAGTAGTTAAAGAGCGTCCATAAATAAAACTCAAATTTTACAAAATTTTTAATGCAGCATTTCCTGGCCGATGGATAGCGCTAGGTGGACCAATTACTTGCTCTCTACGCTCACCAGATGTCAACCCAAAAGAAAAGTGGGGGACTTTAAGTGGCTTGTGTATTTGACTATGGTGAAGTCTGCAACATTGTCGGGCAAGGCGTACTATGACAGGAATAAAGAAATATGTCCGGATGTCAGTACGACGATGAACTGCAGCTTGTATTCAGGTAGAAGATGGACATTTCGAAACTTCCTGTAAATAAATGCGCACAGACAGAAACTAATATCTAATTTTTGCAGTACACATTGTAACCCTTTAGCGTGTCGTTGCAATTTCGTACCCATGTTCAAATAAACATTTTTTCTCTATATTTAAAGTATCCATACCTGAAGTTTAGCCCACTATTTTTAATATGCTGTACATTGAACTCTCTGCGAATGGCCTGCATTACTCGAATAAATTTGGTAAAACCGGTAAACCATAAAATATAGGTAAAACTCATTATACGAAAAATGTAGATCTTCTTAAAATACACATTTTCTTTCAAATATTTTTGCGGCATTACCTAATTTTTTAGATATTAGTTGTTATTGGTTTGAAATGTTCCATACTTTGTCATTTCCTGTAATGCTGTCACGTAATGTCATGGAAAGAATATGGAATTCCAAAGCCAGGATAATATAGAGATGCGCTATATCACCGCTCCACAACTTTAGTTGCTACTTTTGTGGAATTTCCCCAGAAACCGCGGGATGATGTAGTTGATGGGGGTAGATTCCTGTACCTGAGAACATGTGGGCCGTACTGAAAGAGTGATCAGCTCATACCAGGAAAGAGTGCTGATGGATGTGTGGCAATGTGTAGATGAAATCAATGTTGTGAACGATCTCTACAGGGTACTAGGCGAAACCTCTAGTATTTGGTCTTCTCAGCATAATCAGAGCTCGGTGCTGGGCGATCTACGCATATTTCCCCGGTACTCGTGAGACCTTTATGTAAATACTTAAAGTAAAAATCTGATGTGATACATTCACATGACTTTCTCTACCCTCTATTGTTTATTAGTGAGTATACAAACTATTCTTACTAAAGCTTATTTTTATACATACTGCGTTTTATTCCAAATAAACCTTTACAGAAACAGCTACATTACACATTTCATTATAGACACAAAGACAACAGCGATAGTCAAGTGTTTAACAACTGGACGCTATATGCTGGCCTTAAAATTCCATACATTCATTAAAATTCATGACATCGCGAGAAACAACTGGATGTATAAAGGACTTTAAGAATTACCAAGAAATGAACAATTCGAACCTTAATAACTGATATCCCAGAAATGTCTTATGGCTCAAAAGACTTATTTAAAATAAATTGTGTGTTTTAAAGAGATTTACATTTTTTGTATGGTACATTTTCGTCTATTGCTTGACGTTAACCATTTATACAGGGTTATACAAAATTCCCTCCGAAAGAAGAGGACTTCATTGGCTATTCCCTGGAAATTCAAGATTGTAACGGGAACGTTTTCCATAAAATAATCACTAATATTGTAAACTAACTATAAAGAGGTATGAAATAACAAGGAACAGAATTCTGGAGAGTTTTGCGAGGGACAACTTCTCCCCTTGTTAGGGTTCAGTGACGATCAGGCGAGGGTGAGCTGTCTTTTGTATTTAGCTGAATAAAGCATGTCAAGGACGGGGTTGTTGTCCCAAACGCTACGGAAAATACATATGTGGTAGAGAAAGCCAACGAATACAATTTTAAAGTAACCAATAGAATTTAAACAAAAATAAACCGCAAGAGATACACAACATTTTACTACACAAAAATGTAGATCTCGTTGAAGCACACAATATATGCCATAAAAAATTTTTTTGTAAACAGAACCATTTTCGTGATATTCCTTGTTATTTCCTTGGATTTTCCAATACTTACACTTTTTCTCAACTGAGAATTCGTTGTTCCTTTTTTATGTTCTTGACATGCAAAGAGAATAACATTTTACACATAGCGACCAGTGCTAAAATATTTGACTATCGCTTACGGCGTACTATGTTCCCCTTGTTTTGTATTTACAAGGGCAATTTAGAAATACAGTAGCCTTTAAGCATAGACATATCTCTTAATAGCTGGTTGCTATGTGCAGCACCATTCTCTTTGCCACAGATTAATACTCTTTGCATATCCAAGACGAATAAAAATGAATAACGAATTCCCATTTGAGAAAAAGTATAAGTATTGGAAAATTTAAGGGAATAACAAGCAATATCTCGAAAATGGTTCACTCAACAAAATAAAAAAAATGTATATGACATACATTGTTTATTTTAACGCTATCTACATTTCTTGTGTAGTAAAATTTTGTCTATCTCTTATGGTTTACCAATTATGCAAAAGTCGTTCAAAATGAAGAATACTTTTAGAAACATTCCCAGAAAATTCAAGATATACAATTCATTTGCCATAAAAATGTCTTAAAATTATGGTATTTTATTCAAAATCGTTATAGCCATTTTTGACAAAATTAAAATTTTCGAAAAATGTTCCATGTGAAGGGTAATCTGGGATTGGGAGATTTACTTGAAAACATTCGTGTCGCATCTCTGGAAGATACTGAACCTAAATACCAAGTTTGGTGTTTATGCGACTGTTCGTTTCTTAGTTATGCTGTTCACAGACTCACACACACACACACACACACACACACAAACAGACGGACACACACACGGACGTTTCCAAAAATGCTTTGTATGCATTCAGTGCACCTCAAAACATGTATTTCCTGTGAAATCTCGGTATCGAATTTTTGGGTGGAATGCAATACTTCCGCTACTTACTATACGTAGTAGAGAAAATTAAAAAGGAATGATAGAAACCCTCCACTTGAGGGAGACCTTTCATCAGAAAAACAAATGGGCAAATCTGTGTCATCTATGAACAGAGTACACCCGGACAAGAAAAGTGGCAAGAAAAATAAAAGAGAAGGCCAGCGACTGGGAGATGCCCCATTACACAGACTATCAATCTGAAAAATCGACTTGAACTTTACTTCACCATGTAGTGCGTTCTATGAAGAAGTCGCTGGCAACCACTAGCGCACTTCTCAGTGTAGAAGATGCCTTTATTAAGACATGTTGTGAAGTAGTTATGACGAGCCTTCAAGAGCACGATGTACACCGATAATGTGCAGGTGGATACATTTCATATTATCCTATGTTGAGCGTCTCCGGGGAGACACTTGGTCTATCTGCTGCCAGCAGGGAGGATCCTATCATCCATGCTTTGCAATCTGACGGTATGATTTGTGTTTAAGGGCGCTCAACTTCAAGGTCATTAATGCCTAACCTGACAGTGGATGCACTATTGTGGCAACTCAATGAAGCCTGTTTTCATACCATTGATATTGCTACGGAAATTTCCTAGTATATTCTTTCAACCTGCACACAGATAAGCTGAGACAGAACAAAAATTTCTGTCAATCCAAGCAAAACAATGTTAATAGCCTTAACCAGAATGAGAAATACCACGACCTTAAAGGAACGTAGTCGATTTGGTAATACTACACTATATTCATCACAAGTCAAATGTCTTGATCTTCTTTTAGACAAGAAAGACCTTTTAGGTCACTTAGTTGCCAAAGCTTACAGGAACGTTTGCACTTGTGTAAATCTGTTTGGCAAGGCATGGGTATTAAAATAAACAAAGTGATGTATTGGATGTACGACATGATGATTAGACTCCTTTTCTCTTACTCTGCACTATATTTGTGGCAAAGAGTTAAATTAAGGTACTGCAAAATTGAACTTAGTAAGTTGCAAAGGGTGTTTTGATTCGCCATTACAGGGGTGTTGAGTACTACCCCATTTGCAGCTTTGTAAATGCTGTAGTAACTCGCTCCCTTACACATCTAGTCGAGACAGAGACATTTTGGTCAACCCGTAGGTTAAAGCATCAAATTGTAGTTCCCCTTGATGGGCACGTAGACCACCTCAAGCTTTCCTGAGACGAATAATTGGGATACCGACATTTTGAGAGCAAGGTTATTGTTTGACAAAACTTTCACTGTCTCTTATTCCAAACACAATGAGGTTATGTTAAGCCCGAAGAAAAGAAGGCCCAATGTGGTATACTGATGGCTCTAAAACCAGATTTGAAACGGGGGCTGAGCTCTATGGCAATGGTGCCAAGCTGCCATTTAGCTTCGGTGAGTATGTCACGGTGTTTCAAGTAGAGATATTTGCTATGTTAGCTAATAATAAGGATACGTTATAGTAATCGATATATTTTAATGCTCTCACATAGTCAGGCAGGTCTGAAACCACTTGTTGGTTTTACAATTCCGAGAGTCCATACAGCACTCTAGCTACTCACAGTTCAGTTCAGCTGAAGTGGATGACGGGACATGTGGGGAGGATTCTGGACAACAAAAGAGCAGTTGAAGCAGGGCATTGAGCAACCTTTTATTGGACCTGAACCAACACTGGGGCTGTCATCAGGGACTGATAGCTGAGAGAACATTAGAAATGCTGCAACCCATCTGTAAGATTCAGGCACTCCAATGCTCTCTTACGGAGATTGGACCGAAGCAGATCGGAGAACTGCTAAAATTAAGCTGGGAAAAGCTATGATGGGCAACGTGCCCCTTTACAAGACTTTGTACCCTTAGAGAGCACCTGCACAGAATGGGGCAGCAATTGATTCCTGCTGCAGACGGTGCCACTAGGCAGATAAGACAGCCGCCCATCTGTTGTGCGAGTGCCTAGCATTTGCTTACCAAAGAACCCTCATTTTTGGGTGCAAATTTTCAAAATAGGAGGAGCTGTCAACTATCATTGTCCAGAGTCTTATTCACTTCATTATGAACGTTAGACTCCGGATCGATGATAATAAGACGGAGGACATGCAATAGATCTGCAAAGGTCGCAGTGCAGTATCCCCACTCCATCAGACTAATAGTTTCGTGGAAGAAATATTATCAGACCGACGGCATGAGATAGATGAATGGATTTTTGAAACGCTAATTTTGGAAGAGAGGGGTGTCACACTACTGCAAGTTATGAAAATTCTGGACAAATATACATTAAATGCAAACGGTAGGCCGTTGGGAAGGTGCTTTGAAAAAAGTTAAAACTGGAAGCTAGATTTGCACATTCAAATAGATAACGAACTACGGTACTTATCGATGTAGCAGATTTCAAAAGGCATGTATTGAAATTATGCAATTTACTAATTATATAGGTTTCCAAAAATGACACATCACATCAGCGGTACTGTGGTGCAGTGAGTGGCGATGTTTGGAAACCGATGTGTCGCTATAAAGTCGCCATAAGTATGCACTCTTCATGTGATATTGAAAAAAATAGCTCATTTGTGAATATCGATGGTTACTCCGCTTTGCTGACTTATACAGACCATAAGTGTCATACAGCTGATGCTTTGTGTAGTTTGTGTCTCGGTTTATAGAGGCAAATGCCGAAAGCTGAAAAGGATACGCCCACCTTGAACAAAATGGCTGCTGGAACCTTACCAAAAAACAACGAATGCGTTCACGAGTAGTAGTAGTATTAGTAGTAGTATCACAGTCCAAATGGAGCAAGCGGATGATAGGCAGTATAACCAGGGCACGGGAAATAAACATGCGATTTGTAAACAGAATAGGTGTGGCAAAAGTGGAAGTTCCTTACCCTGGAGGGTGCGGCAGTCACCTCCTCCTGTCCGTTGCTCACGTCTTACCTTGCTGCATCCTCCATGTTGGCTCCAGATGTTCGCAGTGTGCTGGTTCTCTGCAATTTTGTCCTCGGCTAGCTGCAGTAATTTTCTTTAAAACTAGGTGGGAGCATGGACTTATCCTTGGTAAAGGAAGTGTAGACCTCGGGTCGTGGTAAAAAGGAGAAATAGACGTGCTTTGGTTACGAAAAGATGACGATGCAATTTCTTTTATTTAACTACTCCACGTAGCACACAACACTGATATTACCGCCGTTAAAATACTGTCCACCGCTGTTAAAACACGGCGCGGATATGACACGAAGTTTAAATATGCTTATTATCTCTTTACGAGTAGCGATTCATAGGTGTTTCGAAAACTGTTTTTATTCACTTTTGGCGCGATATCTCAACATCCTGCAGCATCTCTCCCTGCCTGTAGTTTTTGCAAAATGTTCCCTGACTACGTGACAAATGCCCCACACATGACAAATGCCCCACACATGACAAAATGCCAAATTGCAATGCCCCTAATTTTCTCCTAACAGATCCATTTATAGTCGCAGGCTTCTGGGGCTGCTTCCTTTCCTATTGGTCCATTTTTAGCGCCACTCGACGCGTCTCACTATTTCGTATAAACTCACAGGGATCTCATTGGTCCAAGTTTAACATAAATCGCGGTTTTTCCTAAATTTACCGTTAAGCTAGCTGTCTCTCTCACTTGGCCACGGCGAATTATCGAATAATAGGACAAAGACTTTACACCCTCGCTGTATGAACAATGGCCCTGCGACCAGAGAGACATCGTAAAACTGGATTTTCTGCCTTCGAAGACACTGTTCCTGTAGCGAAAACATTACGTCGTGGACAGTATTTTAACATTACGCTTAAATTATTTACATTAAACCGTTTATAACTCTTCTAATATTACTAACCTAGATACATACATAACGCTAAATCACCCTTCTTAAACTATACAATCAGTATAAGAAAAAGATATGCACATAGTATGATTTAACATCAATAAAAATTAATTAATAAATTATCTATAATTACAGTTCTCTGGCTCGGCCTAGAGTTGCCGTTTCAAGGGAAACAAAAACGACTCAGTATTCGCAGATAGCAAATAGGGTTCTGACGAGAACAGCAATATGGAAATGCAGCACATGACGCAGGTAGTGGAGACTAGTATGGTGCGAGAGGACGAGGCACAAATGTGCAGTGGCTGCGTTGAGTGAAACGCTTGCCAGGGTACCGAAAGAGGAAGTGCAAGCGCTATATCGATCGTTAGGCGGAAGTGATACGGAAATTAAACCATATGTATATGGTATAATAGTTAGCTTCATGAATATAAGCAAAAGGATCGTTTCATTGGCGAAAGAAGAGTCGCCGACATGGAATTGGAAGTCCAAAATCCCTGTAGTACTGTAGAAAAATAATAATAATTTCGTGAGTATATGGCACTACCTCAGTTCCTAGATTGTTTTAATTGTATTACTCTTTCAAGTCTGCGACTATATGCATGAGTGGCCTGAAAAGCAGATCAAGGAAACTTTGGTAAGGGATTTTGTTTGCTATATTGACATTGATTTTTCTGTTTCTCCAGGAGAATAACGAACATTACTGTTATATCCTTAGATCTCAACGATATAACCAAATTTCTAATGTTGGGGATGCACAACGCGTAATAGCGGTAGTTTATGACTCGGCATACGGGATTGAACTAGCAGAAAAGCATGTTGGTGGCAGAAGTACCTCCTTATTTAACGTAAAATAATATGCTTATGTATTATGTATATTTTCACTCTGGGTCCAGTAAAGGAAAGAATCACGAAGCTCTTCTCACTGCAGAATAAGCATTTTTTGTACCATAAGTATCATAAATTATGTCCCCAGTACTAAACACCAGAAAGACCAGTATTATGAATAATACATTTTAGACCGTATATACAAATCTTTGGTCTACAGGAAGCTTGAAAACATTTGTCGGCCAACTCGGTTTAATATGTATCGCCATAACACCGTTTCGTTGTAAACTGATTTAACTTCAATGAGACGACGAAGCAAAAGGTACAGACCGGTGTGAGCAGTGCCATTTAGTGGCCATCATTCCTTACCCATGAAGATAGTTCAAACCGCTAGAATGCCAACAATGTGGAGGAATCACGAGAAAGTTAACAATACGCTACTTCAAGATATACTAAGTTGCCCCAAACGCAGACAGCTTCAACAAATTCCATCATTAGCTATACACCTTTTTAGCGGCGGGCCATCAGAAGACTAATATTAGACAACCACTGTATTATTATTATTATTATTATTATTATTATTATTATTATCATCATCATCATGATTTGCTAAATTGCTTATATGAACAACGTAGCAGTCAAGATGTGTAAATCAATTTTCTGCAAGAGAGGAGATTATGCTGTGTTCAGGAGGAGCTCCATCGCGGGACGCAACTTCGTACAACGCAATATCTGTTTCGAGATGAAAGGTCTCTTTTCACTCTTTCATTTAACGTCAGAAAAACACTGAACGGAAATAAATATCCCACTTGGGCTCTTCTGCAGGAGACATAGGAACAATGAGCACCAAAGCCATGAGCGAAACATTTGGCGCAGTGGAAGACGACCCTGTACAGGAATAATATATTTTCGTTATTTCACGCAGCAACTATCTCCTGATGCAAATATCTCCTTAAACCAAGACATAACAACTGCAGAATGAAGGGCAACCTTAGCAAACGCAGCCTGGCCCTTGAGCAGATGGAATCTTCTTTTACAAAGCAAACGCGAATACTGTAAAATATCCCTTACTTGGGGTATGTTGGAGTCGCAGCAACACAAGAGCACACTGGCAGCTTTTAAGGACAGTTGCAACGGTGCTAAAGGAGCTTTGCCCTTTTGAACGCATATTATATGTCGTTTATAAAAGCCCTGGTAAATACGCTGATGTGCAAAACCTAAGGACGAGATGGGTAAAGTAACATAACAAATGAACTACTTGGTGGAAGTAGATGAAGAAGCGGGAGCATGTTGTCAGAGGTCTCTCACACGTAGACAGAAAGCTGGACGTCACATGGCGTGAGTGTAGCAAGCCTATAGTGCCAAATTGGTGTGCTCCCGCAACACGGGGCAGTTGACGTAACAGGACAAGGCGGTGTGTGGCAATTAGCGAGCTGTTACGGTGCACTGTAGTGGTGTTCTTCATTGCAACATGCCCGTAGACATTATCTCGATGACTTCACATGTGGAAGAATCATCGGGAAACTGGAAGAAGGGCAAAGTGTGACGAGTGTTGCTCAGGAGTTTGGAATTGCTCACAGCATTTTTCACGTGCATGGGGAACCTTCCAAACCAAAGGCACTGCTGTCCCAAGGAGAGGTGGTGGTCCACCACGCTCAACTACAGCAGCAGATGACCGCTACATTGTGCAACAGGCAAGAAGGGATCCACGCCAAACAGCGGGTGCAATTGTAACCACATTTAACAGGACAGCTAGGCACGCAATCTCACGACGCACAGTGGTACGGCGACTACACGGAGGTGGTCTCTTTGCCCGACGGCCAGTACGTTGTGTTCCATTGGCATCCGCACAACGAAGGCACCGTTTACGATGTTCCCAAAAGCATCAAAATTGGATCAACGAGTAATGGGGTTACGTGCTCTTCTCGGATGAGAGCAGATTCAGTCTAAGTAGTGATTTTCGACGTACCCTCATCTGGCGAGAGGTGGGAACATGTAATGAACCCAGAAACATCCTTGAGCATGATCGTTTTGGTGGTCCGGATGTTATGGTTTGGGGAGGCATAATGTTGCATGGGTGCACCGACCTCCAAATCTTTGAACACGGTACGCTCACTGGTCAACGTTATTGTGATACTGTACTCCTTCCCCATGTGCATCTTTTCAGGGGTGCAGTTCGACCCTGACTTCATTTTTATGGATGACAACGCGGGTCCGCATCGAACTCTTGGAGGAACTCTTGGAACGAGTGGATATTCAGCGAATAGACTGGCCTGCCCGTTCCCCCGATTTAAATCGCATCGAACACGTGTGGGATGCTTTGGGGAGACGCATTGCTGCACATTCACATGCACCAACGACCATCCAACAGTTGTCAACAGCGCTGGTGGAGGAATGGAACGCCCTACCACAAGAACTGCTTACCAATCTTGTGGCCAGCATGGGAGCACGATGCAGAGCATGTATTGGTGTCCGTGGTGATCATACACCCTTTTAAGCACACGTATCTGTTTCTGTAAATCTAGAGAGCCATCACATGTCGTATTGACTTTGGTGTAGCTTATGGTCTATGAATAAAAGTGGTATTTCTGTTCGTCTCATTGCACATTTCGTTTGGTTGCCTGTTCCCTCTATGTATGTTCAAGTTTAATCGATCTATGCTACTTGGCAGCGTCACAGCATGCGAAGATTACTTTCGTCCTTAGGTTTTGCACACCAGTGTAGTATGCTTGACGTAGGATCCTGGCAATAGGACCTCTTGACATTATGGTGGACTTGACTACGCATGTTTACATGACATAAGTCGTCGTAATTACATGTAAGTGGAATTCCAAGATGGCGACATTACTTTGGATTCACATTTTATGGCCTCTTTCAAGAGAATAAACCATGGATACCTGTGGGATGTCGGAAGCACTTTGGCTTTTCACTGCCAGTTCAAAGTTTGATAAAACCTATCAATGGAGATGCTCACTCAAGAGTCCAAGTTTACAGGCAAATGGTATTTACTGCACAATCGATTAGGCTCTATGTCCCTATCAATGATAATGTATACTTTGTGCATATAACTATTAATAAGAGGAATAACCAGGTCGCTCTCATACAATAGAGATATCTTAAGTTTCGAAAGAGCCGATGACTTCATATTGTTTCCTGATACGTTTTCTCCCTTTAAAAGAATACCAGAAATCATCCAGAGCGCTGATAAACCACAGCAAATTGCTACTGCTACCGCTGAATAACGGGCATAGCAAGATTTACTAGCAGCAGCTCTCTAAAGACATTAGATCTCACTTTTACCCCGAGGTGCTAATTGAACAGAATTCGAGGCGAATTGTACCTATATTATTTACCTTATGAATCCATAGTTGATACGGAACCTAAGCTTTGTGAAACTATCTAGCAAATGAATATCTGGTATGCGACACAGGTAGTACCGATATTACCTGGAATTTTACAGCAGCTGGAAAGAGCGATTGTTTGCTATATTTGGAGGCATCAGTTCTACAAATCGCTCAACTTCAGTGATCCCAGATGGTTACGGAAATTGGTTTGAATCTCGTATATTTGAATATCAAACTTCGGGTATTAGTATTGTGTTCCACGCTGGTATAATTTACGGAAAAAGAACTAGTCAGGTTGTATGTTTTTTACACACCTGATTGACTCACCTCCTTCTCCCGAGTATCACGATAGATTTTAAAAGATTACAGGAGAATACTCTAGGGACTGGTAAGATAACTAGTATTCCAAACACCAAAACGTTATATCAGATTTTCCAATGGGCACCATGATAGTGTCCACAACTGCATTAAAATATTCTAGTTCTCCATGGGATGGAATATGGAAAGTTTTTCTTTTTAATCAATATACGATTTTTTCCACCTGGCCCTGCACAAACGCAGACTAGGAGAAGATTGGAGAAGGGAGAGAGGAAAGACCAGCGGTATTCTTCTAGCGCAGTGCAACATGAATGCTTAAAGTATGCATCGGCTGTTCTCCTACAACTAACCCAAAATCCCTCCCGAGAGATAAAGGGCTCGGTCCAGCTACTACGCATCCAGCTGAGTAGGGCCAGGAGAAAGAATATATATACCACTTGAATGGAAGGATTTCTTCTATCACTTCTTCAGCGACATAATACGCAGGGAGTCAAAGCAATTTAACCTCAGTAAGGGTATAAGTGTTATGTTGGAATGGACATTCGACTCACAGAATAACAACCGGTATAAACATAAGGGAGATCGGTGTTGAACAAAACAACAGCACCCGTTTCGAACATCGGAACTATCTACACACTATTTTCTTGGAATTTCTAGTAAGGAATGTGGTTGATGTATCGGTTTAATAGACAAATTACCGGAAAAAATTCCATATGGAATGACCTTAATGGAGAGTTGAGTCTATAAAATTCAAAATCCCTTAGAACGTAGCCCCCCCCCAAAAGCACACAGAAACTGATTCTATACTTTATAGTCCCTGTGGCGCACGCGATTTAACAGTACTGAATCAAGTTCCGTCCGTATATTGTGACGTATGCAGAGATTATAGAGCATACGTCACTCTGGTCACCGGGATTCGAGATGGCAGTTAGTTTGGAGTAGGGAGAACTAGAATCTTTAGGAGAGGATGAGTTTGTTTGGCTTCCCTGACGCTTTGAGTAGCGTCACTTGGGACAGAGAGTCAGGGGGTGACCTTCGAGCTGTAAGGATGTGATACTGCCTTCTTCGTGCCGGCGGGCATGATGGCCTCGCTCGACAGACAAGGACTTAATGTGAGGTAATATATCATCTTTTATCCAATAAACCAGTTGCCATCTATCCCTTTAGAGTCTTATTTATGGTAAAGTAAACTCCTTCCTTCCTATATTGAGCCATGTAGTGTTTCCCTTGCCAGCATTTCATATTATTTTTGTGTTTTACTTCAGCTGCGTCCCGCGTCGTAGCCTCGCCATGTAAGAAGTTTGTTAACTTTCTCGGTTCCCTCTTGCAAGCGAGTTGCTCCCATCATTTTTGAGCATTATTTAGAAGAGGCTACGACAATTGGTGTGAGGCGCCGAGTATTGGTGGAGGGCCGGGCATAATTGAATTTGTTTTTGAGATTTTAAGCACAATAATTTTTTCTTCCCTGTGAATGTAACCATTTTGGTCCTCCACGTGGTTGCAAAAATTAAATCTGTTTCTGGCTTAAAGGATAAGGATTTCAGTGCTACAATTAGTGATTTTTATGTTCTAAATTCTTGGTTTTCTGTTTGTTGAAAACCCCGAGTTGAAATTTTAATTTTTAGTTCATTTTTGTATTTTTTTCCATTGTCTGTGGGCGTGACGCTAAAACTCCTGACTCCATTTTCCCCTTACTTTGGCTTTATTTCTACTAAATTATATTACTGTGCAAAGTTGTTCGTGCTGGTTGTTTTGAAGTATATATTTTCGTGAATTTTGAAAAGGAGATATTTGCAATTTTGAAAATGTGCTCGCCACGTGTTGGTGATGTGGGTGAAGATACTGTTTTCTGTGCTTATTAATAGTAATTCTGGAAGCTTGTAATTTATATTGCACTGATTGTGATTCCCAGCTCTTTACTATACTTTTGTGGTGCATTTCGTGTAACTTTTATGTACGCACGGATGTTATGTAACTTCTGCGTGGTCATGCATTTCATCACTAATTTTAGCTTGTGAAGCCAGTTTTTATTAGCACGTGTTCTGTGCGTTTATTTGCGTGTTTATATCAGGTCAGATGCATTTGTTTTAAAGAAAAAAAAGAGAAGGAATTTTTTGTGCATCGTACAAATTGCAAGTGTGTATTCAGCTCTTTTTGAGATAATGTCAGCGTTGGTCACAGTAGGTGTGACGTGGTTTTTTTTTAACTTCCAGTTCGAGTTTTCTCACTGAAGATATCACTTTGTTCTTTTTTTTTCTTCCATGTGTTCATTCTGTTTAAAATCTTGTTTTTTTGTCGAAGTGGCTTGCGTGTCATGCCTGTGTAAACAATCTGCTGGTATAATTTTCTGATATTTCGCCGTGGGCGCTTAATTGTATTACTTCTGATATTGGTTTTTATCTGGCTATGTTCTGATACTGCTACTTACATTCATGCGATGCTATAAGTGCTTAGTTTGGTGTAATCTGTATTTGTGATTTTCCATATTCTGTTCATTTACTGGTTGTGTTTATCTTTGTGCTGCCACAATGCCTAAGCGACGTACTACGCAGAAATCTGATGTGGTTATTGCTCCAGTTAGCGAGCATAGTGAAGTAGAATCTATTTCCAGTACTAGCACACCTGTTGTTACTCAGATGTTACCAGTGATGCCTAATCCGCCTGTGTCGGCGAGCACAATGCAGTCAGCTGTGTGTCGCCCGGTCATTGAACCCTCTAACTTTGAGAATTCCAGTAAGTCGTCGGCATATGAATTTCTGCAGAATTTTTAAATGGTCGCTGCTGCTAAGGGCTGGTCTGAGGAAATGATAATGATGATAATTTTGCTTCACCGTTGCCAAGTTTGGTTTATTTAGTTACGCAATGCATATTTTTGGGGAAAATGCTTCACAATTACTCATTTAAGTAAACGTTTCAGGAGCTACTACCAGCCTTGCCAGTATCTTCACCTAATTAGGTTTAATGTGACTCCAATATGGACTAGTACGATGTGGATGTTGATGAATCAGCTATATGTGTGTTACCAGATTTTGGAAAATTGCACTGGAATTTTGTGGTAAAAAGAATAAGAGAAAAAAAACAACCTGTAAGGATGTAAGTGCTAAAGTTTGGACGAATGAAACAGTTTCACGACTCACACAGGTATGCTAAATGTTTATTGTTTCACATACTGATGCTTAATTAAGCTTTGCTTTTCAGGAATAATGTTCTATGAATGTCTCTGCTAAATTAAAGGTGTATTACTGTTTTGGTGTAACTAAAATTTTAAATTATGTTTTGGGAATTGCAAATCATTTGTTTTTTTGTGTTATGCTGCAGGAATGTGTTTGGGTACCGTGTGCTTAATTGAGCTTTCATTTTCAGGAATGTTCTGTGACAGTATTGTTTTGAGTAATGATATGATTTTGTTTTGTTGCATTCGATGTGATTTGATTTGATTTTGGGTTTCATTATGATGCTGTGATCCTTTATTTGCAGAAAATTGTTGCATGAATAGAGTGTGTATGCGTGTGTATATTTGAGGTTATGTGATATATGTAAGATTTGCCTCGGTGGAAGTGCCAAAGTGTAACCCCGATGGCGTAGTGTGAGGTTATGTGAGATATATGAGTTGATATTTGCCTCGGTGGATGTGCGTAAGAGTAACCCCGACGGTGGTAAAGAGAGGAGAAGAGATGAGATGATGTCAGCTTCGGTGGAAGTGCTAAAGTGTAACCCCGATAGTTGTAGTATAAATGTGTTGATTTTTCAGGAGGGCTATATGTACCTGGAAAGTTGATTTGATGTGATGATTTCAGAGATTTTGCTTATTGGTGTTGCTGTAACGTGCCCAGTATAGCGTGTGTGATGTATTCACACGAGAGATTACATGTATGGAAGTGACTGTGATGAGAATATTTTTTTTCTATTTATGCAACAAGTTTATTACCATCTTAGATAGCAAGTTTTAATACCACCTGTTTTCCAGCTTAATTTATATTCGGAGGATGTGGATGCAACAGTATAATGTCATGTTATTTGTGTCATTCCTGAAATGTTAATGTGCTTTCTTTAAGGTTATGCCTATGTTAGATATTTTTGACTTTGCAGCATGTTAAATGAGACACGTCAGTGAAGATGTTTTGTTTTCGCAGTAATTACTGTCCAAGAGAAAATTGAAAGTTGAGATAAAGATGATGATGACAAAAGTAATGATGATGATTGAAATACTGATGATGATGATTATGATTGAGATGAGGACAATAATGAGATGAAGAAGATAGTAATGTAGAGGAGAAATTGTATTAGTGACAGTAGAGTATGACTATCGTAGTTGAAAGCATGTCACGTGGTGTAGTTTGAGGATGTACTGTGGATCTATTTTGTAGGTTGTAGTAATGCATACAGTAGTTTTTAGTAGCTAGTTAAGTGAGTGTTGTGCATAATTTGGGCCATGGTCAGTATGAATGCTTCCATTTCATTGTCATGTGTGAATGTCTTGTAAGTGCACTTATTTTCTTTTGTTAGTGGTACCAGCTGGTCATTAAGAATTAATATTGGGATCCCAAATAAGGTTATGTTTTTTTTCCTGTCGTGTTACTGTATGAAAAAGTCAATGTTACTGATATAATGTTAATGTATTCTGATTCTGTTCTACTGTTCTATTTGGATTGTGAAGCATTGTGTGTTAAATTTTGGATGGCAACCCCCTATAAAACTTAGTTCTTATGTCTATATGTAGTCATTTTCTTTCTCTCTTTGCCCCATGTTAAAAGAATTTTCAGTGCAAACCTTTTAAACATTTGAAATATTTGATTGTATATGACATACTGTTTTTATGTGTGATTGTTTGTTAGAGCACCCTTTCTATTGTTTTGTGGTTTTGTTGTAGTTATTTTACTGATGGCGGAGCTCGAGCGGATAAGCTGAGCACCCAAATTGTCACACCAGATATTCCAGAGTCACCACAGAAGAGCTGTCGGGCAGCCACTACACTGCCGTGGCATAAGGAGCCACTATTTTGGGGGGCAGTCCAAGCCAGCGACTGCCCACCCCGTTGTCATCACCAACGACCTGCAGAATTAACAACATAACAGCCAGCATCATTCGTCGTTGTGGGTACACTACAAACTTACCCACAAACAGTTCCATCGGACCATCACTCTCAGGTGCAGTGTAGTGTGCGTGTGACAGAGGCAGCGTAGTGTGTGTGCGTGTGCGGGGTGCTCGAGCATAAGTGCTCAATTAACATATGATCCGTAAAGACTCGAGACTCTTAAACAGGCCAAAAGGCATAAATCTATATTGTTCTTTTTTGTGGGTGTTCATCACACATGTTTCATTTTTTTCTTCTTGTATGTCATTTTTGTGTCCTTATAATTGTTTTTGTGTTGTATTTGCCTTATGTCGACGAGGGCGTCGATCTCGGTGGCCAGGGGGAGATGTGACGTATGCAGAGATTATAGAACATACGTCTCTCTGGTCACCGGGATTCGAGATGGCAGTTAGTTTAGAGTAGGGAGAACTAGAATCTTTAGGAGGGGATGAGTTTGTTTGGCTTCCCTGACGCTTTGAGTAGCGTCACTTGGGACAGAGAGTCAGGGGGTGACCTTCGAGCTGTAAGGATGTGACACTGCCTTCTTCGTGCCGGCGGGCATGATGGCCTCGCTCGACAGACAAGGACTTAATGTGAGGTAATATATCATCTTTTATCCAATAAACCAGTTGCCATCTATCCCTTTAGAGTCTTATTTATGGTAAAGTAAACTCCATCCTTCCTATATTGAGTCATGTAGTGTTTACCTTGCCAGCATTTCATATTATTTTTGTGTTTTACTTCAGCTGCGTCCCGCGTCGTAGCCTCGCCATGTAAGAAGTTTGTTAACTTTCTCGGTTCCCTCTTCCAAGCAAGTTGCTCCCATCATTTTTGAGTATTATTTAGAAGAGGCTACGACAATATATAGACAGAAAAACCTGCATCTTCTAAATAGAGACAGCATTCATTAAACTAATCATAATACGTATAAAAGATCTCCGAATGAGAAATATAAAATGTGAGGTTGTAGAATTGCTCCAAAATACCTTGAGCCAAAAAACTACGAACCGCCTGCGCGGTGTTTTTTCCTGTCCACGTCTTCGGCGCTCGTTGCCGTCTGCCGCTATCATAGAGTGGCGCGGATGAAACCATACAACATTTTTGAAACTAATTTTAAAGGCTTTACTTACCAACTGCTGGTATTAACCAAAGTGTCCCAATCGTCTTTAGATCAATCTGTCTTCGTAGAATAAAAACACAAAAGCAAATAAAAAGATAAATGGACACACACGCCCCCAACAAAAATGGCAGATACCTTCGAATGATAATATTACGTAAATTATAATACAGTTTGTTATTCTCAGTGTTTAATTCAAGTTTAAGTAACGATTTCTTTTTTCGAGTTAAAATAGAATTCTGCTTTTGGAGGTATTTATTTCCTGTCGTTAAGCTTAGGGAAGCACTGGGGAAAGTGACCTCCGTTCAGGATTTATCTCTTGCGTCTATTCGGCAAATGGTTGGAAGAGTTAAGAAGCTTCCGCAAACCTGCTACAGAGAGATTAAGGAAATGGGGAAAGGCTGCCCTCAACAGTTCCATATAGGAATACAAAGTAAAACACAGGGTTTATCATTTAAATTGAGACTGTACAATATCTCCAAAATTAAGCGTTGTAGAATGAAATGTGTTTAATAAAAGCTGCTTGATGTTATGGGGAAAAATATATGCTATTAGTCGTGCTTCATTTGTAGGTTGACCCTAATTGTAGTTTCCTATTTAAAAATTAAATTGCCCTAAAATGACCATCATAACGCCCTCCAAACAAAACACCACTAAAGACATTTACTTTCTCCCATAATATCAAACAACTCTTATTAAAGTTATTTATTTCTTTCTACGACGCTTAGTTTTCGAGATATTGTACAGTCTCAACTTAGATGGTCCACCCTTTATATGTGTTGTGGCTCTACAGAGAGACAGCGTTTGCTAAGAACAAAAATCCCTTTCCGAATTGGGTATCCTGTTCCCTACAGGTGCCAGGGAGAACTTCTACTCAAAGCATACATATATGTGATTATCTCCCAAATTCGAACTACAAACGCTGGTTACCACATGAGATCGCGCTCAGCTATCTATAGGCGGGGGTTTTTGTTTTTCTATAAGCTACATAAACTGTGGTCAAATCTTCATTTGTTTGTGATATCTTTGTTTATTACGGGGCTTAAAATCCAATGGTAACTAATTTAAAGCAGCCATGGATAAAATACAAAACAGCAGATTTTGCAGTGTAGCCATTCCATTGTCAAGGTGCTCTGAAGGTGCCTAATCTCAAACATTCAATCAACAGTAATGATGTGATAATATCCAGGTACTACATAACATACTAAAACTTTTTAGCTAGAGTTGCATTTACAAGTAGTCTTACAGGATCTACTTTCAAATGGGAAGAGTTTTGCTTTCTAGCGAATCAGACCAGTTATTAACTATGCGTTGCCCTTTCTTACCGCCACTCTTTATACAAATATACATTTTCCTCTCAATTGCACACTGTCTAGCGCAAAGTAATGAAACTACTTCGTGAGACACTTGCTTTGCGTATGCCACCACCATAACTGTGTGCGGAAAACATACAGCTTGCTATCTGTCATCCACTCTTTGTTGCTTGTGATGATTATTGTGTCTGTGGACAGTCATTTGCGTCTTGAGTACGGTCAGTTATTGAGTGTAAATCGTCACTAAAGAGAACGTGGAGTGGTTTTATCTAAGGAGAGGTTATTGTTTAATTATGGCTCTCAAATTGTTATGAGTTTTGTCTCTGAATACTTTTTATGAACTTTTGTTTAATACTAAAGAATGCAAAGAATGTCTAATAAGAGTGATTCCCATTGAGATTAGAGGCATTATGCACAACATAATTGATGAAGAAAAAGGACTTGGTGCTCTTGTATTTCTGAGTGGGCAATTGTGGAGATAAAACAAGAAGGAACAAAAGCTGACGAACATTCGGCAAGAAAAGAAAAGCAAACGGCCTACAAAAGTGACACTTGAAAATTTTTATAAAACTCCTTTGCGTAATATAATCAATTCCATTTATTCTGTAGAAAAAGAAGTACCACCTATAAGTGACTCAACTGTAAGAGCTAGAGGACAAATTGGTTTTAAAGGAGGTCTGCAAAGTCCCCGAAATGACGAAAAACGTTGCTTACAGATTTAAGAAATGTAAAAATTCAAGAGTGATTCTAATGGGGGAAAATGAATGTAGCTGCGTGGAGGAATCACTATTTAAGAAAAATGAGGCATTTATGATCAAATGAAGCCTGTGACTTACATTAACGAGATCTGTATTTATCCTCACTACACAGTAAGTTTTGGCAGAGTGATAGTTAATTTATGGTAAAAAAGAACCAAAGTGCAGAACAGCCACTCATTATCATTCATCCCGGTGGGGAAAATGCGTTCATTCCAACTGTAACTTTAATTTTCAAAGCGAAACGGAAAACTGAAGATTATCGTCATGAGATGAATAATGAAAACTTTTCTTATCCATACAAAGAGAAATTGTTACCTAATCTGCCAGCTAATAGTCTCATCGTCATTGACAACGCGCCTTCTAGAGTGTCGTGGAAAATAAGCTGTCAATAAACAAGCGATTAAAAACTGGCTAACAGATAACGACACAGAGTATGAGGTTTCCATGACAAAGGCAGAGCTACTAGAATTGCTGAAAATTCATAAGCGTTCTACCATGACAAAATTAATACAGCGTGGACACCAAGTAGTGCGTCTTCGCCCTATCACTGCGATTGAGCTGTGAAACATTGTGAAGAGGAAGGTAGCAGGGAAGAACATGGCACAAGCGAAATGGAAAATACACAGTGAATGCGAAAAATTCGGTTAATACAGGGCAGTCGAAAGCTTCATGTGAACATGTACCAAAACTGCAGCAGGAACAGTGGCTAAAGAACAGCCTGTTGGAGGAACAAATAGGACGAGCTGTAACTGAACTTGGTGGGTTATTCAGTGACGAGGGCAGCAATGAATGTCCATCAGCGGCGATGAATCAGGCGTGGAACCATTAAACTAAGGTAAGCCGTAGTACGCGACTTTAGTACAGAAACCATACATATTCCTCGCTACAAAGAGTGCCTGCTACCCTCCCCCCATTTGCCGGCTGTTAGTGCCAGACACCCTCCCTTCAAGCGGCGCAGAGTTACGTTGGTGGAGTAAGGGTCCATTCACAATGAAATGTAAACGCAGACGTAACATAAGCGTAAGATTTTGCATTCATGTTCCTTAGTGGAAGCATTCACATAGAGTCACGCAACGCGCTACGCAACGCAAGAGTTTGCAAACTCCAAACTTTATGCTTGCGTTGCGTGCATAGAGGAAGAATTCTGCATTTCTTTCTCTTTGCATTGCCTGCTGTGCAACAGCAGACGATCGCGATGCGAGACTTTAGCCGTCTAATGTACATGCGTGCACTCTTCCATTAGGTCGTGCCACACAAATTGTGGGTCACCATCTCTCATTTCTCTCAAGAGGTTATGGTAGTGTCCTAGTAGAATATAATAGGGGGAGCGAGCTCACTTTTTGCGTCTATATGGGCAAGGATAGGGAAAACGAGGGTATATGATAGGTTGAGAGGCCCTTCAAGGGGGAAATGCGTTTATATGGGGAAGATAGGGACTACGAGGGTTGATGGTAGGCTAGGCAGGGGTTGAAGGAGTGTGGATGTGCTTTATACGGTAGAGATAGGGAATACGAGGAGAAGTGCTAGACTAGACAGGGCTTGAAAGATAGAATGTGGGTTTTATATGGAAGAGCTAGTAAATCGAGGACAGGTATTAGGTCAGGAGGGGTTGAAGAGACGAGGAAAACGATGGTAGATGCTAGGTTGAGAGAGCCTTCAAGGAGGAAAATGCGTTTAGATGGGGAGATAGGGAAACGAGATGAGATCCGAGGTAGGGCAGGTGTTCCGCCCTTTATATGATAGAGGTAAGGAATACTAGGAGAGGTAGTAGGTTATGAAGTTGGAGAATGCGTCATATATGATAGAGTTAGGGAATATGAGGAGAAGTGCTAGACTAGACAGGGCTTGAAGGACAGAATGTAGGTTTTATATGGAAGAGCTAGTAAATCGAGGAGCTGTATTAGGCTGGGAGGGGTTGAATAGTAGATTATGCGTTTATATGAAGAGACGAGGAAAACGATGGTAGATGCTAGGTTGAGTGAGCCTTCAAGGAGGAAAATGCGTTTATATGGAGGAGATAGGTAAATGAGGTGAGGTCCGAGGTAGGATAGGGGTTGAAGGAGGGAAATAACCTTTATATGATAGAGGTAAGGAATGCGAGGAGAGGTAGTAGACTAGGCAGTGCTTGAGGAGTACGGTATGCATTTATGTATGGAAGATATGGAAAACGAAAAGAGATCCTATGCTAGGAGAGAGTTGAAGGAGTGGGTAATGTGCTTTATATGTGAGAGGTTAAGAATACGCTGAGAGATAATAGGTTAGACAGATGCTGAAGGAGGGAAGGATTCACTTTATACGGGCAGAGATAGGGGAAACGTTGAGAAGTGCTAGACTAGACAGAGTTAAAGGTAGAATGTGTTTTATATGAGAGAGATAGCAAACCGACGAGAGGTATTAGGATAGCAAGGGTTGAATGGTAGAGTTTATATGAGAGAGACGAAAAAGCACTTAAGAAAGTAACAAGACGTAACACCACGTAACAAGAGGTGACTTAAAAACACGTAACCACGTGACAAGACGTAACACCGTGTAACACCACGTAACAAGACGTAACACCACGTAACATACACATCCACGTAACAAGACGTGACACCACGTAACAAGACGTAACACCACATGACAAAAGCACGTAAGCACGTAACACATCGTAACAAACACGTAACCACGTGACAAGACGTAACATCGTGTAACACCACGTAACAAGATGTATCACCTCGTAACAAGACGTGACACCACGTAACAAGACGTAACACCGTGTAACACCACGTAAAAAGACGTAACACCTCGTAACAAACATGTAACCAACGCAACACAACGTAACACGACGTAATGCCACGTGACCTAATTACGTAACAAGACGTAACACCACGTAACCTAACCACGTAACAAGACGTAACACTACGTAAGAATGTAACAAGACGTAACACATCGTAACACATACACATAACCACACAACAAGACGTAACACTACGTAAGAAAGTAACATAAGCGCGTAAAAAGACGTAACATAACCAAAAGACGTAACACCTAATCTCCCTAACCAGAGATAACCTCGAGTTGTTTTAGTGAAATTGAAACGTTTTATTCAGGTTTTATTATTATTTGAGAGTCTTAATTGAAAAGTTTTACATCAACATACCTTATTTTAGTTCGTTATAGGTGTCTCTCCCCTTTTTTATCTAGGCTTGAGACTAGCACTAGGATTGCTCCTAATGGTAGGGTTACCACCTTCCCTTTCATCTTCTTCTTTCTTCATCGGTCGTCAGCTAGCTGCATATACAGCACACGGATAACCTCCATTTTTTTAAGATTGTAGACTCACGAGAAAATCTTCATATTCGACTTACATTCTCTTATGCACTGCTTGTAATGCTGTAATATCCATAGGCGTATGTCGTTATACCGTCCTCAGCAATAATTCTTTTATCGTCGTATGGTGTCAATGTAATTTTATTCACTTGTACTGTGGCAAGAGCATGCTGTCGCGACAGGATCAGATTCATGGGCGTTCTGATAATTTCTCTGGTTTTAAGGCAGTCAGTATAGCTCTCGAACGTGACGTACTGCTTAATACCACTACGTTTTATACCTTTAATCTTTTTTATCATTGAACCGTCAATATCTAGGGCATACATTTTAGGTCGTAGCCCTACAAAGCGTTGAATGATTTTACCATTAGCCTCATCTTTAAATTTCCCAAGTACCTTCTTGTTTAGAGGTGAATAGCATATATGGCTTGTAGGATAATCAGCAGTATCTAGGTGCTCAAGAAAACGTAGCTTATCCTGGTACACATCTTCAGTTGTAACACGATGAATGAACGAATCAGTGTTCATATACATAAGCTTCAGGTTTTCAGCTCCATAATACGGTAACAACACATCATAGTGATACCGGTACATTAATGTCTTGGAGATATCCAACACACTCATACCGATGTATATAGGCTTGTTGAACACGATCTGTCGGGAGGCCATATGTACAGTAGGTAGATTAGAAGCATATATAGTCCTGTCGATAAACGTTGGCTTTGCAATTAACTTTTCCAGAGTCTTCTCATTTGTCACCAGCCGTATATCCATACGATTACGCAGGTTCTCCATAGTTTTTCCGAACATAGCATTGTTGAACAATTTGTGGAGATCCTTCTCAAAATCATTTGCGGCCTGTTGTCGTAGTCTGTTGTTAAATTCCACATACGGTTTTAACCATCGAGACTGTTGGAATTGTAGTACACGATGGATTTTTGTTAGCCGTAGTCCATGATCAAGAGCTTGCTTCAACGCCATGTAATGTAGTACATACTTATTTCGAGGTCCTAGATGAGGTATCAGTTTCTTTGTAGGAGAGTCCTTAGGCGTCATTCACTCAGGCAGGAAAGGTAGATCGTTGTGTAGATCGTGAAGTTCTGCAGGATACTCGATGTCGACTTCTAATATGTAGCCGTAAGGATCATCTTCTTGTAGTCTTTCTAAGTCAATTTTTTCAGGCGATACCCACTCAAATCCACCATAAGGGAGAGCGTGACTCATTGCCCACCCATATTGGTTGTTGGCGTCCTCATAGGTAATAAACTGGGTTGGTCTCGACGGATCATACTTCTCCATGTAGGTGTTATTAGCCTCTGCATAGCGGTGGGAAACTTGACATAAACCTCCTCTATACCAGATTCCACCATGAGTAATTGATCATAATCCTGTAACAATTCCAGCTGAATTCTAGTGTACAGTAACATGGCATCCCATGTAAGTCCTGGAGGGGTGAAATAATGTGCAGGGTCGACTTTGTGTGTTTTGAGTGTTTGCTCCCTAAATGTCTCAAAGACATCAGCTAGGAGAAGCACATCAGAGATTAAGTAGAGGTCGCTGTACTCGCCCAGGTTTCTGACATTAAACAGCTCCCATACATTTTTAGCATCATCGTAGTCAGCATCACTAATTTCCTCTTCATTTAATTTATTGTAGAAGGAGTCCTTAGGAGGTAAGCAGGTTTCGTTCAAAACATCCCATGAATTGATGTAATCATAGGGAAATACCACCTTACGAGTCATCAACTTCAACTTGTCTTCTCCGAAGTGTTTCAGTGTTTCAGGATACAATGTCAGATTTTTCACCAGCTTATGCAGGCTTGTACTGAGGAATCGGAAGCTATCCACAAACCGGAGCTTTATATCTCCCACATACTTGGAGAATGATATATAGCTTTCTTCAGAGCTAGGAATTACTTCCACCCTCTCACTAGTGCATCCCAGCTCCTTAACAATGGAGTGTGAGTCATATCCACTGAGGTTGTGCATGAGGACTGGAATGTATTTAGGTGTTTTGCAAGCTAAATTACATTCCTTATGTAGACTTCCACGATATTCCCCGCTGATGTGATCATGGTCGCGTACTTTGTAGTTCTCTTCAGTAAAGGTTTTCCCACACAAGTAGCACACTGTAGAGGAGTTGAAATCCAGCTGCTGTTGATCTGTAAGTTTCAGAGGCATGACAGATTTGTATATATTATTAATTTCCTTTGCAAGGAACGAGAGGTATTCCATAAACTTCTGAGCAGCATCAACACCACGATATACATAGGAATGCTTAGGAAGACCAGTTTCCAGATGTTCAACGTCGGATGACGGTTTAACGTAAACGCAGAAACTTATGGGTACATGCTGCTGATAAGGATTTATATGAAGTTTCAGGATTGGGGAGACATGTATGACATAGAGCGAGAATGCTTTCAAAGTCAGCGTAGATGACGTAAGGTAGTTTCAACATCCTTTCAACATTTTTAAACTGTACAATCGATTTCTCCTTTGTAGGCATAACTACCCTTGCAATACCATGTTGATTACAGACGGATGCATGTTCTTGTAGGTTTTCCAGTCCACTTCGTCCGCATTGATCATCAAAATGTGTAAAACAACGCTTACAGTTATAAACACGTGTATTATGCTTAGTTTTCTGACGTCGAATAAGTTTATCAAAATTCTTTATATATACGTAGTGAAGTTTTCCACTACTGTCACTCAATAGTAGGAGCTCACGGTGTTCAGGTAGTTCAGTCTCAGCTACCTTTATCGGGTACACTTCTTGCTTCTCATCCAAGCCGAAGACATTGATAGACATACTGTTAAGCTTCTCAAATTTAGGTATCTGAGAAAGCGGAGTTGGACAAGTAACACAGCTGAAGTCATATTTATTTTTAAGCTGCTTGTATTTGCTCGGCCGTAGCGCATTCTTCTCAACAAATTTGGCCAATACAGAATATATAAAACATTGCTCATCCTTATAGTTTTGGACGTTAATGCAAGCTTCTTTAGCTCCAACAGATGGAGGTAGGGGTATGTAGCTACTTCCTCGTAGCGGATTGTACTTGTTAATACGAATGCGCACCCCTTCCACAGCAAGCAGAGCCCAGTTGCTTCCCTTTAGTTGTGATTCCTCCATTTCAGTAACCAATTTCTTCATTTTGGTTTCCAGCATAGAGTCCAGATCGGTTTCTAGGAAAACAGCTTGATTTCTGGTTTTAAATGTCTTGTCACAGGTTTCTCCGATACTGTTAACAAATCTACACTCAGCTAACAGATTAATTTTAAAACTCTTGTGAATACCAAGTTCTTTATGCACGGCCTGAATTATCCGCTGTTTTGCTTCATGCAGGTACATATTCAGATCCTTAGTTGATTCACAGCGTATAAAATACGATTTCAAGCGTCCATGGAATGAAGTTTCATATTCTTTCATGTCACACTCCTCCATTGTAGATAACAACTCTTGTTTTGTAGGTTCTAATCTACGTTTCTTCTCAGACATGGTTATTTCGCACGCATCTTCGTGTCGTCGGCCCTTATAACTGTCTTTGAAGACTGCATTACAGTATTTACACTTGAAGAGCTTCTTACAACGTACCTCATGCCTTCTCTTATCATAACCGCGAACAAACCCTTTGCCGCATTTACCACAAGAATATCCTGTTGCACTGGGAATGATATCCTTATATGATGACTTATTCATCTTTACTGCGATGTAATAACGTATTAATCCTTCTTCAAGGTAATGTACTCCTCTTCACCTTGATAACACTTTATATTATTTTCTGAGAGAACGAAGTTGTCACCTCGGAGATACTTAGCAGAATGAAGTCCAATGTCGGGGATCCTACTATTTATAGAGGAGGCACGTACCTTTTTTGATTAATTGTATAACGTATTAATCCTTCTTCAAGGAAATGTACACCTCTTCACCTTGATAACACTTTATATTATTTTCTGAGAGATCAGGGATGTTAACACGTCAGAGATAGCTAGCAGAATGAAGGCCAGTGCCCGACATCGTGCTATTTAAAGAGGAGACACAGACCTTTTTTGATAGGTTATGTATTGAATTTTTAATACTAAAATGATTATTAAGCGTCTAAACTCATATATTTCAAAAAAAGGTGTTAGACAGATGTTCGGACGTATTCGTAGATCTTCGAGCATGTTCGGGTATTTAGAGCGTTGATCAGAGGTATTTATGTATGTTTATACATGATTGGAGGTGTGTGCGTTCGCATGTGTGAGGAGATGCAGAGTAGCTAGTAAGGCTGATGAACGACCTGTTAACAGAGCAAGGAACAAGTGTTTCTAAGCAAACAATCAGCTAGAATCTCAAAGATACAAATGAAAGGAAATCGTGATAGCAAACACCCTACAGCATTCGACAGCAGCTAAGCGAAAACCATGAAAAGATCTGTGATCAGAGTAAACGACAGACAGAAATCTAACCCCTGAACCCTAGAAATTTACGTGAAAAATGTAAATAAAAATGGATTGAAAGGGAATCGTGACAGCAAATACCACTACAGCATTCGACAACAGACCAGAGGAAAAACCAAGAAAAATCAAGATCAGAGTAAACGACAGACAGAAATCTAACCCCTGAACCCTAGAAATTTACGTGAAAAATGTAAATAAAAATGGATTGAAAGAGAATCGTGACAGCAAATACCACTACAGCATTCGACAGCAGACCAGAGGAAAAACCACGAAAAATCGAGATCAGAGTAAACGACAGACAGAAATATAACCCTTGAACCCTAGAAATTTACGTGAAAAATGCAAATAAAAATGGATTGAAAGGGAATCGTGATAGCAAATACCACTACGGCATTCGAGAGCAGACCAACGAAAACCATGAAGAGATCCGCGATCAGAGTAAATAATCGTTGGAAATCGAACCCTGAACCCTAGAAATTTACGTGAAAAATGCAAATAAAATGGATTGAAAGGGAATCGTGATAGCAAATACCACTACAGCATTCGCCTGCAGACCAGGGAAAACCATGAAAAGATCCGTGATCAGAGTAAACAATCGTTGGAAATCTAACCCTGAACCCTAGAAATTTACGTGAAAAATGCAAATAAAATGGATTGAAAGGGAATCGTGATAGCAAATACCACTACAGCATTCGACAGCAGACCAGGCGAGAACCATGAAAAGATCCGCGATCAGAGTAAACAATCGTTGGAATTCTAACCCCTGAACCCTAGAAATTTACGTGAAAAATGCAAATAAAATGGATTGAAAGGGAATCGTGATAGCAAATACCACTACAGCATTCGACAGCAGACCAGGCGAAAACCATGAAAAGATCCGCGATCAGAGTAAACAATCGTTGGAATTCTAACCCCTGAACCCTAGAAATTTACGTGAAAAATGCAAATAAAATGGATTGAAAGGGAATCGTGATAGCAAATACCACTACAGCATTCGACAGCAGACCAACTAAAACCATGAAAAGATCCGCGATCAGAGTAAACAATCGTTGGAAATCTAACCCCTGAACCCTAGAAATTTACGTGAAAAATGCAAATAAAATGGATTGAAAGGGAATCATGATAGCAAATACCACTACAGCATTCGATAGCTGACCAGCGAAAATCGTGAGAAACCTAAGGCCAGAGTACTCGTCCCTACGGGAATCGAATCCGAGACCTTTCGAATGCAAAGTGCTGACGTTATTGACTGAACAAAACAGTAAAAATAGACCTCATTTGCAGTCGACAATGCTTAAACATGTTAACTTTCACCATATGACGTCACAATTGGGGACAGTTTGACTATCGCCGACATGTCGAGACATGCACATTTTAGGCATCTCATAACAAGAGAAGCATATTCTAGCGTCATATACAGAAGTTTCATGCCAACGTACTCACTACGCTCGCAAAGATAATCTAAAATTTCATCGTTGAAATACTTTGGAAATAGCGTAGAGGTTTTTCCACCCTTATTTAATTAAATTCATGTACATACCCTATTATTTAGTGATGTTTTCAATAGTTTCTTCCTCTCATCTCAATCATTCTTCAAAGAATCAGTGTACAATATGCATTTTTATACGTTTTAAAGTTCGTTTATTTTTAAAACCGCTGCATTTGCCTGTAATTACGAGCAATAATTTTTTTTCAGATTTACACCGATTTTTAGCTTGTAGAATCGAATTAGGAAATGTTTTAATAAATGTATTGTATTTTTTTAGCTTAAAGTATCTACATTTTTAAAGTTAGCATGCCCGTTATTTGTATTTAGCGTAAAGATTATCATATATCATTTTTAAATCCCTCTTCTTAAATATAATGTATCGCAATCCATTTTTAAAATCAAATCATACATGCGTTTAATGCATATAATGGATGTCTTCATATACCCAATATGGCTGCCATGCACGTTCAACATTCAATATGGACGCGTCAGGCATCTTTTTCATTGAACATGCTTCCGACTCTCTCCGCTAGGTGGAGCGCATGATGCCTGCTACGAGGATGGAGGGGGACAAAACAGATTTATTTACGCCTGCATTGAAGATAGCGTACCAGTCGGCCTGAGAGCCTCGTTCAGGGATGCCGTATAGTTCTCGCAGCCATGTTAATACGCGTCGTCGTATCGCGTGTTCGTTACGTAATTTTTTTTGTTTTTACCTTTCTTAGTCATACATTCATCTAAGAGATAATATTCGTCAGGATGACAGATGTCCAAATATACATATCAAAGAAAGTAGTTACTGATATAAATATAATATCGTACGTTCACCATTTTATTTTAATTACTTTTTTTATTTTATTCGAGGATGACTTTGTATTCATGTCACTGGATTCAATCCTAGTCCTCCAGCCCGACTTGGAACAACAATCAATAACGCGCGACATTCCAAGGATATAATCGGTAATAATAATTTTTTTTGGTAAAGAAAGCTGAAGAAAGCTATATATCATTCTCCAAGTATGTGGGAGATATAAAGCTCCGGTTTGTGGATAGCTTCCGATTCCTCAGTACAAGCCTGGATAAGCTGGTGAAAAATCTGACATTGTATCCTGAAACACTGAAACACTTCGGAGAAGACAAGTAGAAGTTGATGACTCGTAAGGGGGTATTTCCCTATGATTACATCAGTTCATGGGATGTTTTGAACGAAACCTGCTTACCTCCTAAGGACTCCTTCTACAATAAATTAAATGAAGAGGAAATTAGTGATGCTGACTACGATGATGCTAAAAATGTATGGGAGCTGTTTAATGTCAGAAACCTGGGCGAGTACAGCGACCTCTACTTAATCTCTGATGTGCTTCTCCTAGCTGATGTCTTTGAGACATTTAGGGAGCAAACACTCAAAACACACAAAGTCGACCCTGCACATTATTTCACCCCTCCAGGACTTACATGGGATGCCATGTTACTGTACACTAGAATTCAGCTGGAATTGTTACAGGATTATGATCAATTACTCATGGTGGAATCTGGTATAGAGGAGGTTTATGTCAAGTTTCCCACCGCTATGCAGAGGCTAATAACACCTACATGGAGAAGTATGATCCGTCGAGACCAACCCAGTTTATTACCTATGAGGACGCCAACAACCAATATGGGTGGGCAATGAGTCACGCTCTCCCTTATGGTGGATTTGAGTGGGTATCGCCTGAAAAAATTGACTTAGAAAGACTACAAGAAGATGATCCTTACGGCTACATATTAGAAGTCGACATCGAGTATCCTGCAGAACTTCACGATCTACACAACGATCTACCTTTCCTGCCTGAGTGAATGACGCCTAAGGACTCTCCTACAAAGAAACTGATACCTCATCTAGGACCTCGAAATAAGTATGTACTACATTACATGGCGTTGAAGCAAGCTCTTGATCATGGACTACGGCTAACAAAAATCCATCGTGTGCTACAATTCCAACAGTCTCGATGGTTAAAACCGTATGTGGAATTTAACAACAGACTACGACAACAGGCCGCAAATGATTTTGAGAAGGATCTCCACAAATTGTTCAACAATGCTATGTTCGGAAAAACTATGGAGACCTGTGTAATCGTATGGATATACGGCTGGTGACAAATGAGAAGACTCTGGAAAAGTTAATTGCAAAGCCAACGTTTATCGACAGGACTATATATGCTTCTAATCTACCTACTGTACATATGGCCTCCCGACAGATCGTGTTCAACAAGCCTATATACATCGGTATGAGTGTGTTGGATATCTCCAAGACATTAATGTACCGGTATCACTATGATGTGTTGTTACCGTATTATGGAGCTGAAAACCTGAAGCTTATGTATATGAACACTGATTCGTTCATTCATCGTGTTAAAACTGAAGATGTGTACCAGGATAAGCTACGTTTTCTTGAGCACCTAGATACTGCTGGTTATCCTACAAGCCATATATGCTATTCACCTCTAAACAAGAAGGTACTTGGGAAATTTAAAGATGAGGCTAATGGTAAAATCATTCAACGCTTTGTAGGGCTACGACCTAAAATGTATGCCCTAGATATCGACGGTTCAATGATAAAAAAGATTAAAGGCATAAAACGTAGTGCTATTAAGCAGTACGTCACGTTCGAGAGCTATACTGACTGCCTTAAAACCAGAGAAATTATCAGAACGCCCATGAATCTGATCCTGTCGCGACAGCATGCTCTTGCCACAGTACAAGTGAATAAAATTACATTGACACCATACGACGATAAAAGAATTATTGCTGAGGACGGTATAACGACATACGCCTATGGACATTACAGCATTACAAGCAGTGCATAAGAGAATGTAAGTCGAATATGAAGATTTTCTCGTGAGTCTACAATCTTAAAAAAATGGAGGTTATCCGTGTGCTGTATATGCAGCTAGCTGACGACCGATGAAGAAACAAGAATATGGAAGGGAAGGTGGTAACCCTACCATTAGGAGCAATCCTAGTGCTAGTCTCAAGCCTAGATAAAAAGGGGAGAGACACCTACAAGGAACTAAAATAAAGGTATGTTGATGTAAAACTTTTCAATTAAGACTCTCAAATAATAATAAAACCTGAATAAAACGTTTCAATTTCACTAAAACAACTCGAGGTTATCTCTGGTTAGGGAGATTAGGTGTTACGTCTTTTGGTTATGTTATGTCTTTTTACGTGCTTATGTTACTTTCTTACGTAGTGTTACGTCTTGTTGTGTGGTTGTGTGTATATGTTACGATGTGTTACGTCTTGTTACTTTCTTACGTAGTGTTACGTCTTATTACGTGGTTAGGTTACGTGGTGTTACGTCTTGTTACGTAATTAGGTCACGTGGCATTACGTCGTGTTACGTTGTGTTGCGTTGGTTACATGTTTGTTACGAGGTGTTACGTCTTGTTACGTGGTGTTACACGGTGTTACGTCTTGTTACGTGGTGTCACGTCTATTACGAGGTGTTACATCTTGTTACGAGGTGTTACACGATGTTACGTCTTGTCACGTGGTTACGTGTTTGTTACGATGTGTTACGTGCTTACGTGCTTTTGTCATTTGGTGTTACGTCTTGTTACGTGGTGTCACGTCTTGTTACGTGGATGTGTATGTTACGTGGTGTTACGTCTTGTTACGTGGTGTTACACGGTGTTACGTGGTGTTACACGGTGTTACGTCTTGTCACGTGGTTACGTGTTTACGTCACGTCTTGTTACGTGGTGTTAAGTCTTGTTACTTTCTTAAGTGCTTCTTCGTCTCTCTCATATAAACGCATACTCTACCATTCAACCCTTGCTATCCTAATACCTCTCCTCGGTTTGCTATCTCTCTCATATAAAACACATTCTACTTTTAACTCTGTCTAGTCTAGCACTTCTCAACGTTTCCCCTATCTCTGCCCGTATAAAGTGAATCCTTCCCTCCTTCAGCATCTGTCTAGCCTATTATCTCTCAGCGTATTCTTAACCTCTCACATATAAAGCACATTACCTCCTCCTTCAACTCTCTCCTAGCATAGGATCTCTTTCCGTTTTCCATATCTTCCATACATAAATGCATACCGTACTCCTCAAGCACTGCCTAGTCTACTACCTCTCCTCGCATTCCTTACCTCTATCATATAAAGGCTATTTCCCTCCTTCAACCCCTATCCTACCTCGGACCTCACCTCATTTACCTATCTCCTCCATATAAACGCATTTTCCTCCTTGAAGGCTCACTCAACCTAGCATCTACCATCGTTTTCCTCGTCTCTTCATATAAACGCATAATCTACTATTCAACCCCTTCCAGCCTAATACCGCTCCTCGATTTACTAGCTCTTCCATATAAAAGCCACATTCTGTCCTTCAATCCCTGTCTAGTCTAGCACTTCTCCTCATATTCCCTACCTCTATCATATATGACGCATTCTCCAACTTCATAACCTACTACCTCTCCTAGTATTCCTTACCTCTATCATATAAAGGACGGAACACCTGCCCTACCTCGGATCTCATCTCGTTTCCCTATCTCCCCATATAAACGCATTTTCCTCCTTGAAGGCTCTCTCAACCTAGCATCTACCATCGTTTTCCTCGTCTCTTCAACCTCTCCTGACCTAATACCTCTCCTCGATTTACTAGCTCTTCCATATAAAACCCACATTCTATCCTTCAAGCCCTGTCTAGTCTAGCACTTCTCCTCGTATTCCCTATCTCTACCGTATAAAGCATATCCACACTCCTTCAACCCCTGCCTAGCCTACCATCAACCCTCGTAGTCCCTATCTTCCCCATATAAACGCATTTTCTCCCTTGAAGGGCCTCTCAACCTATCATATATCCTCGTTTTCCCTATCCTTTCCCATATAAACGCAAAAAGTGAGCTCGCTCCCCCTATTATATTCTACCTTTCCTTACTGAATCCTCTTTTATTTAGTGGAATAACCTGGTATCTGTGCCTAGATCTCTTGGCTCAGGCGCAAAGAGATAATGAACATTGCATTAATATGACTTGTGCAGCTATAACATCACATGTATAACTTGCTGCAGTTTTCGGACGTTATTCCGTACGCGGGAAGGAGGTATGAAGTTTTAAGAAACTTATGGAATCGGTTTTTTAATACGCAGAGTTGATTGTGTAGTATCCTGGGTTCTTAAATTGTGTAGCTGTTGTTGCTTTATCGAAAACATTTGGCCTCTCTTGGTGACCGCTTAGCTTTTGCGGAAATCTTGTTAGAAGATATTGCAAACGTGATAAAAAAAATCTGATGTGTTACACTCACATGACTTTCTCTACTCTTGCACAAACTATTTTTACAAACGCTTATTCTCCATATGCTTCATGTTAATGGAGATATCGAGATGTCAATCTTATTGATAATTTTCTTGTAGATGCAAGGGGAATATGGTAGCTTTTAAGCGATAGTCAAATCTTTTAACAGCTGGTTGCTATGTGGCGCATTCTATTCTCTTTGCATGTCCAGTACATAAAAATATGAATAACGAATTCCCATTTGAGAAAAAGTATTGGAAAATTTAAGGGAATAACAAACAATATCTCGAAAATGATTCAATGAACAAAAAACATATATATGACATAAATTGTGTATTTTAACGCGATCTACATTTTTTGTGTAGTAAAATTTAGTCTAGCTCTTATGGTTTACCAGTTATGCAAAAGTCGTTCACAATGAAGAATACTTTTGGAGACATTCCCAGAAAATTCGTGATATACATTTCATTTGTCATGAAAGTATCTTAAATATAATATATGTTAATCAAAATCGTTAGAGCCATTTTTGAGAAAATTAAAAATTTTCTAAAAATGTTCCATGTAAAGGGTAGTCTGGGGTGGGGTGATTTTCTTGAAAACCTTCGTGTCGCATCTCTGGAAGATACTGAACCTAAATACCAAGTTTGGTGTTTATCCGACTCTTCGTTTTTGAGTTATGCTGTTCACAGACACACAGACACACAGACACACAGACAGACACACACACGGACATGTTTCCAAAAATGCTTTTTTTGGATTCAGTGAGTCTCAAAACATGTATTTCCGGTGAAATCTCGGTATCGAAATTTTGGGTGGAATACAATACTTCCCCTACTTACTATACGTAGTAGAGAAAGTAATGATGTGTTACACTCACATGACTTTCTCTACTCTTGTAAATCTATTTTTACAAGCGCTTATTCTCCATATGCTTCATATTAATCGAGATATCGAGATGTCAATCTTATTGGTAATTTTCTTGTAGATGCAACGGGAATATGGTAGCTTTTAAGCGATAGTCAAATATTTTAACGCTGGTTGCTATGTGGCGCATTCCATTCTCTTTGCATGTCCAGGACATAAAAAAATGAATAACGAATTTGAGAAAAAGTATAAGTATTGGAAAATTTAAGGGAATAACAAGCAATATCTCGCAAACGGTTCACTCAACAAAAGAAATGTATATGACATAAATTGTGTATTTTAACGCGATCTACATTTTTTGTGTAGTAAAATTTTGTCTATCTCTTATGGTTTACCAGTTATGAAAAAGTCGTTCATAACGAAGAATACTTTTGAAGACATTCCCAGAAAATTCGAGATATACATTTTAATTATCATGACAATATCTTAAACATATGATATTTTAATCAAAATCGTTAGAGCCGTTTTTGAGAAAATTAAAATTTTCGAAAAATGTTCCATGTAAAGGGTAGTCTGGGGTGGGGGGATTTTCTTGAAAACCTTCGTGTCGCATCTCTGGAAGATACTGAACCTAAATACCAAGTTTGGTGCTTATCCGACTCTTCGTTTTTGAGTTATGCTGTTCACAGACACACAGACAGACACACAGACACACAGACACACAGACACACAGACAGACACACACACGGACATGTTTCCAAAAATGCTTTTTTTGGATTCAGTGAGTCTCAAAACATGTATTTCCGGTGAAATCTCGGTATCGAAATTTTGGGTGGAATACAATACTTCCCCTACTTACTATACGTAGTAGAGAAAGTAAAAATGGCTAACGGAATGTCGCGAAGCAAGGAATATTTAGCCAAAGTGGATTATTCGAGTTTAGACGTGCAGTTCTACGGCTACTCCTTGTCGTCGCTCCGTAGCTGCGGCCCTTGCGGCTTAGGGCCCATGATGTTACAATTTTGGCAGCAGAATGCGAATGACAGCAACGCTAACATGATGCAAGTGCGTGTGTTACATAATGATAGCGATAGTCCTCATTACCCACATACGGAATAATGGCCCTGCTTCCATAGTATTTGCACAATTACTTTCAATGTTTTGAACAAACAGTTAGCTTTATTTTACCGTTAAAGTGTTTTGGTACAATGTACATTCACTGTTGGACACGCCAAGCTATAAACATAGGTTTAATAATAGGTTTTGCAATATATACAATATGTTTTTACATTGTATACAAAAGGTCTTTACATGCTAAATACTATGGTTCATGATATACATTTGTGTTCAAGGTAATCATTGATAGAATAAAAGGAGCGGTTAATTAATGTACCTTGAGACTGGATTTCAGCGGGTTTACTTTTTTAATTGCCTTGGTAAATTACTGTAAAGCTTAATGCCAGAGTATAAATTGTTTTTTATAGAGCGAGCAGTCGTGATGTCACTAACGCTACGGGCGGCTGTTGGATGTATGTATGTACGTATGAAATTGAAATTGAGTTTTATTTATGGACACTCTTTAGCTACTATGCTTCTTAGCGTCCCATTCTATACTGGGCGTGAAACACCGGTAATTTTGCTCAGAGGCCTCTTTATCAGGCTTGAGGTTCTTTTACGTGCCGTAAATCTACGACACGGGACCACCGGCTTTACTTCCCTTCCGAAGGAAGCCGTGCTAAGGATTTTTACGCCCGAAAAAATCCATCGCCCTCCGCCGGGTTTGAACCCGCGACCTTGGGAACTAGAGGCTAGCACGGTACCACTAGTCCACGGAAGACGACATATGTATGTATGTACGTATTTTTTGTGACCAACTTATTTATAAAATATTGAGTGAACTTTCTTATTTGGTATTGCTGGTTATACTATTCAATTAGAAACTTACGGTGCAATCAGAACATTTCCGCAATTAGCATAAGGATCTAGAAGCCCGTGCGTTACGCCTACGGCAACATTGTGAATGGTGTTCCCTCACGCCTGCGCTTATGCTGCATTACGTTACCGCTTACATTTCACTGTGAATGAAACCTGATACCTTTAGTGGTAAGTTGCTGGGCATTTTTTATAATGGAGTCTCTTCTCTCTTCCTCTTTATTGCACCTTTCAAAACGTGTGTATGCCTAAAATAATATTTCGAGCATGGCTTCGCAATACTTGTCTTTCGCCCGCCACTAAATTCACCGCTTAAGGATATTGCTATTTATAGCAACAGCTGATTACACGTATGAACTGGAGTTCTTCAGATACAGCATTCTGCTTACCAGGCTAAGTGAGTTGTTGATTCTCATCTTGAACAACAAAGAGAGGAAACAAACACGTTCCTGGCGCTTCTTCAACATAATTCCTTTAGCAGCATCCTGGAAAAGGTTTTTAAAAATATTAAAAACGAAACGCCATTTCTGTGCCTAGGTGGCTGTGATTAAATATACGGGTGTGTTTATTCATCTGTATTATGAAAACCATTTGAACTAAAATGTTGTAGTTTCCACGGTTACAAACTCTCTACCTTCCTCGTGTATTAATTTCTGCGAAGTCAGAATGCTTGGACCTAACTTAAGTGGTATTTATTACAGACGGATTTGCTTGATACGCGACACTTCCAACTATCAAGAACACAATACAACACTACTGGACTCCCAGTGGTTAACAGTCTGGTGGCGTTCAAGGACAGACATTATTTAATTTGAAAACAATCTTAGAGGTGTACAGTTTCAAATTTCTATCAGGGATGTGGCACTTTTGGGACATGACATAGCGTGCTTTGCTATGTGAATTAATGCCTCTGTTTATTGTTATTCATATTTTTAAATCGATATTCTGAAATGCTAAGCTATACACTTCAATTGATGGCATTAGCCATGGGCCATATTTGAGAAACTAAAGATTTATTAATACAGTGCGGCTGTATTTAATAATATATAATCTCATAATTTTGCATGTACTTATAAATATATGTATCAAATTAAAGAACATAATACAAAACACATTTTTCTAAAAGTAGAACTTTATATGTATGTGTGTGTGCTGTTATGCAATACACGGATTGTGATTACTGACCACTGTTTTAACATTTCTGTCTAGTAGGCTAGCGAGAAAAAGGTACCAAAATCATAATATTTGTACTCCTTCAAAAACACTTATGGAAATAAATGGCAGAGCCTTGTTCATTAGTTTAGAACAATCTGCTACATACATACATAGACACATAACAACATACATTGCATTATATTACATTACAATAAATCATAAAAAGCCTTTCTAAATATAATGAAAAATCAGCTCCACCGAAACTGGAGTTGAATACAAAGTTTGGTATAGAGGTGATGTTTCGTTTTTGAGTTAAACAGTCCATTGAACAGATACGCAGTGAGACAGACAGATAACACGCACGGGCCTGTTTTTTTTTAAAATTATTCTTTTATGATTCAGTGGACATTTATTTGTTTTTAAATCTCGATATCCAAACTTTGGGTGGATATTTCCTCGACCTACTGTATACTCTATGGAGACAAGAATTTCACGTGCAACATACCATTACTCTTTATACTTATTCCAGAGATTATTTATAAACGGTTTATTCTCCTTTCTCTTGTTAAACTTGATATATCTCAGTAATACATGGAAATACATGTCTGATGGCTTGAGACAATAGAAATATTTATTTACTTCCTCTTGGTCACTGTAGGTATTCGCTAGATATAACGGGTTAATCCTACGTTAACATAATTATGTTAATTTTGTCGATGGAAAAAAGAATACTGAAACCACAATGAACTCTTTAAACAGCAGGTGGAGCATATTGTAGTTGCATTACCTCATAAGAAATAACATTGCTTAAAATGAGACAAAATTTCAGCGAAGAACAGCGAGTATTTGGAAATCGTTTATGTCACCAAAGCTTCCTTTTATGAGAATTATATAGGTAATGGA